>JAJPUD010001461.1:44096-105978 GCA_023553655.1 Myrmecobius fasciatus
TATGGGTAGTTCCCCAACATTGATCTTTACAAAGCTTTCCATTACAAATTTTACCCCCAGTCCCCTCCCCTCCCCTAGATGGCAGGAAGTCCACTACATGCTAATAATGTTGAAATGCTTGAGAAGTTATGCAAGAAAAATCCTATCTACAAGAAAAAAAAAAGAATCAGAGAAAGGCAACACAATGCAAACAAATGTCAGTAGAGATCATGAAAATGTTATGTTGTAGTCCATATTTCATTTCCCTCTCTCTGGGTGTATATGGTTTTCTTCAGTGAACAACTGGAACTGGTTTGAGACAATTCTTTGTTGCAGAGAGCCATGTCCATCAGAATTGATCATCATGTAATACTGTTGTTGCTGTGTATGATGATCTCCTGGTTCTGCTCGTTTCACTCAGCATCAGTTCATACAAGTCTCTCCAGGCCTCTCTGAAATCGTCCTGCTGGTCATTTCTTACAGAGCAATAATATTCCATAACATTCATATACCATAATTTATTCAGCCACTCTCCAATTGATGGGCATCCCTTCAGTTTCCAGTTTCTAGCCACCACAAAAAGGGCCGCCACAAACATTCTTGCACATGTGGGGCCCTTTCCCTCCTCTAAGATCTCTTTGGGATATAGGCCCAGTAGAAACACTGCTGGGTCAAAGGGTATGCACAGTTTGACAACTTTTTGGGCATAGTTCCAAGTTGCTCTCCAGAATGGTTGGATCCGTTCACAGTTCCACCAACAATGTATCAGTGTCCCAGTTTTCCCACATCCCCTCCAACATTCATCGTTATCTTTTCCTGTCATTTTAGCCAATCTGACAGGTGTGTAGTGGTATCTCAGAGTTGTCTTAATTTGCATTTCTCTGATCAATAGTGATTTGGAGCAACTTTTCATATGACTAGAGATGGTTTTAATTTCATCATCTGAAAATTGTCTGTTCATATCCCTTGACCACTTATCTATTGAAGAGTGGCTTGAATTCTTATATATATGAGACAATTCTCTATAAATTTTAGAAATGAGGCCTTTATCAGAACCATTAAATGTAAAGATGATTTCCCAATTTGATGCTTCCCTCCTAATCTTGTCTGCATTTGTTTTGTTTGTACAGAAACTTTTTAACTTAAAATAATCAAAATTATCCATCTGGTGTTCAATTAGGAGTTCCAGGTCTTCTTTGGACATAAATTATTCCCTCTCCACAGGTCTGAGAGATAAATTATATTGCGTTCCTCTAACTTGCTTACAAAGTCCCTCTTTATATCTAGATCATGAACCCATTTAGATCTTATCTTGGTATGTGGTGTTAGATATGGATCAAGCCCTAATTTCTTCCACACTAGTTTCCAATTTTCCCAGCAGTTTTTGCCAAATAGTGAGTATTTATCCCAAAAGCTGGGGTCTTTGGGTTTATCGAATACTAAATTGTTAAGGTTATTGCCTAAATTGTCCTGATATCCTATCCTGTGCCACTGATCGACTGTTCTATTTCTTAGCCAGTACCAAACGGTTTTGATGACCGCTGCTTTATAATATAGTTTTAGATCTGGTACAGCAAGGCCACCTTCATCTGCCTTTTTTTTCATTAATCCCCTTGAAATCCTTGACCTTTTGTTCTTCCAAATGAACTTTGCTACTATTTTTTCTAGATCTGTAAAATAATTTCTTGGGAGTTTGATTGGTATGGCACTAAATAAGTAGATTAGTTTGGGTAGTATTGTCATTTTTATTATGTTCGCTCTGCCTACCCATGAGCACTTAATATTTTTCCAATTGATTAGGTCTGATTTTATTTGTGTGGAAAGTGTTTTGTAATTTAGTTCGTATAGTTTCTGACTTTTCCTTGGCATATAGATTCCCAAATATTTTATCCTATCATCTGCTATTTGGAATGGAATTTCTTTTTGTATCTCCTGCTGCTGAACTTTGTTGGTAATATATAAAAATGCTGATGATTTATGTGGATTAATTTTGAATCCTGCAACTTTGCTAAAGTTGTGAATTGTTTCTAGTAGTTTTTTAGTTGAGTCTCTAGGGTTCTCTAAGTATACCATCATGTCATCTGCAAAGAGTGATAATTTGGTTTCTTCATTACCTACTCTGATTCCTTTTATCTCTTTTTCTTCTCTTATTGCTAAAGCTAACATTTCTAATACAATATTAAATAGTAATGGTGACAGTGGGCAGCCTTGTTTCACTCCTGATCTTATGGGGAATGGTTTTAGTTTGTCTCCATTACATATGATGCTTGCTGATGGTTTTAAATAGATGCTGCTGATCATTTTAAGGAAAAGCCCATTTATTCCTATACTCTCTAGTGTTTTTAATAGGAAAGGGTGTTGGATTTTGTCAAAGGCTTTTTCTGCATCTATTGAGATAATCATATGGTTTTTGTTACTTTGGTTATTAATATAATTAATTATGCTGATAGTTTTCCTAATATTGAACCAGCCCTGCATCCCTGGTATAAATCCTACTTGGTCATAGTGTACTATCCTGGGGATGACTTTCTGTAATCTCATTGCTAATATCTTATTTAAAATTTTTGCATCAATATTCATTAGGGAAATTGGTCTATAGTTTTCTTTCTCAGTTTTTACCCTACCAGGTTTAGCTATCAGCACCATATCGGTCTCATAGAAGGATTCTGGCAGTATGCCTTCTGTCCCTATTTTCTCAAATAGTTTGTGTAGTATTGGAATCAATTGTTCTTTGAATGTTTGGTAGAATTCACATGTAAATCCATCTGGCCCTGGAGATTTTTTCTTAGGGAGTTGGTTAATGGCTTGTTCTATTTCTTTTTCTGATACGGGGCTATTTAAATAATTTATATCCTCTTCTGTTAACCTGGGCAATCTATATTTTTGTAGATATTCCTCCATTTCATTTAGATTATCAAACTTACTGGCATAAAGTTGGGCAAAGTAACTCCTAATTATTGCTCTAATTTCCTCTTCATTGGAGGAAAGTTCTCCCTTATCATTCTTGAGACTAACAATTAGATTTTCCTCTTTCCTTTTTCTTATCAAATTAACTAAAGGCTTATCTATTTTGTTGGTTTTTTCATAGAACCAACTCTTAGTTTTATTTATTAACTCAATAGTTTTCTTGTTTTCGATTTTATTAATTTCTCCTTTTACTTTTAGAATTTCCAATTTGGTATTTAATTGAGGGTTTTTAATTTGTTCTTTTTCTAGTTTTTTTAATAATAAGCCCAATTCATTGATCTTTTCTTTCTCTATTTTATGCAAGTAAGCATCTAGAGATATAAAATTGCCCCTTAAAACCGCTTTGGCCGTATCCCACAAATTTTGGTATGTTGTCTCCTTATTGTCATTCTCCTGGATGAAATTATTGATTGTGTCTATGATTTGCTCTTTCACCCATTCACTCTTCAGGATTAGATTATTTAATTTCCAATTACCTTTTGGTTTCTTTTCTCCTGGACTTATATTGCATGTGATTTTTATTGCATCATGATCTGAAAAGGATGCATTTACTATTTCTGCCTTTCTGCATTTGATTTTAAGGTTTTTATGCCCTAATATATGGTCAATTTTTGTATATGTCCCATGGACTGCTGAGAAAAAAGTAAACTCTCTACTGTCTCCATTCAACTTTCTCCATAGATCTATCATACCTAACTTTTCTAACAATTGGTTTATCTTCCTAGTTTCTTTCTTGTTTATTTTGTGGTTTGATTTATCTAATTCTGAGAGAGCAAGGTTGAGATCCCCCACTAGTATCGTTTGGCTGTCTATTTCTTCTTGCATCTCTCTTAATTTCTCCCCTAGGAATTTGTGTGCTATTGCACTTGGTGCATATATATTTAATATAGATATTGCTACATTATCTATGGTACCCTTTAATAGAATATAGTTTCCTTCCTTATCTCTTTTGATTAGATCTATCTTGGCTTTTACTTGATCTGAGATAAGGATTGCTACCCCTGCTTTTTTTTGTTCACCTGAAGCATAATATTTTCTGCTCCAGCCGTTTACCTTCATTCTATATGTGTCACTATGTTTTAAATGTGTTTCTTGTAGACAACATATTGTGGGATTCTGGTTTTTAATCCAGTCTGCTATCCGCTTCCGCTTTATGGGAGAGTTCATCCCATGCACATTCACAGTTAGAATAACTAATTCTTTATTTCCTGCCATCTTATTTACCCAAGTTATGTTTTCCCCTTTCCTTTCCCCTTTCTCCCTTCCCCCCTCCTCAGTACTTTGCTTTTGATGACCCCCTCCCCCAAACAATACTTCACCCTTTAGATCCCCTCCCCCTGTTTTTATTCCTTTCCCCTGATTCTTCTATTTTCCCTTCTATTAGTTTGTCCCTTACTTTTCCTCCTTTTCCTCCCACTTCCCTCTAGCAACAGACAAGTTTCTATGTGAAATCAAATGTCTGATATACACTTTTAGAGCCCAACCTGATGAGAGTAAAATTTACACAGTGCTCATCTCCCTCCCCTCTTTCTCTCAATTATATTAGGTTTTCTTTGCCTCTTCAAGTGATTTTAACCTTGTTTTTACCTCCTTTTTTTTTTAGATCTTATTTTACCACTTTTTCCCTCTTTTCCCCAGTATGACAACATTTTCCCCTCTAGTTCTCTTTTTCATATTATCAAAGTAATATCTAGTTAATTATACCCCCCAAACTTTGAGTATCTCCCTAGTAGCAATAAACTTCTCAAGAGACCTTTCCTTTTTACCTTTTTATGCATCTCTTGAGTTCTGTGTTTGGGTGTCGAATTTTTTGTTCAGATCCGGTCTTTTCATTAGAAATAGGTGAAATTCACCTATATCATTGAATGACCATCTTCTTCCCTGGAGGATAATGCTCATTCTAGCTGGATAGGTTATTCTTGGCTGTAATCCAAGTTCCTTTGCCCTTCGGAATATCTGGTTCCATGCCCTTCGATCCTTTAGTGTGGAAGCTGACAAATCCTGTGTGATTCTAATTATTGAACCTCGGTATTTGAATTGTTTCTTTCTAGCTGCCAGCAGAATCTGTTCCTTGGTGCTATAGTCCTGAAATTTAGCCACGATATTCCTTGGGGTCTTAATTTTGGGGTCTCTTTCAGGAGGTGATCGGTGAATTCTTTCGATGGTGATTTTGCCCTTTGATTCTACAATCTCAGGGCAGTTTTCTTTCAGGATTTCCTGGAAGATAGCGTTTAGATTCTTTTTTTCATCATGGCTTTCAGGAAGTCCAATAATCCTTAGATTGTCTCTCCTAGATCTATTTTCCAAGTCAGTTGTTTTTCCTAGGAGATATTTCATGTTTTCTTCTAATTTTTCATTTTTTTGTTTTTGTTTGACTGATTCTTCAAGTCTTAGTGAGTCATTCACTTGCATTTGTTCAATTCTTATTTTTAAAGTGTTGTTTTCTTCTGTTACCTTTTTAAGCTCCTTTTGTAACTGGCCAATTTGTTCCTTGCACTCTTTTTCCACTTCACTAATTTTATTTTTTAATAAATTGGTGTCTTTTTCATATCTCTTTCGCAGGGCATCATATCCTTCTTGCACTGATTTCAGTTTATTTTCCCATTTATCCTCCAGCTCTCTTTTGAGGTTCTTTATGCAGTCTTCCAGAAAGGCCTTTTGAAAAGGGGACCAGTGATGGTCCTGGCTGATGTTCTCTGGATTTTTGTCTAAAGGAACCTCTGGCTCTGAGGTCGTTTCTTTGCCTTGATAAAAGCTGTCTATGGTGAGAGCTCTCTTTTGCTTCTTCATCATATTTTTTTTTTTTTTTTTTTTTAGACAGTGTGGATATCTCTTTAAGGTAGGGAAAAAAAAAAGCAGCGGCTGCAAAAAGCTTTGCCCTGGGGCACTTCGGCGAGTTGACTTAAGGTGCTGGGCCGGTGGGGGCTAGGACTAAGTCCGAATTACTCCTTAAACAAGGCAAGTCTGCCAGAACACCTGCCCCCAATCAGGGCAGAGTGTCCGGAGTGCCTCAGATAAACTCCAGGTGTTTGGAATTTGGAGTTTGGAATTTCTTCCATGATGAGCTGAGCTGAGTCCCACCCTCACTTCCGGCCTGCGAAGTTGTCGTCTATTTATCTCTCTGTCCGAGTCCGACTAACCTGATATGAAGTTATCCAGAGAGCTGTGCCCAAATATTTCTGAGTTCATTGACTTGAAGATCAGTTCGGAGGCTTATTTTATTGTTGATTTGAGAGAAGATCGGAGGAGAGGCAGAAAGTCACCTTTTCACTCCGCCATCTTGGCTCCGCCCCCCAATTACCTCTATTTATAACAAAAAAAAAAAAATTAAAGGGAAAGACTACCCATGAGGGAATCATGAGGGAGGAGGCAGTAAAAAGTAGCCTGGATTTTATATTAATAGTAAACTGGAACAATCTAACAAGGGAAAGGAGTACCTATTTAGATAGTGAACTCCCTGTCACTAAAGGTTATTACAGCAAACAGCTAGATAACTGTCCAATTAGAAATAGGTCCTACTTAGTAATGGGATATTAAGTTCCTAGAAACAATTTTGCATAAATGACAAATATTAAATGGGATGTGGAAAATTTGAGACACATATATTATTGATGGAACTGTGAACTGATTCAATCATATTAAATAGGAGAACAGTCTGGGAATTAAGTCCAAAGAGTTATAAAACTGTGAATACTCTCACAATTGATTAAACAGGGGCAGCTAGGTGGCGCAGTGGATAGGCGCAGTGGATAGAGCACCAGCCCTGAAGTCAGGAGGACCTGAGTTCAAATCTGGTCTCAGACACGTAACAGCTGTGTGACCCTGGGCAAGTCACTTAACCCCAATTGCCTCAGCAAAAAAAAAAAAAAAAAACCAATTGATTAAACAATATTACTCTTGAGTCTATTTCTCAAGATGATCAAGGGAAAAGAAAAAGAATCTATGTTTTAAAAAAAAAATTTCAGAAGGGTCTATTCTACCTATATCATAGCTTTCCTATCATATAATACAACTAGTTGAAAGATGTAGAGAACACAAAATCTCACTGCATTCATGTTTGATTATAAAATAACATTTTATTCATAGTAAGACGATATTTTAAATGCTTTCTTCCAAGGTGTTTCCCATGAATGTATATTGTTTGTTTTTTTTTTTTTGTTTTTGCTTTTTGCTGAGGCAATTGGGGTTAAGTGACTTGCCCAAGGTCACACAGCTAGGAAGTGTTAAGTGTCTGAGACCAGATTTGAACTCAGGTCCTCCTGACTTCAGGGCTGGTGTTCTATCCACTGCACTGCCTAGCTGCCCCTGAATGTATAAATATTATGTAAGATGAAGATGTACAAAGGGATAATTCTCTGATAATATGAAGTGGGGCATAAAACAAAACTATGGATACTAGTCAAAGATATACCTCTACCTCATGATTAGGAATATGAGAATTTATATTTTCTAAAATATTTATAGAAACACTGTAAATTGAAGAAGTGCCCACCAATTAGGAATGGTATATGATACTATTGTGCTGTAAGAAATGGCAATCAGGTTGATTTTAGAATATCATGGAAAGACTTACATGAAATAATGAAGAATGAAATGAGCAGAACCAAGAGAACACTGTATATGGTAACAGTAATATTGTTCAAAGAATAATTATAAATAAAAGACAAAACAAAGCAAAGAATAAGTATGAATGACAAAATTATTCTGAGTATTATAAATATTCAAATCAACTACCAAGGATCTAGAAAGGAAGATATTATTTATCTTCAGAGAGAGAACTAAAAAATAGAGGTATTTATAGTATAGTTAGGTAGGCAGATAAATAAATAGACAGACAGAAATAGATGTAGATGTAGCTATAGACATAAACATAGAGATATAGATGTAGATATAAATACAGACATAGATATAGATATAATATGTGTGAAAAAGTAACCTTCTTTAGTATGGGTTGAGGAGAGAGGGAGGGATGTGGTTTGAAACTTAAAATGTAATTTAAAATTAAAAATAAATTTAATTTAATTTTAAAAACTAAAGAAGAAGCACAAGCCTGGTATAGCATAGGCAGCATAAGGTAGTATAAAAGAAAGACAATGACCTGACTTTGGAGTTAGAAAATAAACTATAATAATGATTTTTCTCTGTTCTAACCTTAGGCAGGTCCTGGGATTACAGTGGGATTAAATTTCCTTTCCTTCCTAGAAAAGGAGAGATTTGAAATTGGTAACTGTGAGACTAAGGAGAGTCTCCTACTATTGCTTTTTTTTTTTTACCACCTTATAAGCTCTTGCCCTGTGTGAGTTCTTTATAAAAGGATTTTTTTTGGGGGGACAAGCATACATTTGGCATTCAAACAATGGAGCTAGCCCAACGGCTCTCTACAGTAGGGTTGGAATGATTAGCAGTTTAGTTTAAAACAAGACCTCAGTGTCTGGTATCTGCTCCTGCCAGATCTTCAGAATCTTCCCAAGACAACTCAAATGGAAGCTCTTCAGTTTCCTGGCATGGCACTAGTATATTGTCCAGGTTTCACAGTTATACAACAATGAGGTCAGCACAATGGCTCTGTAGATCTTCATTTTGTAGTCAGTCTAATACCTCTCCTGTCTCATACTTTCCTTCAGAGTCTCCCAAACACTGAGCTACCTGGGTAAGGTGTATGTGAATTTCAATGTGGACATCCCTGGAAAGTATACTGTCAAGGTAAGGAAACTCATCCCTAGCACTCACCATTTACTGTAACTGATGGTTCCATATATGAATGGGGTGCTGCTGGCTGATAGAAGACCTGTGGGGTTTTTTTTGGTTTGTTTTGTTTTTTGGTGTTAATTCTTAGGCTAAAATAAGCACAAGCAGCAGAAAATTAATTCATACTTTGATGCATCCCAGTTTCAGCAACTTCACTGAGCATACAATCATCTGCAAACAAAAATCATGCACCAGCATTCCCTCCACTTTAGTTTTGGCTTGTAGCCTTTTCAATTTAAATAATTTACCATCTGTGCAGTAGCTGACTTTGATGCCATGTTTGTCCTAGTTGAAGGCATTTGATAACATGGCTGAAACCATCATGCTTACAAGCATGGGAGCAATCAGATAGCTTTCTTTCACTCAGTCTGTGATGGGGAAAGTTTGAGACCATTGCCCATTATCCAGAACCAAGTTGCCATCATGAAATTAATGTACTTCTCTGGGCAACCAGATTTTGGCATAATTTTCCATAAACCCTCATGACTGACAGTATCAAAGGCCTTGGTCAGATTGACAAATGTTGTATATAGACCTCTGTTCTACTTCTGGAAATTTTCCTGGACCTCTCAGGCAGTAAACACCATATCGATCATTCCTTGGCCCTTTCTGTAGCCACACTAGCTCTCAGGTAGATGATATTTTTTCTAGGAGTAGGGTCAGCTTATTAAAAAGGACTCTGGCAAGAATCTTGCCAGTAATGACTAAAAGAGGGACCCTTCCCCCAAGATTGTCACAAGACCATCTATTCTCTTTATCTTTTTTTATGGTGGAAATTGGGGTTAAGTGACTTGCCCAGGGGTCACACAGCTAGAAAGTGTTAAGTGTCCGAGGTCAGATTTGAATTCAGGTCCTCCTGACTTCAGGGGTGGTGCTCTATTCACTGTGCCACCTAGCTGCCCTTCTCTTTATCTTTTTAAAGGTAGACAATGGAGGCATCCTTGAACTCCTGGGGCATAACTTCCTCTTGCCATATGATCTGGAAAAATTTAATCAGATGTTGTATGAGCAATGGACCCCCCACCTTGTAACTCTCAGCTGGAATAGAATCAGCACCCCATGCTTTACTACCCAAAAATACCCAAATAGCATTCAAAACCTCTTCTTCAGTTGGAACTTTACCCAGGGAGTCATTGATATCAACTTGAAGTAAATGGTCAATAGCTTCAGCATTGATTAATGATGGTCTGTTGAGAAAACTATGAAAATGTTCAGATCATCTTTATGTCTTTATCACTAATCAGTATGGTACCATCAGCATTGAATAGTTGAGATATATCATAGGTCTTTGGCCCATAAATAGCCTTCAATGCATCATAAAAATTGTTTGAATTATTTTTATCAACATGAAACTGAATTTCATTTGTCTTTTTACTAAGCCAAGAATCCTGAATCTCTCTAAAATTTCTATTATACTTCAATTTTGATGGAATTGAATTTTACCTCCTTAGAGATGGATAAACCATTCTGCTGGTAAACTCTGCAGAGTTCTCATTTTTCATTTAGCAGTTTCTGAATTTCCCCATCATTTTCATCAAACCAGTCTTGGTTTTTGCAAATGTTCTGACCCAGATGAGCAGATGGAGTGTTGTACACCAAATCTCTAAAGGATGTCCATTCTTTTTCTGCTCCATTGTTGCCAACTGTGTGTCGCCTCAACTTACTCTCCAAGTTGGCAACAAACTGTTCCCTCTTAGAGAAGCACTCTAATATGTTGACATTCTTCTAGCAGTCTTTTTTGACTTAGGGTGCCACTTTTGTTGAATGCCAATGCTCAGCTTGGAGAGAATAAGTCTATGATGCTGGAGCATTCTGTACTACCCATAATTGCCATTCTCACATCCTGTCTACCTCTTCTTACAATCACATAGTCTATTAAATGCCAGTGTTTTCTGTGAGGGTGAATCCTTAAAGTTTTCTTGCATTTAGTAAATGGAATACAGTGCTGGTGATGAGATGCACAAGTCTTTAACAGTAAATGACCATTGCTGTTGCTCTTTCCAACTCCATTCCTCCCAAGGACTCCCTGCCATGTCTGGTAGTCTGAACCTACTGTAGCTTTAACTTCACCCAGAATTAAAAGTTTATTCTCTTTTGGCACATTGATGATAAGAGTCTCTGGGCCTTTCTAAAATTTTTCTTTAACTTCATCAGGATTCATCATCATGGGAGCACAGGTACTGATGATGCTGGGATGGCAAGTAGCAATTGTATTGTCATGAACCTGTCACTCACTCATTTTGGAAGGCATGTGAGCTTGTTTACTAGATTAATTTTGATTGCAAAACCTGCACCAGCTTCACAGTGTTCCCTTTCACTACAGCCACTCCAGAAAAATGTATAGCCAGCTCCTATTTCAGTCTTGTTTCATTCAGGTCTGTTATTTGGATGCAATAAAAGCTGAGTTCTCTCACAAGAGCTGTTCTTCTTTTAGGTCTACTTGATTTTGTGTTATCTATAAGTGTGCACACGTTCCATGTACCCATAGTGAGAGGAATCAACTTTTCAGAAAATTTTGTACATTTTTTAGTGTCTAGACCACAAGGAGGGATCCCTGCCTGCTGCAGTAATCAAGCCAGGGATGGGTAATCAGACAATTTTTAGGGCACCTTTTCTAGCTCCTTCCTCACACACGGAGGTGAAGAGGTGAACCTTAAAAGGCTGCCCAGACACCCAGGGGACTGCCAAATACCATTGCTGCTTCCAGTGAGAAGACCACCCTATGGCCTGGGTTACCTGTGTGCATGGTTGTGACTGTGGCTCCTAGTGTATCCACACCTGCTGCTTCCTCATTCACCTATGGCCACAGGACTTCGAGAGTAGAAATGGTAACATAATGTGAAGATGTCTTTTGACTCATGTGTAAATTGGACTTAGTGAAGCAGAGTTGCACGAAGTCTTTCCAAAATCACCATTGTTGAGTGGCAGGACAGGAATTGCAGTGGATGACCTTGATGTCTTTGATGTCTAACCAAGCTCTAAGGGCTCCACAACACCTGCCTTCATGGTTGTTGGAACAAAATGTTCTCATCCTCCTATTCCACTAGCGGAAGCCTTTACATACCTGGGGTAGACATCCCTCTAACTGACCATAGGGTTTGAGACCCTTGCATTACCCTCAATCTGGTTTAAGCTGTCTGCTGCTGAAACAGAGTGCAACATATAGTGTCTTGGAGCCACACACGTGTGAGAATTAGGTAGATCAGGTGGACACCGAAGGTGGAAACCAATCCTATAAAGGAAGAAGAATAAGCATTTATATAACACTTAAAGTGCCAGGTACTGTGCTAAGTATTTTAAGATTATTATCTTATGGGGTCTTCATATCAACCCTGAAAGGTAGGTGCTATTATTATTCCTATTTCCCAGTTGAGGAAATTGAGGCAAACAGAGGTAGAGTGAATTACCCAGGATCATGTAAGTGCCTGAGGTTATATTTGAATCCAGATTTTCCTAACTCCTAACTCCTGTATCCATTGTGCCACTTATCTGTCTCAAATAAATCATGTAAAGTAAGTGTAATTATTATCTCTACTTTATAGATGAGGAAGCCAAGTAATTTTAGGAGGAATAAGTTGGAGGGGGAGAAGAGAAGAGAGAGAGAAAGAGAAAGAGAGGAGAGAGAGTGCAAAAGAAGGAAGGAGGAAGGGAGGGAAGGAGGGAGAGAAGGAAAGAAAGGAGAAGCAAAGGAAAGAAAGGAGAAGCAAAGGAAAGAAAGGGGAAGGAAGAAAGAAAGGAGGGAGGGAGACAGAGAAAGAGACACAGAGAAAAAGAGAGAAAGAGAGAACAAAAAGAAAGAGAGAAAGAGAGAAGGGGGAAGGGGAGGAGAGAAAATAGAGAGGAGAAGAGAGATAAGAGAAGATAAGAGAAAAGAAGAGAAGAGAGAAAGAAAAATGATTTTTAAAGACTCTTCCCATGCTAAAGATTTAGTTCCTTTCCCTTTTGAAAATTCTCTGAAAGTGGGAAACTTTTTTTTACTGCATTCATTCATTCATTCAATTAACACTGCATGGCCCTGTGGTGAGGACAAGGGTACCTACTGTGCCTCTGGGGTGAATTTTGCTTTCCATTACCACCCTGTTGTGCTCCTGAACATCAGGTCCTCCAGGGAGCCTTTTCCTCTTCACTTGAGGACTGCTCCAATTCCTCCCATCCCAATACACTGATTGCTTCTCAAATTGTTTTATTCAACAACCTCTTGGAAATCCCCATGACCCTCTCTTCACCACATTGCCCAAAGGGAAAGAGAGAAAAAAGGCATCAGCATATCATTATAAAGTCAGGGGAGAGGGGGCAGAGAGCAGCATCTTACTCAGACTCCTTTACATCAAGGGCAAAATTAGAGCTATGTGTTTTTGTTTTCCCTATCAAAGCTTAGAATGCCAGGGCTGGGTAGAGAGCAGAAAGAACAGAGGGAGAGAGGAACATATGCAAAGGAGACCAGATCCTACCATTTACAATTAGAAAAGAATTCAATTTTTTAGGTGAAGAAAGGAGACTCAGGGACATGATTGAGGTCACATAGGTAACAGGCAGATAAAACCAAATTTAAGAAAAAACAATTAATTAATGTTTTAATTTAATTTAAATTAATTTCAAAAATCAATGAATTAAAGAACAAACAAAAATTAGTCTAAAGGGATGCTTCTGGAATTCTTGATCTTCTTCAGTTCATATCTCTATTTCTAGGCATCAAGTGTCCAATAAGATTAAGGCTAAGATCAGCCTTCCTTCTTCAAATGATAATGCAAAATTTAGACACCTTCCCAGGCTGATACTTTATATTCCTAATTGAGAAATTGAGAAAATTGAGGCAAACAGAAGTTCAATGTCTATTACATTACATCTTTCCCTTTTCCCTATCTTTTATTGCCTTTCTCCCTTCCCTGGCTATCAAGTACCTTTGTCCAGTCTATCCATCCATTCCTGATTTTCCATTCCTATTTTCTTTCCTCACTTCTCCCTCTTAAAAACCCTAACTCCCTTCAAGGCTTAATTCAATTATTTCCTCTTCCTGGAGTCTTTGACTAATTCCCTCAATTTTTAATTTCCTCACTTTAATCTCATTTTAACATATAGCCCTTAGTAGGTACATCATAGATGATGGTTGATAGATTTATAGCTTGACTCAAAAATTGTTGATCACATTGGATAAAGAAAATAGCCTGAAAAAATGGAAGGAGGCTCAGAAGTTAACTAAGGCAACAGCTGATTATTTTTTTTTTGCTGCCTCATAATGTTGCTAGGATATTAGACTGTCAACAGAATGAAACATTACCATCTTAAGAACCAGAAAGAATGATCAAGAAGGGAACTGGGCCCCAGTTTATGAGGAAAAATGGAATTTTTACCAAATTTTAGAGGAAGAGTAATCTTTACAACAAGGTAAGTCTTGTTAGGATAATTTTTCAAGTATTGTAGAGGTAAAATAAATACATCTTCCCAAATATTTTCTAGTCCATTTGTAACTATTTAGTGACCATTGGGTTACTAAAATTAGAAAGTAATACTTCCTTCCAGGTAAAGTTTATATGATATGGAAATTAGCTTTCTCAGGAAAGAAAATGCAGCCAGAGATCTGGTAGTGTCCTTGAACTTCAGGAGCACAGAACTTTTCTTGGCTCTGAAAATATTTAACCCCTCTGCTCTAAAGGGCTGGAAAATAGAGAAAGGATGTTGAGATGATACAGATGACTATTTGCAGGAGGTTTGAATCAAAAAATCTTTAAAGTAAAATGTATCATAACCAGCATGGTGCCCATAGTCCCTCCAAAGGAGAGCAGTAGTAAATAAAACATTTCTAGTTTAATTTACAATTTTCTGTCATAGACATAGGATGCAAGTGCAATCTTTTTTCCTCCCCTAAAGTCTCAGAATTATAAAGTATTGGGTCTTCTCTTCTCTTTCCAGGCCATTGTACCATCCATTACCAGAATTCTGTGTTGATAAAAGGTAAAGATACTTTCTATTCAGCTTGACCTCCTTTATTACAGGTAAGTCTGCAGCATAGAACTGATTTCCTATCCTCTTCATTCCATTTGTAGGTAAATTGTTTGCGATAGAACTTGGGCTCTCGGGAGGACAAAGATTGCTTTATTTTTATTTCTGATATTTCTAGTACCTAGCATAGATGGCACAGAGTAGATGCTTAATTGATGAATGTTGATTGATTATTCAATAGTCTGAGATGTATCACAAACACTTTTTGCCATATTATATTTCTTTCTTCTCTATTTCCTATAATTCAAAAGAAAAGTAATTTAAAAGAAAAGTAAAACTTTGGGAGGGAGAGGAGAAGAGGGGTGGAATTAAATAATTCTGATTTCCTGTCCTTGGGTAGCCCTATCATAGTCAAAGGGTGACTCCTAAATCCCAAATCCATTCCCCATTGCTCACCAAAAGATAGAAAAAAAAAAGATTCTCAAATGAAGACTATTAGAGATTTTACCTGACTTAGTTGTTTTAACATGAGCCAGGTCTTAGTCACTGCTACTTTCTTTGGACTTCTCATTCTGATTCTCTGAGAAAGGAAAAAAGCAAAAGAAGAGGGATAGTCATTGCATCTCATTATAGGTTATCATAGAATAACTTAGTTAGATGGCACAGTGGATAGAATACTGGTCCTGGAGTTAGGAAAACTCATCTTCCTGAGTTCAAATCTGGTGTCAGACATTTACTAGCTGTATGAGCCTGGATAAGTCACTTAACCCTATTTCTTTAGTTCCTCCTCTATAAAATAAACTGGAGAAGGAAATGGCAAACCATTCTAGTACCTTTGCCAAGAAAATCTCAAATGGGGTTATGAAGAATTGAACAAACTGAACAAGAACATTTACATAACAACAAGTTGTCAAGTAGTTGTGCTCTGAATTAAGGAGTACCAAATCCTATCCTAAAGGGAAACATTAAAGGAAAGTGTCCAAGTCCATCCAAGAGGATGATGGGATGAAGTGGCTAACCCCATCATGGGTTAATTATTTGATAACTGATGCGATTACTTGCTTTTCTTTTCTCCACATTCAGGTATATTCCAAAAGTGAAAGACCCATTCAAACTGAAATTTTATCATTTATTTCTCTCCTTTTCCTTTCTAGTAATAATAAAAAAAAAATGAATCCAAACAAAAAAAAGGGGGGGGGGAAGTCGCCGCCATCCTGCAAAAAGTCCTGCAAAAAGTCCTGCAAAAAGTCCTGGCAAAGAAATCAAGCAAAATGCTGGCAAACCAGTCCCTTCCTCCCATCACAATCAAGCAATGTTGAAGGTAGAGACATAGCATTACGGAATCTTAGAAGTAGAAGGCATTTTTGAAGTATCATTGAATTATTCACCAAATGCAGGAAACCTTTCTACAATGTCCTCATAGAATGGTTATCCCAACTATACTTCAATATGTCCTGTAATGGGGACTAGGTAGAGAAGGGAAAGGGAATAAATATTTATATGGCACCTACTCTGTGCCAGTTACTGTGCTAAACACTTTTTACAAATACCTCTTTTGATTTTCATAAAACCCTTGCAAATTAGGTGCAAACAGATGTTAAGTGATTCTCCCATGGTCACAAAGTAAGTTCCTGAGGTAAGTTTTGAACACAGGTCTTTCTGACCTCTATCTACTGTGTCACCAGCTGCCTCTAATATTTCATGAAGGAGACTGTTTGATTAGTGGACAGCTGATTGAGCCATTTTTAGTTTCATTAGCTCCATCCCAATTAGTGCAAATAAAGAATCCCAGGAAGTGATCTAATTACATGAATTTGAATTACATATCGGTATCAGGTTCAAACCTGATAATAAATATAAATATAATATAATAATAAAATAAAATAAAGATAAATAAAAAATAAAAATATTTTATATGATTACTTTATATAGAAAACTTCAAATAGAAAAAAAATTCAAATACACAGCATTATTTCAGAGGATTGGTTTTACACACTAATTGAGCCACTAATTGGGCCTTGGTTGTAATTCATTTAAAGCTGTTCCTTGGATAGTTGTATATGCAAGTTCACTGCTCTTTGACAAATCAGGAAGACTGACCAACTCTATGAGATCAAGGGATTATCTGGAAAGTACTAGGAAATCTAAATAGGACTTCAGGAAGTCCAATGGCTTCTAAAAGCTTAACATATAAAAAAAGGGGGTGGGTGGGAATGTCTTCTCTCTCCATGGGAAATCTCAAACTCCTTAACCAAATGTTAAAAATAATTTATAAGTTAATTCACGAATAATTTTTTGCCTTTATCTTATCTTTGTGTACTCAGTTTTTTTGTCTTGCTATTCCACTTGCTATTATTCCTATATTCAAAATTGAATCTTCTTCCCTTGCATTTTTGCATAGCCTATTCCCTATACCTGAAATATACTTCCTCCTTACTTCCATTTTTAAAATGCTTTAGCTTCCCTCAGTGTTAAGTCTGGGTGTCATCTTCCCCCCAAAATTTTCCATCATCTTTCCAGTCATTAATGTCACTCCCTGCCCAAATTATTATGTATTCACTTACCTGTTTACATGTATCACCCTCTAAGATTAAGGCTCCTTAAGACAAGAACAAGAAGACAAGTCTGTTTTACTAGACTTCTTTGTTCCTTGCATATAATAGGAACTTGATAAATGTTTGTTGAATTTAAAGTTGAATTGCATAAAGAGATTCCATTCAACAAGCCTCTATTAAAGTTTGCTATGCTACAAGGCATTGTAATGCAGATTAAGAACACAGAAATAAAATTTTTTAAAAGTTCTTATTCTCAAGAAGCTAATTGGAGTTAGAAGTCTTAAAAAAGTTCTCCACCCATATTTAACTCACTTTTCCCATGTGCCTTAGGATTAGAGGACCAAGAAAACATAAATAGATCTCCATAGCATCTCAGAGGCTACAGAAACTTGTTCTGACCCCCTTTCCTTATGGGCCTTCTTTTATCTTAAAATAGACCAATCAAAATTTGTTTAAGGAAAGAAAAGGAAGAAACTGTCCAAACTATCATTTCCCAATTTCACTTTCTAAAATATTCCAAACTTATAGTCTTATTTCTATAGAATTCTGCTTAGAATTCATCACACCCTTCATCCTCTCAAATGTTGGCTCATTCTGAGTGTATGTTTTATCCTACCAGGGCTTAAACCCAGGACAAAAAAAATATCTGAAAGGAATGATGAAAATTTATGATGCCAAACCTCAGTGGAAGAACCTGAAAAAACAGTATCTTATTGGTCTTACCTACAAACATGCCCTAGGTAAGTCACTTAATCTATAGCAAGAACCTAAAGAAATCACTTGTATTCTGCAAATACAGCCAAGTTAAGAGAAAATACATTACAGTGGTTTATTGACCAAGTATCAATGGGTCACTGTGACAAATAGGAAGCAAAGTTTTAGGGGACAAAGTGGAGAGTTTTTAGAAAAGGAATTATGTGCTGGGATAGAGAAAAGTAATTATTGTATAAGTATATAAGTTACGCCCAGCTTTTATTCCATATTGCTCACCCAGTAATTAGCTCATGTTAGTATTATTTTCTGCATTTATCCCAAAAGGAGTTTGGGTTTTTTCCCTCTCAAATAGTTTAACATAAAAATGGAAGCCATATTAATTTACATATATGTGCCATCTAATAACAAATGAAAGTAAGCAAGATAACTGCTTGGTCACCTGATCTTATATAAAAGCATGGAATTCACTCAACCTAAAGCGTTCCATTTGGATCCACATATACTCTGTGCCAAGTAGTATATTAGCACTAGGACTGCAAAATGAAAAATGACTCAGTCCATTCCTTTGAGATCAGGGGAAACAATACCAAATAACCATGATATTAGGGGGAAAGTGATAAATACAAAGGAGAAGTCCAGGGAATATGCTAAGAGAAATTTGAAAGCTGGGAGAGCAGTTAGGAGAGGTGATCATTTTAAACTTGGAGGAAGGGACTCAGGGAGAGCTTCTCCATATAAGGTAGAACCTGAGTTGGAGTTAAAGAAAAGGAGAAGCTTCAGAAACTAGAGATGAAAGCCTATTTTACCATTTCAAGCAGGGGGGAGGCAAATGAAGGACTAAAGGTACAGAGTGATTTGCTGGCCAAATTTGTGGACAAGGGAAGGTCAGAAATGGGAATGGAGAATGATCTAGCTGAATGGAACGTAAAGAATGAGAAGATAAATGTTGGAAAATGGGTTGGAGCCAAATTATAGAAGGTATGAATGCCAGAATTTACACTTTATTCAGTAGACAGCATGAAATCATTATGGATTTTTTTTTAGCAGAGAAATATTATCAGTGATATTATCCAAGATTCCTTGGATAGCATCATAGAGAATGATTGGAGAGAGGTGTCTGGAAGACCAGTCAGTAAGTTCTTAGAACTGATGGTAGCCTTGGCAATAAGAATTATCATCTGTGGTCCTATGAACTCATTAAACTTAAAAACTTATAATGTTAATAAAGTGGCAAAAAGGAAATAGGTACCTGTATTGAAAAGTATCTTTTCAGTAATCTCCAACCTTTGTTTGTCATTCCATTAATAAAATTATTTGATACTTCCTCATTCAATTCAATTAAACAGATATCTATTAAGGTTTATATTAAGAAGGACAGCTTCTTGTTTTTAAACTCAACAAAGGAAAGAGAAGCTGACAAGTCCACTTAAAAGGTTTAGAGAAATACAATGACTTGAGGAAGTTCAGTTCATCTGAGGGAGTCCAAGTTTTGATCTTCATAATAAAATAGGAATTGAAGAGTGATGAAAATACTGAATTTCAAATCCACCACATAGACACAAGTTTGAAAAGCTATCTTTAGTGGAGAGAGCCATGAAATAGACCAAGTTGAAAATTCTGAAGAGTGACAATGACAAAATTGATGAAAAAGCATAAGAAATAAAAATCAAAAACCTGGTAATAAAACAAAAGAAAATAAGATAAACTCTGGCAATTCATCATAAGAAAGGTTGTTTTTATATTGGTTACTCATATAAAAATTTGAAATGTATAACTTTTATAGGGACCCTTCAAAAATTCCAAATTATGTTTTAGTCTATATTTTATTTGTATGCCCAAATGGGGACCACTTAAATGTCTCCTTGAGCAAAATGGATCATATTAGATGTCTTTCTATTCTTAGGACTTGTGTTTGGCCCTTGGTAGATGCTCAATAAATGTTTGTTAAACTATTGTTGTTTATGATCAATAGAAACTATTCTTCAAATGTGAAGGGTACAAAATAAGGATAAGACATAGTCCCTGCCTTTTGGGATGGTACAATCTCAAAGGTGATTCAGAAGTACCATTGGAAATATAGAGGGCTATTAATACTTTAGAAAGTGTTTTGACAAGTTGGAGAACATCTTTTTAGGAATATCATAGAAGGAATTTCTGTGTCGATTCTGGATTAGATTAAATGGTCTCTGTTTTTCCTTGAGATTCTGTGGCATTCTACAGGAAACTCTATGTGATTGTTAGCTGATATTATTTTACTTATAGTTGTCTTTTCTCTCTTTTTTGCCCAGGTTATATTGACAAAAAGAATGCCATGTCTTACATAGCTGTTATGGATGGATATATTAAAAGTGTACCCTTCACATGCAAAACTAAAAAGTGAAAGGTTTCCAAGAGCTCCAATCCCTACTCTTGAAGAAAATCTATGGCCTCACAGTGATGTAGTAGTACCATTAAAAAGTCATTAGAGAGCAAGGATCTGAGTACATTTAAGGAGGATACATAGCCATCAAGGCCTCATTGACTCTATAAGACCCTCAACTCCTTCAGGAATGATGTTTCCCAATTCCATTCACACTGGTTGTGAAGTAGTATCGTAGGATTAATAATTATTCTAGTGTGATTTAGACTAAAAACAAAGGATTTTTAATCTACTTTGGCCTTTGCAACATGGTGGAATTAGGAGGTGTTAGAGACCCAGGGAATAAACCTATCTGTCTAATACATAAACTGTACTAGGAATTGATGTTCAATAAAGCTGTTTTTTAAAAGTTGCAAAATGAACTGGTTCACTTAAGAGTCCTCCCTGAATACCAAGAGCTTCTGGCAGAGTCAGGCCCTCCAAATCAAAGAACCCCCAAATTGGAAAGAACTTTGGAGGTCACTTGGTCCAACTTAGAGTGTAGTAGTAACACACCTAGGGGTTTGTCACCCATCTCCTGGTCAAATACGTCCAGCGAAGGGGATGCTTCTCTCAACACAACCCATTCTACTTCTGGGCAGTTATAATTGTTAGGAAGTTTATTCATTACATCAGGCCTGAATGTAAGGGAAAAACCTTTCCTTTTTAGTAACTTCCAAGGCCAGGCAAAACAATTTTAACCCTCCTTCCTCATGGAGACCCTTCAGACAGAATGCTTACTGTTTTTTTTCCTCCAGGCTAATCACCCATAATCCCTTCAGTTGATTCTCACATGAAGTTGAGACCCTTTATTTTCCTCATTGCTCTCCCTTAGATGACCTGTAACTAAATACCCAGAAGTTCACCCAGTATTCTACAAGTGGTCTGCCTAGGTCAAAATGCAAATTACTTCCCTAATAACAGACCCTATGTTTCTCAAAAGCAACCGTTTCAAGAGCCTAAAACAGGTTTGGTCATATTTCTGAGCTCTCTGTGTAATACAGAATGGCACATCCCATGCTCAATATTTGTGAGAGATTTTTAAAATGTGTGAAATATTGAGAAACTGGCACACTAATCATTCTAAGTAACCAATTATAGCCAAGCGGAAAGAAATTTTCTTCCAAAAGTCATTAGACTCTACATTTCCATGTTATTCTTCCTATCGTTCTAGCCAGTGAGCATTAAAATTTGTTCATAAACTTTTGGATCATCTTGACACGGGACTTATCAGTCTCTTCCAGCTGAGTCAGCTCTGAGCTGGGGGTAATTGAACTGGCATGGGGTGAAAAAATGCCAGGGAATTGTCACGAGCTTCATGTCAACAAATCTGTTTCCACAGGACTCCAGTTGCCCCCTCCTCCAGGCAGAACAAAGAAAAATAAATTTTCTGAAGTCCTATTTTTTCAAGGCTCAAAGAAGGCGAGATCTTTTTAATCTGATTTTACCCATATATTTTGATAAGAGAATTGGAAACAATTATGGATCTAGGAAAACTTGATCCTAAAACTAAGATTTTATGGGACAATTAGGTTGTACAGTGTACAGAGTGCCAGGGCTAGAGTCAGGAAGATTCATCATTTTGAATTCAAATCTGGACTCAGACATTTCCTAACTCTGCTACCATGACACAACTCTAAATGCCTCAGTTTCCTTATCTGTATAGTGAAGTAAAAAAGGAAATAGCAAACTAGTATCTTTGCCAAGAAAACCCCAAATGGGATCACAAAGAGTAAGACATGACTGAAATGACTGAACAACTGTAACAAGAACTGAGGTCTTTCATGAATTAAGATACTGTGATACAGAGAAAACTGCATGATCATTGTACATGGAATAAGAAAACAGGTTTTAGTCCTAATTCTGCTACTTGTAGTTGTAAAACTTTGGGCAAATCAAGTCCTTTCAACTCTTTAAGAATAAGTTTATCTGTACAATAAGGACAGTAGTACCTGCCCCAAACAGGCTTGTTTTAAGCATCAAATGAAAGGTATATGAGAAAATGTGCATGTTGAAAATTATCCAATCCTGTATGAATGTATTATCTCTGTAGGTGAAGGTGTTATGGATTGTAACTAATAAACCACTAAGGAAGCCTGAAAAAGGAAAAAAATGATGAAAGAGGTGAAAAACCTCCTACCAATTCATAGACACTCAACATAGTTCCACAATAAAAAAGGGAATAATTTGGGGTGCCCAGCCTTCAAGGAAACAATGATCATTTTCTCCAGTCTTAAAGTCTCACAGGTGATAGAGAAAGAAATGGGTGTTACTTTCCATTGCTCTTTGGAAATGATGGCTTCCATTTCTACACAGCTTTTAAGTTTTGAAAAGTACTTTTTTTTTACAACTGGTCTGTGAAGCAGTTTAAATTTGTTCTTATTCCCATTTAACATGAGGGAAATTGGAAAGATCCTAGAATTTAATGATACTAGAGTTAGTGAGAGTCAAAGCTGGGATTTTGACACTAGTCCTTCCACTCCAAGACCAGAAGTCTTTCAAGCTTCATCATGGAAGGGTGTTGAAAAGAAGAGTCCATCATAGCAGCCATGGGTGTATACATCTACTAAGTAGCATTCCAAGATGAGCATTAACTCCCCTTTCAATCTGAATATGCATGAAAAAGTAGCCATCTTCCTTTTCTATGCCTCCTTCCTCCGTTTAAGAATAATATCTTCTTTTTTTGAAGTTTTTTTTTTATTTTTAAAACTTATGCAAGGATAATTTTTTCAACATTAACCCTTAAACATCCTTGTGTTAAAAAAAAATCATTGTGTTCCAATTTTCTTCCTTTCCCCCACTCCCTCCCCTAGGTGGCCTATAATCCAATATATGTTACACATGTTAAAATATATGTTAAATCCAATATATGTATACATATTTATACAATTATTTTGATGCACAAGAAAAACCACATCAAAAAGTAAAAAAAAATGAGAAAAAATAAAATTCAAGCAAACCACAACAAAAAGAGTGAAAATATTATTTTGTGATCCACAATATAGTTCCCATAGTCCTCTCTCTGAGTGTATATAGCTTTCTTCATCACAAGATCAGTGGAACTGGTTTGAAACATCTCTTTGTTGCAGAGAGCCATGTCCATCAGAATTGATCATCATATAGTATTGTTGTTGCCATATATAATGATCTCCTGGTTCTTCTGATTTCACTCAGCATCAGTTCATGCAAGTCCCTCCAGGCCTCTCTGAAATCGTCCTACTGGTTGTTTCTTACAGAACAATAATATTCCATAACATTCATATACCATAATTTATTCAGCCATTTTCTGACTGATGGGCATCCATTCAGTTTCCAGTTTCTAGCCACTACAAAAAGGGCTGCCACAAACATTCTTGCACATGTGGGGCCCTTTCCTTCCTTTAAGATCTCTTTGGGATATAGGCCCAATAGAAACACTGCTAGGTCAAAGGGTATGCACAGTTTGATATCTTTTTGAGCGTAACTCCAAATTGCTCTCCAGAATGGTTGGATCCGTTCACAGTTCCACCAACAATGTATTAGTGTTCCAGTTTTCCTACATCCCCTCCAGCATTCATCATTATCTTTTCCTGTCATCTTAGCCAATCTGACAGATGTGTAGTGGTATCTCAGAGTTGTCTTAATTTGCATTTCTTTGATCAATAGCGATTTGGAGCACCTTTGCATATGACTAGAAATGGTTTCAATTTCTTCATCTGAAAATTGTCTGTTCATATCTTTTGACCATTTATCATTTGGAGAGTGGCAAGAACAATATCTTCTACCTCAAATACCAAATGCCTTCATTCCTAACCCCTGACCCAGGACCCTACTGAGTCTTGTCTACTCAGACATTTCATAACCATGACTGTTTCCCCCATTCCTTCCACCAAACTTGACTGAGGCAATACACAGAGTAGACAGATTCCTGGCCTGGGATTTAGGAAGACCCAACTTTTCATCATGTCTCTGACACTATCTAGAAGTCTCATATAAGTCAATTAGACCCTCTCATCTTTAAGTCCCTCATCTGTAAAATGATGACAATAACAGAAATCAAATGAGATAATATGTGTAAAGCATTTCTACGTCATTAAAAACTACTATGGAGCAATAATGGACAGCTGGGTAGCACAGTGGGTAAACTTTAGACACTTACCAGCCGTATGACCCTGGCTGGTTCACTTAACCCTGTTTGCCTTAGTTTCTTCCTCTATAAAATGAGCTGAAGGAAATGGAAAACCAGTAATCTTGCTAAGAAAACTCCAAATAGGGTCATGAAGAGTTGGTCACGAATGAAACAACTGAAGAATAATAAATGAACCAATAAAATAGATAAACTGTTAGTTTGATTTACAAAAAAAGAGAGATGAAAACTAAATTGCAAGTATCAAAAAAGAAAAAGGGTGAATTCACCACCAATGAAGAACTATTTTGTCCATTTATTTGCCAATAAATTATTTGCCACAATCTATGTGAAATGTATGGATATTTACAAAAATATAAATCTCACAGATTAACAAAAGAGAAAATAAAATACTTAAATAACCTTATCTTAAAAAAAGAACTTGAACAAGCTATGAATGTGCACCCTAGGAAAAAAATTCCAGGAACAGATGGATTCACAAGTAAATTCTACCAAACATTTAAAGAACAATTCCAATACTATATAAATTATTTGGAAAAAATAGTCAAAGAAGGAGTCCTACCAAATTCCTTTTATAACATATTCTTCAGCCAGGAAGAACAAAAACAGAAAAAGAAAACTATAAACTAGTGAATATTAATGAAAAAACTTTTAAAACACTAGCAAGGAGACTATAGAAATATCACAAAGATAACAAGGATAACAGATGAAATTTGTACAAGTAATGCAAGATTGGTTCACTATTAGGAAAGCTATCAGAATGATTGACCGTATTGATAATAAAAATAACAAAAATAATATAATAATAATAATAATAAATCTCAGCAGATGCAGAAAAAACTTTTGACAAAATACAACACTTAATCCTATATAAAACAAAGGAATAAATGGAGCTTTCCTTGAGATAGGAAGTGGTTTCTATCTCAAACCATTAACATTGTCTATAATGGAAATAAGTTAGAAGCCTTCCCAATAAGATCAGGAGTGAAGCTGGGATGTCCATTATCACCACTATTATTCAATTTTGTTCTAGAAATTTTGCCTATAGCAATAATAGAAGAAAAAATGGAAGGAATGAGGAAACAAAAATGTGACCCTTTGCAGATGAGATGATGATATACTTAGAAAATCCTAGAGAATCAACTAAAAATTCCTCAAAATAAGTACTTTAGCAAAGTTGCAGAATATAAAATAAACCCACATAAATCATTAGCATTTCTATACAATTACTAATAAAGTCCAGCAAAAAGAGATAGAGAAATTCCATTTAAAATAACCATGGAAAATATGAAATACTTGGAAGACTACCTACCAAGATAAAGTCAGGAAGTACATAAACACAGATAAAAAACATTTTTTGCACAAAGTCAGATCTAGATATCTAGAAAATTATTTGTTGCTTATGGATATGCCAAGCAAATATAATTAAAAATTAAAATTCTACCTAAATTTATTTATTCAGTCCCATACCAAGCAACCTACCAAAAATTTGTTTCATCAAGCTAGAAAAAAAATAATTAAAATTATCTGGAAGAATAAAAGAACAAACATATATCAAGGGAATAAATGGGAAAAAATGTGAAGGAAGTGGCCTAGTAGTACTGGATCTCAGCCTGTATTACAAAATGGTAATCATCAAAACTCTTTACTATTAGCTAAGAAATAGTATGGTGTATCAGCAGAATATATTAGGCATTCAATGCATTGTAGTAATGACCATAGTAATTTAGTGTTTGGTAAATCCAAAGATCTAAGCTTTTGGGAGAGAAACTCATTATTTGACAAAAATTTCTAGAAAAACAATTTGGTAGAAGTAAACTCACATAAATTAAAAATTTTATATAGACAAATCTAATGAGTCATAGAAGGAAAATAAAATACTCAGAAAAAAATTTATAGCAAATTTCTCTAAAAAGAATTTGTTTTTTAATAGATAGAGAACTGAGTCAAATTTGTAAGAATATGAGTCACACTCCCCAATTGATGATCAAAGGATATGAAGTTTTCTTTTTTTTAATTTTTAAAATATATTTTTTATTTAAACTTTTTATTTACAAAACATACATGGGTAATTTTTCAACATTTGACCCTTGCAAAACTTTCTATTCCAAATTTTTCCTTCCTTCTCTCCATCCCCTTCCTTCTCCCCATCCCCTTCCCTAGATGGCAGGTAGTCCAATACATGTTAAACGTTAAAATATATGACAAATCAAATATATGCATATATATTTATACAGTTATCTTGCTGCACAAGAAAAATCAGATCTCCAAAGAAAAAAAATGTGAGAAGGAAAACAAAATGCAAGCAAATATCAATAGAAAACATGAAAATGTTATGTTGTGGTCCATTCTCAGTTCCCACAGGCCTCTCCCTGGGTGTAGATGGCTTTCTTCATCACTGAACAATTGGAAGTGGTTTGAAACATTTCATTGTTGAAGAGAGCCATGTCTATCAGAATTGATCGTCATATAGTATTGTTGTTGCTGTGTATAATGATCTCCTGGTTCTGCTGATTTCACTCAGCATCAGTTCATGCAAGTCTCTCCAGGCCTCTCTGAAATCGTCCTGCTGGTCGTTTCTTATAGAACAATAATATTCCATAACATTCATGCACCATAATTTATTCAGCCACTCTCCAATTGATGGGCATCCATTCAGTTTCCAGTTTCTAGCCACTACAAAAAGGGCTGCCACAAACATTCTTGCACATGTGGGTCCCTTTCCCTCCTTTAAAATCTCTTTGGGATAAAGGCCCAAAAGAAACACTGCTGGGTCAAAGGGTATGCACAGTTTGATGGCCCTTTGGGCATAGTTCCAAATTACTGTCCAGAACAGGTAGATTCGAGTATGAACAGTTTTCAAAAGACATAATCAAAGTTATCTATAGTTAGATTAAACATGATCTAAAACTCTATTAATTAGAGAAATGAAAATGAAAACAACTCTGAGGTACTGCTTCACATCTGTCAGACTGGCTAATATGACAGAAAATAGAAGTGACAATTGTTGGAGGTGATGTGGGATAATTGGAACACTAGTGCACTATTGGTGCAGCAGTGAACTGACCCAAGCATTTTATGGAATTATAAAATTGTGCATACCCTTTGATCCAGCCATAGCTCTACTAGGTCTATATCTCAAATAAATGGGTGGGGGGAGAGGAAAAAGAAAAAAAAAGAAACAATAAGCATGCAAATTTCAGAAAAAACTTGGAAAGATTTATAATTGAAACCAAGCAGAACCAAGAGAAGATTGTACAGAGTAACAGCAATATTCTAAAGACGACTGTGAAAGTTTTAGTTACTCTGATCAAGACAATTATCCAAGACAATTCCAAAGGACATGTGATAAAAAATGAGAGAGAACTTATGAAATCTGAACGCAGATTGAAGCAAACATTAAATTTTTATTATTATTATTTTATTTTGTTTGTATTTTCTTTTGCAACATGGCTAATAAGAGAATAGGGTTTGCATAACTTCACATGTATAATCAATATAAAATGGCTTGCCTGGGGCAGCTAGGTGGTGCAGTGGATAGAGCACCAGCCTTGAAGTTAGGGGGCCCAGAGTTCAAATCCGAACTCAGATACTTAACACTTCCTAGCTGTGTGACCCTGGACAAGTCACTTAACTCCAATTGTCTCAATGGAAAAAAAAATTGCTTGCCTTCTTAAGGAAGGGGGAGAGTAGAAAGAAAAGGAGGAAATTTAGAACTCCAAAAAATTTTAATGAATGTTAAAAATTGTTTTAAAATATAATTGGAAAAATAAAATATAAAAATCAATACATTTTTAAAGTACTATATGAATCTTAGTTATCATTATTAGTGTTATTATTTCATCTGGAGCACCCATTGGAGAAATGATTATAAGCTAAATTAGTCACATTAAGTTGCCAATGGTGAATTATGGCCTAATGTATTATGATTCTAAAAGTATTTGCATTCTAACAAAATTCAATGCAACATGAAATAATGGCAAAAAATAAGTAGAATCAGGAAATTAAGGTCAAAAGGCTGATTCTGGTACTAAAGTGTAGGATTCTGAGTAAGTTCCTTAATTTTCTGAGCACTGAGTTCCTAATTTTCACAAGTTTATATAAATAGGTAAATATATGATTCAGTCTGTGCAGGGGAACTCTAGATGAGAGAACTCCTTGTACCTATACATCCTTGCATTTATACAGATCTACAACCTATCTAGTATTTGGGTGGTGAATCCAAGTACAATGGAAAGAAAGACCTCTGGTTTTACAAAATGGATTTGCATTTTAGATCTCTTCCTTAACGATTTGTGTCTTTAAGTTTTTAAGCTCTAAACTTACTATTTAAGGTAATATGGAGGTTAGATGACTTCCCCAGCCTGTGATTTCCTCAAGAGTCAGGACTGTCTTTCCTTTGTGTCCCCAGCACTTGGTACAGTGTCTGGCATATAAAAGGTACTTAATAACTGTTTATTGGCAGATGGAGGTTTGAACCCAGCTCTTTATGACTTTAAGTGGAGTGCTCTAATTAAGCAACCTCTTTCTGATAGATCAAATAGACATGATAATATTTGTTACCTGTGTCATAGTCTTGCTGGAGATGGGGAGTGTGTGTGTGTATGTGTGTGTGTGAGTGTATGTAATATGTAGGAAGAGAGAATCGCTTTGGAAGCTTGAAACTAATAATGTGAACATATTCTTTTTAAAAAGAATAATAGCTTTTTATTTTCAAAATACATGAAAAGATAGTTTTCAACATTCACCTTTGTAAAACTTTGTGTTCCAAATTTTTCTTCCTCACCCCCATTCCTCCCCTACACAGCAGGTAATCCAATATATATTAAACATGTGCAATTGATTTAGACATATTTCTATATTTATCATGCTACACAAAAAAAATCAGACTGAAAAGGGAAAAAAATGAGAGAAAGGTGGGGGAAAAAAACAACAAAAAAGGAAAATACTTTGTTGTGATCCACATTCAGTTCCTCTCTCTGGATACAGATGGCTTCTCCATCACAAGTCTATTGGAATTGACCTAAATCACCTCATTATTGAAAAGAGCCAAATCCATCAGAGTTGATCATCACATTATCTTGTTGTCACTGTGTACAATGTTCTCTTGGTTCTACTATGAACATATTCTTAACCTAAAGATGGCTGAATTTCAGAGGATGTTTGGGTGATATTTTGTGGGTTGAGAGCCACTTTGTGGCACCCTTCCAATCATCCCATTGAGGCAACTGTTTGCTATGCCCTTCCATATAAAGCAAACGCTGACTGCAGGTGTGATATAACCAATTAACTCAGGCTCATAAAATGGTCTCTTTTTATTTAAGTTGCTACTAAGGGAGATGTTTTTCCATTCTGCTGAAATAAGGGCTGTCTTGATTTTCCTTACGTTTCCCTGTTATTTGATGAAGGCCACAAGGGCAGGGCCATGAATCCCTGTACCTTTTCAATTAAAAGGAGTTGCTAATTGCATCAGAGCTAGTGGAAGGAAATCATTCTACTGGGCTCATTGAGCCTGTCTTCTGCCCTAAATTACAGTCAGTTATTTGAAATACAATCCCTGAGCTGAAAATCAATCACTTGTCTGCCCCTGGAAAATTGTCACTCATTTTCTGGACCATCTCAGAGCTATCAGAGTGTGCCAGCCACACAATAGACTCATTTAAGCTGGAAGTGGAGGGGGGAAATAGTGCATCTATTGGAAACTATAGATTTAGGCATCCAGGCAGATGCAATTACCTAAATGGACCCAAGGCAAAGCATGGGGACTGACTTTTTTATCCCTATGTCACATGAAGAACCAGTATCTTGAGAATACTAACAGCTGCCTAAATATCCATTTTTGAATAGGAGGTCCTTAAAAAAAAAGATCTTCCTACTTTAAAAAAATTCATGGATCCAGAAATACAAATAAACATTAAAACCCATTTGAAAGACGGTAAAGAAATGCCTGATTTTTCTAGGTAACATGCCATTTGGGTGAATATTTGTATGCATGCACATATATGTATGTATATATATATATGTATATATGTATATACAGATGTATATACACACATAAATATATACACATCTATACATACATATATACATGTGTGTATGTATACACACAAATATGTATATATATACACATATATACATCTCTATATACAGATGTATATATACACACATAAATATATACACATATATATAGATGTATATACAGATGTATATATACACACAAATATATACACATATATACATATGTGAGTGTATATACCACACTTTCTCTGGAGCTACTTCCCAATTCCCACTTCACACACTAACATGGGCTAATCCCCAGAGGTGACTACTATCACTCTCCTCAGGATTATATGGGTAATCTTAAGGGACTGAGGATGGTTTTCTCTATTATTTCCTGTGAACCCCAATCAAATTGAGCCTTGCTGATTATCAATTGATATAAATTATACATCAAGTCAGATTGTAAACAAATGCTTATTGACATAGTATAGTGAGAACAATTGGTACCAAAACACTTCTTCAGAAGCCTTGGTACACATTATTCCACAAGTAAATATAAAGTCCAAAAGAAAGTGGAATTTTGCTTAGAATGCCAAAGGAATAGGCCATAGCTGCTGGTGCATAAGAATTATTTTCTCCCTTTGTGGAATCTTCATGAAGTTTCTAGCTGCATGCATGGATGATTCATTGTCTCCAATTACATGACCAATGGAAGCTGAAGAAAAAAGAGGAAAAATATGGTATTCTTTCTGGATTTATTCCCCTCCTTCCTCCATGCCTTGGTTGCCTCTGATAATGCACAATATCTGTACCTTTCCAAAATGCACCTGAAGCTTGATTCCTGAAATAGTTGCTAGAATGTTACTTACTGAAATCTCTTTCTCTTACATTCCTAGGCTCAAGGTATAACTAATCCTTTTAACCAATATCCAGAATTTATTTAGTCATCTGCTTTCTTCCAAAGGCTCAAACACTTCACTTCTTCCCAACTTGATTAACTAGGTTGTTCGCACCTATCCTGTAATCTTGATGGACTGATTCAATAGAGATGACAAAGAATTGTCCACATCTATTTTAAGCCTTTTCTAGATTGATTCAGTAACTCAAAGATGGTTTCTCCCCTAATAAAGTTATCAAGACATTCCATTCCATTGTTACCTTACATTAATTGGGTTTGAGACATAGAAAAATTATCTGTTTATATATCTATATTAATATATACATACATACATATGTATATCAATCTTAATTAATATAAGGTCTTCCTGTCCCTAAGGTTAGCTCTTTATTCATCAAACAAAATTCTCTCTGTTTATATGTGTAAATATATATATATTCACATACTAGTTTACTTGTGTGTATCAATGTATATGAATACATGTGGAAATGATATATATATGTGCTTTTATATGTGTGTATATATATACATAAATATGTACATATTTATGTACATGTGTGCTTGTGTAATGTACAGTATGTTCAAGAAATACTAGTCCTGAGCTCTTTACAGGGCTGCTTTCCACTTTTGGTGTCTACCTGCCATCCATCTCTCACCTATGGCTCCAAGAAACTGCTGCAAGCACAGTAGCCACAATCCAGTAAACCATTTAGTCATATTGGCTAATCCAAATTGAGGGTAGCTGGCCCATTGGTTAGTTGATTGGGGGGCAGGGGTGTCTACACCTGGTAAAATGGGCTCCAACAGCCATGAAAGCATCTAGAGCAAGAGCTGTGGAGCATAGAACTTGGATGGACATGGAAGATAGCAAGGTCATCCTCTGCATCCTGAGCCATCACTAGCTCTCTTGACTTTGGTCCTGCCACTGGGATTCTGAGACTGACAACACCATGCAACACTGCCTGATGTAAATCCAATTTATGCATGAGTCAGAAGACATCACCCATACCATTTTAGCATTTTTATCTACCTCAGACTCCTGTGGGGACAAGGAAGTGACAAAGCAGCAGGTGTAGATGCCTTGAGAGTTGGAGTTACGACCCTGCACACAGGTGGTCCAGATCGTAGAGTTATCTTTTCCCTGGATTGAAGCAGAAGTGGGATGCTGCACCCCACTGAGTATCTAAACAGCCTTTTTAGGGACCACATTATGTGCCTTCTGATATGGGGAAAGAACTAGAAAAGATGCCCTAAAAATTATCTGCTTCACCTAACCTAGCTCTGGCAGGCTTACTACAATAGGCAGGGATCCTTACACCACACAAAAATCTCATCAAATTCGGTATTCCACACATTTAAATGAGAAGGAATTTCAAAAAAGTGGCTGATGTGCTCAGCAAGAGAAGCAGCAGCAGTAGCAGCAATGGAAGCCTGGGCAGAGCCAGTGGGTGGCAGAGGACTCAGAACTCCTGGCAGAACTGAGCCCCAGCCCACTGCCAGAGTCCTGGGCAGTGGAGAGCACCAGACCAGAGCTTGTACCTTCACATCCAGGTCTCCTCCTGCCAAGGTAAAAGAAGGTAAAATGCACACTGGGCTGGTTTGTTTCCAAAGCTGGAAGTTCCCACTTGCTCCTTTAGGAAACTGGGTCAGGAGAGATGGTTAGACTACTTTCTGGAACAATTAATGGCAAGTACCGAGGTACAAATATACAAAAAATTTTGTGAAGATGTATTAAAATTTTGGCAAACAGAATGAGCACACACTTATAAAAAACACAAAACTGAATAAATTTGAAAAGTGAGCAGTTCTTTTTGAGAGAAACTCAGCAGGTATTGCATTCAAATAACAGGTCTGCCTGAATGAAATAAGGCTGGCAAATAAAAGCCAGTTTCCCAGAGTCAGAGCTGGATACACATTTATTTTGAGTAGCTGCAGTGATGGAGAGCACCAGGAAACTGGTATAGATTTCACAATCCAGACTAATCTAGTAAATAAGCCTATATGCCTCTTCCAATGAGTGACAGGCTCAAAACAAATTAATTGTTATTTGCAAAAAAACACTATACCATCATCATCAGTGTGTACATTCCTAGAATGATGAACCTTTAGATGGTCAAAGAAAAATGTAATGGAAACCTGGAGATCCTCATCATCAATGTGCCAAAAGAAGACAAGCTTGTAATTCTAATTTTAAGATTTTAATGCCAGAGTAGACACAGACTATTAGACATGGCAGGAAGTTATTGGGAGGAATGGAGTAAAAAACAGGAATAGCAATAGTCACTATTGACAACTTGTGTGTCTCATTATTTTCTCACCACCAACACTGTCTTCCCTTTGCCTAAATGCAATAAAATTTCATGTATGCATCCTTGCAGCAAATTTTGGCATTTAACAGATTATATCAATCATAAAGAGAAGGGACAGATAGGATTTGAGAGGGTTGAAGGCCACGTGTAACACAAGGGTGCTAGAACAATCATAAACTTATCCTTTCCAAAAATAAACATTCCCCATTCAACAAAAACAGTAACCCCAAGGCAAGATATCTATCTGAAGACTTAACATCAACAGATTAGAGCACTTCTTTTTGCCTGAACAATTTATTCAGGCTGAGCCAACATATGGGTTAATAATAGTGGAACAAGGAAGGAGTGGATAGTTTTCAGAGATTTGTTTTGTACTCATATGGGTACTTACAGAATACTTACAAACATCAAGATTAATTTGATGAAAATGAATGGAAAAATTCAGAAATTACTAAATGAAAAATGAGAACTCCACAGGATAGTCTTCAAGAAAGTAATATTTAGTTTTATCAAAAGTAAAGTGGAAGCAAAATTAGAGTGGCAAGATTCTTGGCTCAGTAAGAAGACAGATGAAATGTAGTTTTACAGTAACAGTAATAATCCAAAGGACTCTTCTGATGCCCTGAAGGCTATTTATGGGTTAAAGGCCTAAGATGCATCTCAACTACTCAGTATTAATGAAATACTGACAGTGCTTAATGATGCTGGAGAGATAAGCTGAACACTTCTATAATGTTCTCAACAGACCATCATCAACCAATGACCTCAGGTTGAAGTTCTCAGCCAAAATTCCAATTTAAGAACAAATTTTAAATTCCCTTAGGTTCCTGTTGTGTGGCAAAACATTTGAACTGACTTTATTCCAGCTGAAATTTACAAGGCAGGAGGTTCACTGTTCATACAAAAACTGAATGAAATCTTCCAGATATTATATGGCAAGATGGTGTTATCTCCCAAGAGTTCAAGGATGCCTCCATTGTCCATCCTAATAAAATAAAAAGAAATAAGTTGCCCTGTGACAATCACAGGTTAATTTCTCTTTTAGCCATTGTTGACAAGATTCTTGCCAGAATCTTCCTTAATAAGTTGTTCTTTTACCTACTCTCTCTCTCTTTATCTATCTATATATATATATATCTATATATCAGTGCAGTAACATGTGTGTAATGATGATGATGACTGTTGTATAGCACTTTAAGGATTGCAAAGGGTTTTACAAATATCTGATTTTATTCTCACAAATGTGTGTGTCTAATGTTTGTATGTGTGTGTGTGTGTGTGTGTGTGTGTATAATATATGTGTGTATGATTAGAAGAATCTGGATTTGAATTACAGTTCTACTGCTTAGGACTTGTGGAATTTGGGGAAATTATTTAACTTTTTTTGGGTCTCAGTTTCCTTATTTAGAAATTATGTAGATGAACTAGAATAGCCTTCTGGGGCTATGAATCTATCAGTGTCATCTCACTGGAAATGTTTGTTGTCTTGATGAATCTGCTATGTAAAGGATTGCATAGTAAATGTTTATGGATTAAAAATAAAATCAAAGAGTGTGGCCCTTTGAGGCAGATGTCACTTTGGAACTTCATCTTCTAACTGAGGGCGGTGAGAGCCAAGAGAAGCTGTTCAAAATTAACAGTTAAAAGAGATCTAGGAAGGAAACATAAAGGAAAGTAAGGAAACATTTGCAGGATGATTAGGCTTGAAGGAAAATATACTCGGCCTGATTCTTTAACTGTAGTATTGGAAAGTTTAAGCATTGAGGCTCATAGGACATATAGATTTTTCGTGGTAAAAGAAATCCTTGGATCTTAAAGTTAGAAACACAGGATGATAAGGCTTGAAAGAAAATATACTCAACCTGATTCTTTAACTGGAGTATGGGAAAATTTAAGCACTGAGGTTCATAGGACATATAGATTTTTCATGGTAAAAGAAATCTTAGAGTTAAAAAAGCATCTTCAAGGTGATCTGGTCCAATCCTTTTATTCTTATTGCTGCTATTCAGTCACTTTTAATTCTTCATGATCCCATTGAGTGTTTTCTTGGCAAAGATACTGAAATGGTTTATTTTTTCTTTTTCAGCTTATTTTACAGATGTTAAAACTGAAGCAAATAGATTTAAGTGACTTGGCTCAGGATGACATAGCTTTTAAGATCTGAGGCTGGATTTGAAATCAAGCCTTCCTAACTTCAGGTGAGGTACTCTCTCTACTGTTCCAGCCTAGATACTCTGCCTCTTTATTTTATAAGTGTGAAAGCCAGAGAGGAGGAGTGATTTGTTTCCTTGAGGTGGGGCATACAGTAATTAGAAGAGCTGGGATATGAATCCCAGATTTTGAATTCCCACCCCAGTGTTCTTTCCATTGCACTCTGGAAAGACTGGTTGACAGAAGGGTTAAGGAATGGTAGATGTGAGGAGAATTATGAAAGAAACTTTAATAGAACAGAAGCTAAGAAAGAATAATCAGTTTTTTACCATAGCATTTTAATATATTTCATGTATTTTATTATCTTGTCTTAAATGGGCATTACTAAGTGGTTCTACTTGGCAGATTCACTTGTTTATCAGTTCATATATTATTCATTTATTAATCATTATGTTTAAATGTCCTCTCAAGTTTATAAATAGATAGATTTTTATTTATCAATTCACAGCATCCTCCCATTGATTTCAATTCTCTCAGCAAACTTATTTCACTTAAATTCCCCCAAGTAAAAAGACTATTTTGTTTCATCTACACAGGCTTCTGGCATGACAATCACTTAGTGGCAGGCTTACCAGGTTTTGTTGAAGCATTTGATTTTAGGTCTTAATAACCAAATTGCCATATAACTAGCAGAATATATAAATCATAGAATCTCAGAGCTGGAAGGAATCTCAGAAATCATTTAATCCAACTCCCTTCTTTTGGGAAAATGCCACGGTGATTTAGTTTGTGTAGAATTCCTTGAGATCACAGGAAGGGAAGGAAGGGAAGGGAAGGGATAGGGAAGGTTTTAGGGAAAGGTATAGAGAAAAGTATAGGGAAGGGTATAGGGAAGGTTTTAGGGAAAGGTATAGGGAAGGGTATAGAGAAAAGTATAGGGAAGGGTATAGGGAAGAGTATAGGGAAGGTTATAGGGAAAGGTATAGGGAAGGGTATAGGGAAGGTATAGGGAAGGGTATAGAGAAGGGTACAGGAAAGGGTATAGGGAAGGTTTTAGGGAAGGGTATAGGGAAGGTATAGGGAAGAGTATATAGGGAAGGGTAAAGGGAGGGGTATAGGGAAGGGTACAGGAAAGGGTATAGGGAAGGGTATAGGGTAGGGTAGAGGGAAGGGATAGGAAAGGAATAGGGAAGGTTTTAGAAAAAGGTATAAGGAAGGGCATAGGGAAGGAATAGGGAAGGGATAGGGAAAGGATAGGAAAGGGAAGGGAATTAACTATATGACTTAAGGCAAGTTTGAAATGGTGGTAAAACTCAAATTATTAGGAAATTTTTCCTTCTTATCAAACCAAAATTTCCCAATTTCTGAGGAAGTCCATTTAGTTGCCATGATTCTTATCACATAAGTATGATTCCATAATGCCATATTTATGGGATCCTTATCATACATCTTTTTTACTAGAGAAACATTTTGTATTCTAAGTCCCACTTTACATCAACATATTTATTTGTTTAGATTTTTTGAACTGGGTGAAAGGGGAGGTTTTTTTTGCCTCAATTGCTACCTAGCCTTAATCACAGAATGAGACCTGTTGAAGGAATTAGCTTAAAAAAAACCAAGGCCTCCCATTGCATCCCAGACCATCTCCAGTCATCTTGATCTATACCTTGCCACTGGACCCAGATGACTCTGGAGGGGAAAGTGAGGCAGGCAACCTTACACAGCCCTCCCTCACTGAAATCCAATTCACTTGTATGTCACAGCGTCACCTCACTGATGTCATGGTCTTCTTCAAGACCAAAGGACAAGCAGCAACAGCATCAAGAACCCAATATTTTGCTAGCACAAGAACTCTATCTTATTTTGCTCACAGTGAACTGATTTATCATCTTAAGAGAATTTTGTAAAACTCAGAGATTTTAAACTTGCCTGGAGCCATATAGCTAATTAATGGTGGAGGTGAAAACCAGGTCTTCATGCCTCTAGATTTTTCATGGAGGGTTTTAAAAGCAAAGCTTGGGCCAAAGTCCCTCAAGATTAGGTACAAGCATCCAAGATGACTGATTAAGCTTTTCCTACTTATATTTAAATAGTTCAATCTCAGATGAATGCTGTGATGTTTCCAGTTTCCAGTTTCTCAGGATTCTAGGGCAACTATTGGCTAGATGAGATGTTAAGAATAGAATCTAAAATCAGGATGTGGAAATCTGTAATCTATAATCCAAGAAATTTGTGATATATTTTAAAAGAAAAATACTTTGATTTAGGTTGATATGAACAGTATTGTAATTTTTCTAAAGAGAGGCCAAGAGATCTCAACAATATAGGGAATAAAGCAAAATAGTGACAGATTAGATAGGTAAATTACATTTGTATGAATTCCTAATATAAAATTTATTACATTACTCTGTTATTTCTATATAGTTTTGGCCACTGCCAAGGGAAATGGCCTAGAATCATCTTCCTTTGAAAAATAATTTCTTGCTTTAAGGAATTATAGCTTCCAAGGGGGTCCTTCTGCATGTGAATGATAGCCTAGATTCTAGGGAAGAAAAAATATCATGGGGGTCCTATTATTAGGGAATAAAATACCTCAATTTAAAGATAAATGTGAGAATCCATTTATATATCCTTGAGCCAGCAATATCAATACATTTATATAGCATATTTCAAAAATCTTTCTGCAATTTTAAACTATTCTGTCTTAAAACTGCTTGAAGAATTTTGAAATTCCTTTTTCTCATAAAGGAAAGAGAATGCTTGAAGTTACAAAAATCCTTTTAAAAAATCCATCTGGGGTAGTTAGATGGTACAGTGGATAGCTCATTGGCCCCGGAGTCAAGAAGACCTGAGTTCAAATCAGAACTCAGATACTTAACATTTCGTAGGTGTATGAACCTGGAAAAATAACTTAACTCTAATTGTCTCCCAAAAAAATATCACCCACCAAAATATCTTTATTTGGATTCTGAAAAGGAGATAAAAGTCATTATGGAATACATTGCAGCAGACAAAGTTTGGCTGAGCCAGAGAAATAATTTTTTTGCAGGGTCTATTCTATAATTTCTACAAAAGTCTCAGAATGTATCCTCCCAAATATAAAACATGGAATCATGGATTTAGATATAGAAGTAAGAAACAGAAAAACAGGTTAAGGGATTAATAAGCTGAGTAGGCAATGAAAAAGTAGTTGCATAGTATTGGGAAGTCACAAAGAGAGTTGTAAATTTACATTGATTAGCTTAGATCCAGACTGAGCTCCAAATTATCATTAGCCCATATATTTTCTGGAAATATCGATGGTTTCCACATTCATTGATAAAGAGCCTCCTTTCACCTCCTCCCTCATCACCCCAGTGTAATGGTCACCGAGATACCAGCTGAACATTTCGATGGAGTCTTATGATGAAATTCTATCAGGCAAAGCATATTGTTATTGCAATACATTTCATTGCTCCATTAGAATACATTATAAAATATGTACTTAGGAACAATTACTCCTGCAGAATGAGAAATTCCTGATGTGGAAATTTGAAACCACGCAATCGTTTTTAGTAGAGAGATGTTGCAATGGGTAAAGGTGATGCTCAGGATTGCCAATCATGTGTGAAATGAAATGGTCTGTTTTAAGGCTGCATATAACTAAGCTGCATCTGATACGCTCCCACTTAAGACAAACCATCGTCATTCATAACTAGTAAGAAGACATTAGAGCTAGGGAATTAAAGAGAAGTACAATCTGTCAACAGAGTGTCAGTAGTTTCATCCATGAGGAACAGCAGGATATCATTTTTTAAAACAATCCTCTTTGGGGAAAAATGCTTCTGAAACTCATGCTAATTTCAGTAAATGCAGGGAGATGACAATCATGAGCACTTAGCAAATGAGAAAATGAGTGATTTAAGATGCAGACAGTATAAAAACTAGAAATTACTCAAAAAGAGAGAGAGAGAGAGAGAGAGAGAGAGAGAGGGAGGGAGGGAGGGAGGGAGGGAGGGAGAGAGGGAGAAGGAGAGGGAGAGAGGGAAATGGAGAGGAAGAAAGAGAGGGAAGGAGAAGGAGAGGAGAGAGAGAGAGAGAGAGAGAGAGAGAGAGAGAGAGAGAGAGAGAGTAGGAGCAAAAGGCACAGTTAGAATAAGTGTATTATAGAGAAGAAAAGGGAATATCAAAGATAAATCCTCTGAAGCCAGAGCCAAACTGGGCACTGCAGGATGTGGTCAATCAGAACAGTGGGGAGAGTTTTGTCTTTGGGTTTAAAAAAAAACAATTGTTTTTTCCAACATGTTGAATTACCTCCACTAAAGCTCAGAACTACGGAATTCCAAACTTGGCTGAAAAGCTTGAAAATGTTTTTAAAAATATGTACAGATACCAAGAAGAAATCCCCTTAGTAATATCTTCTGAATGTTTTGATTCTAACTGGAGAGGAGACCCTTTCTTATCTGAACACAAAGCCCTTATTTTCAACATCAAGATGGGGGGTTTTCTTTATATTGAGAGAAACTGAGCTGCCATTAAGTTGAAATACACTCATGACATTAAAACTTCCTTTTACAACTCCCCTTGGACTCCCCCTGACCCAATTACCTGCTTGGAAGATTCTGAGATTTGAATCCTGCTGAAGACTAGAAAACGTTCATTTTTTTTTTAATAAAGCTTTTTATTTGCAAAACATATGAGTGACCTTTCAACATTGACCTTTGCAAAAAAACTTTTTTTTCCCAAGCTTTTCCTTTCCCTCCCCCCACCCCCCACCCCTAGATGACAGGTAATCTAATACATGCTAGATAGGATAAATTATATGACAAGTACAATACATGTATACATATCTATACAGTTATCTTACTGCACAAGAAACATCAGATCTAGAAAGAGAAGAAGAAAAAAAACAACCTAAGAAGGAAAACAGAATGCATGGAAATATTCACAGAAAGCATTAAAATGCTGTGTTGTGGTTCACTCTCAGTTCCCACAGGCCTCTCTCTGGATGTAAATGACTATCTTCATCGCAGCACAACTGGTTTGAATCACATCATTGTTGAAGAGAACCATGTCCATCAAAATTGATCATCGTATAGTCTTGTTGCTGTGTATAATGTTCTCCTGGTTCGGCTGATTTCACTCAGCATCAGTTCATGCAAGTCTCTCCAATCCTCTCTGAAATCCTCCTGTTGGTCATTTCTTACAGAACAATAATATTCCATAACATTCATATACCATAATTTATTCAGCCATTCTCCAATTGATGGGCATCTTTTCAATTTCCAGTTTCTTGCCACTACAAAAAGGGCTGCCACAAACATTTTTGCACATGTGGGTCCCTTTCCCTCCTTAAAAATCTCTTTGGGATATAGGCCCAGTAGAAACACTGCTGGGTCAAAGGGTATGCACTGTTTGATAACTCTTTGAGCATAGCTCCAAATTGCTCTCCAGAATGGTTGGATCCGTTCACAGTTCCACCAACAATGTATCAGTGTCCCAGTTTTCCCACATCCCCTCCAACAGCTATCATTATCATTTCCTGTCATTTTAGCCAATCTGACAGGTGTGTAGTGGTATCTCAGAGTTGTCTTAATTTGCATTTCTTTGATCAATAGTGACTTGGAGCACCTTTTCATGTGACCGGAAATAGTTTCGATTTCTTCATCTGAAAATTGTCCATATCTTTTGACCATTTGTCAATTGGAGAATGGCTTGAATTCTTATATATTTGAGTCAATTCTCTATATATTTTAGAAATGAGGCCTTTATCAGAACCTTTGGATGTAAAAATATTTTCCCAGTTTACTGCTACCCTTCTAATCTTGTCTGCATTCATTTTGTTTGTACAAAAACTTTTCAACTTGATATAGTCAAACTTATCTATTTTGTGATTAATGATGACCTCTAGTTCTTCTTTGGTCACAAATTCCTTCCCCCTCCACAGGTCTGAGAGGTAAACCATCCTACATTGTTCTAATTTGTTTATAATGTCATTCTTTATGCCTAGATCATGAATCCATTTTGACCTTATCTTGGTATATGGTGTTAGGTGTGGGTCAATGCCTAATTTCTTCCAGACTAGTTTCCAATGATCCCAGCAATTTTTGTCAAATAGTGAGTTTTTATCCCAAAAACTGGGGTCTTTGGGTTTATCGAACACTAGATTACAATTGTCATTGAGTATTTTGTTCTGTGAACCTAACCTATTCCACTGATCCACTACTCTATTTCTTATCCAGTACCAAATGGTTTTGGTGACCACTGCTTTATAATATAGGAAAACGTTCATTTTGATTCATATTGACTTTGATTCATGTCTCTCCCTTTACCTCTTTAATTATGGATTTCTAATAATGACTCTGATTCTTCATCATGGCATGGAGGTGACCCTAGCTTCTTGAAGGTATGACAGCTAGTAAGGGTTTGGCAGACAGGTGCTATCAAGCTACAGAAGTTCTGAGCATCCTCCAAGTAACAGATTGAGTCTGACATCCCCATCCCAGTCTGGATAAGTTCAAACAGACCCAGGATCAGATTTCATTCAAGGTGACAAGTTGTTTGGTCCCAAAGAGCATTTCTTTTTCATGAGGTCTTAGGAAAGTTCACATCAGCAAAAATTTAATATAAGAAAACACAGAGCTCCAATATGAAGACATCCAATATGAAGAGCAGATAAGGAAAGTGATGAAAGCTGGCCAATAATGATGGGTCCTTGGGATAAAATAGAGCATCTCACTAGGGACTTGTAGACAATGAGGCACTCTCCATAACCAGTAAAGTCTCTTAGGATTTTGTATTGATTCAAGGGAGTAAGGATCCTGGACTTGGGGACTGATGCTGATTTATGCTATTGATTAGTTGATATTAAAACTCCTCCCCATCAGAAAAGGGACCATGGACCATTATTGCTAACAAATTCTCACTTTGTCAGAAGCTCTGAGTTTTCCTGGGACTGTTTCTTTTAGCAGGATGGGAAAGCTACTAGAATCATTATATGATCTATGAAATCATACAAAGATTTCATAAAGACAGTAGCAATACTTAGATAGTTACAGAACTTTAAAGGGCTATTATATAATGTGTTGAATTGAGCAATATTAAGGAACTCAGGTAGAATAGCATCTTTGTTGTTGGCAGAAAAGTTACATCTGAGAACATAGGGAAGAATATAAAATAAAAGTCATTAGCTCCACCTGATACTTTTCTGTATCTCTTCTGAATTAAAGTGGAAAGAGCACTGGTTCTAGACTCAAGGGAGCAGTCAGATGGGGCAATAGATATAGAGCTCAGGAAGACTTGAGTTCAAATCCATTTTAGACCCTTAATCAGCTGTGTGACCTAGGAAGGTCACTTAATCCTATTTGTCTCAGTTCCTCATTTGCACAATAAATTGGAGAAGGAAATGGCAAACCACTTTAGTATCTTTGTAAATGAGAGAAATAATACTAATAATCAATGATTTGGTTTGATTTCAATGATTTCAAGACCTCAGTCTCTGAAGGTCTTCTCCTGGGTCAGACCCCAGCCAGGTAAAGAAACCATTGCAGTCTACTCAAGTTTAGGTGGGGATAAATTCTTTTATAAGATTGCCCAAGGTTGGGGGTAATTTAGAAGTACATGACACAATCAAAGTTCAGTTGAATGGGAGCCCCTCATTGTAATATTCATTCTCTGACTAATTGTTAACCAATCGGAGTTGATTGTCATCCTGGGGAACACCCCTCTTCCAATAGGCATATAAGTCATAAGGGAACTGCCATGATGATCTTTGGTCTAAAAGAAAGATGGCCAAATGAACATTCTTTAATTAAAATGCTGGCATTATTAATAAAATGATTAAATTACCCAGAAATAATTTCTCTTGAACTTTTTAATTGCCATACCAAGAAAACCTTAAATAGGGTCATAAAGAGTGGAACAGGAATGAAAAACAATTGAACAACAATCCCAAGTTAAAGAACCTAAATTCTAATCTTTTCTTAGACATTGTGTGCCAAGGCAAAGCTCTTAACCTCCCTGGGCCAGAATTTCCTCATCTCTAAAAGGCAGTTTGGATTCCTTAAACTCTCAAATCCATTTGAGCTGCAAATCTATGATCACACTCCAGGGACATGAAATGCATTAAAAGGAATTATAGACTATCACTCAGATGCCCTTAGCAGCAACAAGAGAAAAAAGTTCCAAGAATGGACTTAAAAGATCTAAAAGCTTCTTTAGCTAGGGTTTGCTCGTGGAAATAAATTCAATTGAATTCGACAGGCATTAATTAAATGTTTACTATATGCTGGACACTGGTCTAGCCACTGAAAATACAAAGATCAGAATGAAACAGTACCAGCCTTCAAGGAAGTTACATTCTAATAAGGGGAACTAAGGGCACTAATGAGCAAAGGCAAAATAAATACACAATAATTAATTTATTGGAGCAAGAAGGTGGGCATTAGCAATGGAGGAAATTATTTTGAGGTGAACCTTGAAAGAAACTCTAAGGTGAAGAGAGAGAGGATTCCAGACATTGCAAAAGCATGCTGGTGGGAAATGGAATGTCAAACATAGGAAACGTCAAATAAGTCTATGAACATAAAGTTTGTGAAGAGGAGTAAACTGAATCTGGAAAGATAGATTAGAGCCAGAATACAAAGGGATTTAAGTGCTGAACAAAGGAGACAATATTTGTTCTAGAGACAATAGGGAGCTACTGAAATTTCTTGAGCTGTGGAAGTGATATAGTCAATCCTGTGCTTTAGAAATGGCAGTTTGGTAGTTGTATGGGAGATAATTTAGAGAGACGGGAGATGGATTATTGAATTAGCCTGGGAGATATGGATGATGCCTGAACCAGTCATGGTTTCACTATATGAAGGAAGGGAACAAACATTTACATAGCTCTTTTAAAAAAATTATTAAAGCTTTTTATTTATAGAACATATGAGTGATTTTTCTACATGGACCATGGCAAATTTTTTTGTTCCAAATTTTTTCCCTTCTTCCCCCCCCCATCACCCCTAGATGACAGGTAGTCTAATACACATTTACATAGTTCTTGCTATGTGCCAGACACTGTGCTAAGGGCTTTAAATATTATTTTACTTGATTTTCACAACAATCCCACAAGGTAGGTGCTATTATTAAACCTATTTTTACAGTTGTAGTTATGACTTGCCCAGGATCTCACAAACTAATAAGGGTTTGAGGACAGCTTTGAACACAGAATTGACTTTCTTCTTGGTCTTCCTGGACTCCCAGGTCTTCCTGACCTGACACTCCATCCTTTGCTCCAATTAGCTGCCTCATGAAGCTGATTATGGAGGCACACTCCTCCCTTTAACTATGCAGGAAGAGGAAACTTCAACAACAACTGCTGATGGCAGCTTGACAAATTAAAATCACCGATGGAAGGAGTTACAATAAGGATCCCATGGGGTCAAAGAATTTACAAATGGAGGGAATTGACCAATTTCTGCTCCCCATTTCAATTCCTTTATTTAGTGGGAAATACATTTCCAAAAGGGTCTCTACTCTAGATGGTGATAAAGGAATCTTGTTTACAAAGTTTATATGTCCAGAAGAGATTTGTTAAAAAGATATTGTTTGTAGTCTGCTATAGTTGGGAGTAGGATGCTTCAGGTTTTCAAATTTCTATTCAGATTAGAGAGATGATGTGGAAGTTTTTCAGGTTATGGTGGTGTAGTTAACCTGGAGACATGGACCTGTGAGTTGCTGCTCAGAGAGAAAGATCTGAGATGAAGATGAAATATCACTTCCTCAAAGTTGCCTTTATAATTAGGAGATTATGAGAAGTGTGATGGATTATTGTTTTATGTCTCAAATATTTCTTAATTTATGCTTATTAGTCTTTTGTGGCAAAGGAAATAAATAATATCCACTTTTTACATTGAGTACCTTCTCTATAAAGGACTTTTTAAATTCTCTTTTACATTGAATACCTTCTCTATAAAGGACTTTACAAATGCTCTTTAAGAAAGACCTAAGCTATGAGCCATACCTAATGTTTATTTAAGAGATTTTTTTTCCCCTCTTAGGAACTCCTTATTTGGGTTGGGGTGATAAACCAAAGAATAAATGAAAAACTTAACTCCTCCCTTTTAGCGGTTAGGTTCTCTCAGGAAAGAGCTCAGACATGTGATTCTAGATTTGAAGCCACTTCTAGAAAGGGATCTGTCCTCAGCTACCCTTCATAATCTCTCTGTTTATGTTATACCTCTTCCTTCCATTGCTCCCCTCCATCCCCAACCCTGCAGAGAACATAACCTCCTTAAAGGCAGAAAATGTTTCATTTTCATTCTTGCATTTCCAAAACCTAGGAATAAATGTTTATTGAATTAAATTGACTAGAATCTCATTGACATCCAATAGAGCTATGGTTGAGACTGCAAGATTCTAGTACTACCTTTGTCACAAACTTTCTATGAGCCTCAGTTTCCTATCTGTAAAAAAAGATGTTGATCTAAATGACATTTAAAGGCCCTTTCAACACTAATGTTTTATGATCCAGTGATACTGTATCAGTTTATTTATTTGACTTTAGAACTAATTTCCAGTGTCTTATTCTCTCTTAAGTCAACAAGCATTTATTAAGCACCTACTATATACCCCAGCCTATAATAGTTCCTAAAGTAGCTATAACTGATAAATAAATAAATGTGTGTGGGTGTGTGGGTGTATGTAACTAAAGGTTATGTGGAAGAAATGGTTATATAAATAGCAACATTCCTAAGTACTTTGGGCTTCAAGGTGTAATCTTCCTGACTTACCTCTCAGGGTCCCATAGCCTACTCAGAGTCCAAGGAAATAGTAGAGCCTATAAGTTAAATATGTACAGCCTACACAAACATTCACATGTACCTGAATGTTGCTTTGTATATATTTTGTACTTATTTATATGTGTATATTTCATATTCTTTTGAAGGAACATTAGCTCTTTGAGGGAAGTACTATTTTATTCTCTGTATTCCTAGTACCATGCATAGTGCCACATAGTAGGTATTTAATAAATAAATGTTTGTTGATTGAAAAAATTGAAAATTCAATATATAGACACACAAATCCAGACTGAGCACTCAGAAATTGAAATGGATTCCGTGACAGAGGCTTTTGACACAAGTCTAAAAATCAATGTCAAAGGTAAGTTGTCAAAGTCAGAATTCTAATAAAGACACCGAACAAGAGCAGATTCTGGGTCAGAACCAATAGACCAAAAATTTAAATAGCACCAGAATGCAATGTTAAGGTAACAAGTTGGAATAAGGTTTAAACCAAGAGAGGAAAAATAATATTGATAAAACCTCTGAGATAACATCAACAGGCTTACCCAATAAGAGAGTGAACCTAGAAAACAAAACTTTTAGACTGCTCAAAATCTACTATGTATATCATTCGCTTCCCAACTTTGTACAAGGTTTTTTTTATGATTTGTCTAATTTGTTTTTCACTTTTCTAGTTAGCCACTTGGATTAGGGTTCAGACTGTGAGGACATTTCCAATTATTATTTTCCCTATCTGGCAAACCACCTGTCTTGGAATATTTTGTCATTATTCAAATTGATGGGGAACTTAACAAAGTCAACCATATTCAGTTTGTCATCATGTTAACATACCAGACAAGGAATATGCAATGAAATCATAAAATGTGTAATCAAAACAAAATTGCAAAGAAAAGCAATCAAAAGTCAATCTCAACTCACATTCTGAAATGAGTGCCCTCCCCACCTCCAGATTTTTAGCAAGAAAAACAAACACATAAGATTCATACCCTCAAGGAGAGAAGCATAGTAACTTTATTGTGCTTCTACATTGGTCGCAATTTGGTCCCAGAGAAGACAAATCTGTCAATTAATCAATTGTTTCCTTGTCACAACCATCTCCAAGGTAGCTCCTGGTCCAGTTTCCAGCTCTTTCATTGCTAGTACATCGTATATTCTTGCTTTGCACTACAACAACAACAGCTAGAACTCTTATTTATTTCCAGATGACTCTGTGGCTTTACATGGTCAAGAGTCCAGTCTTGGCCACCATTTTCTCTTTCTCCTCTCAGTCATTATGCTGTGATGCTATCACTTTGCAGGACAGACACATATTCTCTTAAAGAAAAGAGATCTAGGAATTTATTCAATGAATAATCATTCTCTGGGTATGCTCTGGATATCTGGAAAATGTAGTTTTTATTTGGATTAGATACTTATACAAGACAGGCTCATGCTTTGACTTTCTATCTCCTTTGAATTTCTACAAATCTTTTAAAGTTCATATCAAAATTCTCTTTCCTGTAGGAAATCTTCCCTCATTTCCCATCTTCCCACCCAAGTCAGAATCAATAAGATAATAGCAGAATCATAGAATCTCAGTTAGAAGAGAGTTAATAGGTCATAAATACCTGAATAACAATTTCCTCTACAATCTACCAAAAAAATTTGTCATTCAGCTATTAATTGAGAACCTCCAGTGAGGGAAGAAATCTACTATTTCCCATGGTACTCATTCTACTTCTGGATAGCTCTGTGATAAAATTTTCTAAACCTAAATTTTCTGCCCTTACCCCCACTCCATTACTTCTAGCTTTTCCTTCTTCAACCAAACAGAACTGTTTTAATTCCTTAACAGTCTTCACATTGTTTATCCTTCTTGAAAAGGGCTGTGACATCAGGGAGATGTTGTGACATGCAAGTAAATTGGATTTAAGTGAGGGAGGTCATCTGTCTCACTTTTCCCTCTAAAGCCATCTGGGTCGACAAGTGGAGATGGCCCTGGATGAAATGGGAGACCTTGGTCTTTTTAAGCTAATGTCTTCAACTGGTCTCAGTTTGACTTCAAATACTTGAAGACTATCATGATCCTTTCTGTTGCCCTCCCCATCCAGATCTCCTTTTTTTCCTAGTTCTTTCAATCAATCCTGAAATGTCACCAACTCAAGACCATTTTCCATCCTGGTCATCTTCTTCTGAACAAACTCTTGTTTATCAATGCCCTTTCTATCTGAACCTAGTCATCCAGATACGGTCTGACCAAAGAAGAAAACAGGGAATTTATCACTTCCTTAGTCCTAGAAACTCTGCCTCTCTTATTGTAACAAAAAACTATATTAATTTTCTTGGTTGCGCCCTTAGAATTTGCTATCTCAAGGTGCACGCTACAGCCCCATTTGCAAGTACTTGTTATGTGCAATATATATGTATGGACTATATATTTCAATCGACTTTAGGCTCCATGTAGATACCTTGTCTCTGCTAAATATTCATCTCTCCAAAGAAGTAATAGTTCTTATTCTTCCTTTAAGCTTCCAGGATTTGCAATTGGCAACCTGGACCTGACCCAAGATTAAATATGGTAGGATTATTTAATCAAGAGTATCACAAGATTAGGGCTGATTTGATGACTACTTTGAAGGATTTAGAATAAAGCTGCACAGATTTTGCTTTCACACTGAAATTACCTTGATTTTCAGTGTCAACATAATGTGCTATGGAGTGAAGTTCTGGTGTTTCTAGCTTTAGAGATATTCAAGAAGAAATTTGACAAATATCCCAAAGAATTTAGATAGTTTGGACAAGATGAACCCCAAGTACCTCTCTTAGAGGTAAAATTACAGAATTTACAGAATTCTAACTAGAACAAAAAAAAATGTAAACCACAAATTGAAATTGAGGTGTTTTGATTAATATGGCAAAACAGGGATTTTGGAGAATGGTATAATAAAAAGTAACCTAAAGGTATATCTTCTTATTCTTCACCGAGCCTCTCAAATAAATAAAGAGCTTCCCCAAAATCACAAACTCAGTAATTTCAGAAGATTAAAGTAACATCACAAGATAATAAAATAAATTCTTATAGAAAAAAGATAACTGAAGACCAACTTGCCAATAGATCATTAGAGTCCTTGAACTCACCTATACCCTCTCCTTTATAATAGAATGATCAAGCAAAAACAATTCAACAAATTGGCCATATCTGAAAGTGTACATTTTATTCTGCACCTATAGTCTCTCACCTTTCTGTCAAGAAATGTATGGTACTCATTAGCATCAGGTTTCTGAAATTTTGCTTGATCACTGCAGTAATTGTATATTGTATATTATGATCTTTCAATGTGTTTTGTTTTGCTTTTGCATAATTGTGGTCATTGTATAAACTGCTCTCCTGTTTCTGTTCATTTCACTCTGTATCACTTCATAAAAGTTTTCCCAAGTTTCTCTGGATTCATCACATTTATCATTTCATAAAACACGATTGTGGTCTATTCCCTTTATGTGCCATGATTTGTCCAGTCAAACTGATGGGCACTCATTTTGTTTCCAATATTGCTACAGCAAAAGTTCAAAACACATTGTCATAAATATTTTTTTAAGTATGGATCATTTCCCTTTTATTTTCTTTTAAAAAACCATATTCTTTACGGTATATTTCACATTTAAGGAAGTACAAAGAAATTTCAAAAGAGAGAGGTGCTAACAGCAGGGAAATCCTAAAAGGTCTCATGGAGAATGTGCTTTAAACAAAAATAGGAAAACTGCAAGTCAGAAGTAAGGAGGGATTTTATTCTAGACAAAGGAAATCACTTGTGCAAAGACACATAGATGGGAAAGCTAATTTTTTATAAAGGGAGTTGCTAAAAGGATAGTTTAGTTGAGGTGACACTGTGTAAAAGTATTATATATAGAGTCTCATAGTTAGGAAGTGTTTGAGGCAGGATCTGAATCCAGCTCCTCTTGACTCCAGATTGATCACCATGTCCAAAGGTCCTGACAAGGCTATGGGAGCAAATGAGAACAAGTCTATACTGGTCGCTGATGGACTAATATAATATTTATTCTGTTTATAATCACAAATGAGATGTCACATATTTGATAGGCTCTGTTTATTTGGTTTACAGTATTCTTGGTTGCTTATTAAGCATGTTTGCTATGTGTGTTATTACTATTTTTGCCCACATCATGTTTCTCTTATAGCTATTATTCCTGGTTCCTGATGGAGTCCTGATTCATGATGTAGTAGATGTACAGTTGCATAAATATTATATGTTCAGGATAATCACAGGTAATTATCCTGTGATAATTAAACATTAATTAATGAATTCTTAAAAGTTTGCTAGTGTGTCTCAGGTAACCTAAAGGGAGAGCTGCCATTTTTTCCCCCAATTTCATTATTTATTTGTTTGTTTGTTTGTTTGTTTGTTTGTTTTTTGCATGGCAGTTAGGGTTAAGTGACTTGCCCAGGGTTACATAGTTGGTAAGTATTAAGTGTCTGAGGCTGGATTTGCACTCAGGTCTTTCTGACTTCAGGGCTGATGCTCTATCTATTGCACCATCTAGCTGCCCCTGTTTTTTAAATGAGTGAATGAAATGTGGATATAGGCATTTCCCTGACTAAGAGAGGGAAGGTGCCATATCCTTTTGCAAATGGCAACCCCCCAGAGTTCTGCAGAAACATATAGTTCAGGATAATGTGATCTGGGAATTCACATGGAAAATTATAGCCAAAAATGTAAGAGTGGAAGAGAAAGAGAAAGTATCAGAGAAAATTAAAATGGTGAGCACATTATATCCAAATGGAGGCTTTAGAATTTTGAAATTTCCTTATTTCTACCAAGGTCAGACAATAAGAACTGACCTACTTGTGGTGACACAGCTACAAAAGGCTTCCAGTTACTGATTTTTTGATTCAATGAGACCTACACTTATCTAGTTCCTATAGTTTTCATCTCTTCTGCAAAGGACCAACATTTCTAAGGGGAGCAGTGTATAATACCTTGTGCATTTCTATGGCAAGGAGCAATTTTCAGGCATGGGAATTTTAACAATGAGCAATAAGGAAATATTTTCCCAATGATTCTGGCTTCTCTGGGTCTAAAACTGGGACACAGGTCTATATCATGGGTCTAGGACTGGCTATTGGAAATATCAGGTCCAAGAAATTATGTAATAGACGTAGTAGATATAGTAAATTGATTTGGACAATAAGTTTTGAGAATATTTGCTGGGAATTTTTTCCCTTGATTTTCTATTTTAATTAAATTATCCATTTTGATCATGATTGTATGATATCATTTAATTGTCTACAAAACAATTCGAACTTTTGAGGGAGAAATTCAAGGAATTGAGGATTCATCTACTTGAATTTGAATAGGTTGTCTTTTAGATTGTAAGTAGCTAGGGAATGTAATATATCTATTAACTTATAAATAAAATTATTCATGTTTTCAACCTCATGAGCACATGAGCTTGTAAGAAGTGCTAATGATTACCTTTGGATAGGGAGGAGTCAGATATTGAAACTCTCATATTACCTGGGTGGCAGAAAATACCCAGAAGGTGAGAAATCTTCCCACAGATGCTCATCCCTTTTGTGACAGGAGATAGTCTCTGAAACAAGGATTAAACAATAATTTTGCCATTAAAAAATGGACCAGATGGCTGGCAGTGGAAATGGAGAGAGCAATGGTACAAATCAGAGATATTTCAAAGGAAGAAATGACAAGATTTGGCGATAAATTTGGTTTAGAAGTTTTATATACTTTTCTTTCTCCAGCAAGCCTTCTTTCCTTGATATTTGGATATACCACCTTACCAAAGAAGAGAATATGAGGAATTCAAGAGGTGGAAGAGAAATAATATATGTTAACATTGTACATCACACTCAAGTGGCTATGCAAATGAATTCATGAGTATGCAAATGAGAAAACCAAGCTGAAATGCCATTTCTTAAATAAAAACTCACTTTCCAAAGGGCATGTCAGGTATATGCTGATGACTCTAATTCAGTCCTGGCATGCATTATTTGGGCTTTGGGGATCACTTCAAAAAGAGCTTGAATTTAGCCTACTTTTAACTTTTCTTCCATGTCCCCTCCAAGTGCTCCATGACACTTAATACTCAAATGTTATTAAATAACTATCATGAATTAAGAGTCTTGAAAATCTGGCTAGCATTATGCAAATCACACCTGGCCTTTGGGCCCTGGGTAAGTTTTATATGGCATCCTCAGAGGGACCAATAATCGTGCTCTTGACTTAATTAAACCATCTTTTGCTCTTTCTAGAAAAAGATAGATATCCACGATGCACATAGAGTTTCATCATTATTCTAGCATTGCAAAGTGGTGGGCTCAGTAAGATAATCATTTATACTGTTTTAATAAACCTTTATAAACCTTTAATAAACCTAGTGTTGGAGAACAGACTCAAGTCTACTCTGGAGATTACATAAGAAGTATCATTTTCTCTTTTCAATTTTTTTGAGTTGTTTTATCAAAAAAACAAAAACAAAAATAACTTAGTTCTACTTAGTCTTTCTCTTTCCAGCATGCAGTTTATTTCTTAGCTATGTTTACTCCTATCACCTAGCATGCCCTTTCTCTTGTCCTAATTCTTTCTCCCCCAGACTCCCCCTTAATTATCGACCTTTTATGTTTGGAAACTCATAGGCTATAAGCTTCTACTTTCCTACTGATTGGTGACTCTCTGATTTATGACCTTAAAGATGGGAAGGCAATCAGATAATTCCTGCTCAAGAAGCATCCCTCTTCTCCTTATTAAAAATCAGAACTATTCTGGTGGAAGAGCAGACTTGACACCTTACCTAAGAAAACTTCCATAACCTTGGAGCTACATAATCTTTCCTGTCCCTGGAGAAACTTGAGCTATATTAAAATCTGTATTCAGGAGTCCCAAGGAAGTCTTGGGGTAACCAAGTCCCAAGTCCTGGTAGCAATATTGCTACATTCTCATGGCTTTTTCATTCTAACAATGGCTTGAAGTCTAGCAAGCCCAAGGGACTTTAACAATATTATTGGTTTTATATCTTTTCTGTTCCTGCCTGATGGCAATTTAAAGGTATTAATCTGAGGCTCATTTGGGGGAGGGGACTGGTTGACTCTCCAGTTTGAGAATGCCATTCTTGATCCCAAAATAAAAAAGGGCCTAACAGGTTGCCTAATATCTTTCTTTTGTTATTGGTCTCTCCAACTCTTTTGGGTGACTCTAGTTAAACCATCTGGTCTATCTCTAAATATGTCAAATAAAAAATCTATTACATCACTTACTGGTTCATCTAAATTTTTTGTATAAACCCCCTTAATCCCCAATAATGAAGCCTGAGAGAAGTGCTTATACTTTAAGTTTTCTTCATTTTCTCTCAGGTTTATTACTGCTCTGGATGGTAAAGGGGATAGATATCTGAAAGCTAATTGGGGAATACATTATTATTTTAATGAAAGCAATATGTTATATAAGAAAGAGCACTTTAGTTATGAGAAATGGATTCTAGTCTAGATCCTGCTAAGAATTAATTGTATTGATGAGCCTTGAGATGTTTAACATCCCAAGCCATCCTGTCCATGGCTGCCTAAAAACTTTTACCAGGAGTACAGAAGAACTACCTCCTTTCACTGCTCAGTAACCTCTTTTTTACATCTAAGATTAGATACAAACTCCTCTATTTGACATTTAAAGCTCATCACAACCTGGCTCCAACTTTCCAGTTTTATTACACATTGTTACCTTTAATGCACTCTATGGCCCAGGCAAAGGATTTCTATTTCTTTGCACAAGCTGTCCTTTATGAATAAAATAACTCTGTTTTAATCCCCTTTAAGTTCCTTAAAGATATGAAGTATCTATCTTTGATTATATCCTTTTACACAACATTCAGCAAAAAAAAAAAGAAAAGAAAAGAAAAGAGAGTTAAGGTAGATGATCTTGAAAAGGAGAAAAAGGAAGAAGAAGAAAAAAGAAGAAACACAGAAGAAGAAAAAAAGACAAAGAAGAAAAAGAAGAAGAAGAAGCCAGCTATGAAGTTAAGAGATAATTAGCCATGGCATATGAGAGTGAGCTATATATAGAAAGTCACATTTCCAGGGAATACAGCTGAGTGATGTACACAACCGAGACATTTCTCCAATAGGGAATAATACACAAACACCACCAGAAGCAAAGGGGAGTCTGTGGTGTCAGAGTATGTGATTTCTTTGTGTGTACCTCACAATAAATATTCTTTAAATATGTCTCTATTCTTCTCACTGCTTCTCTGTATATTTGTGGGAGAGTTTCTTGCAAGTTTATTGGAAGATTTTTATGTTTTATATTTACTTTTCTTAAATACCATCTCAATAAAGGCAATAGCTTTGTGCTAATTATATCTACTGGTTTACTATTAAGGGTAAACTAGTTGGGGTCATGAACTATAGTTTTAGGAGTAGTGGTGATGGTAAAAATGGTAAAATAGTATGGGTGATATCTTTGGATTTATATATAAATTAAGTCAGTCAGAGTTGCAAAAAGTTGTTGATCTCATTCTCTCCCTCAAAGTCAACTAAGACAAAGTAAAGATGATTGGTCATAACTCAGGAGATAATGACTCTGACTTCTTTGATGTCTAACCAAGCTCTAAGCTCCAACTGCCTTCATGGCTGTTGGAACAAATTGTTCTCATCCAGTCTTCACATGCTTGGAACAGATATCCCCCTAATTCACAAAAGGGTTTGAGACCTCTCACTTATCTTCAACCTAGTTTAGCCAGTCTGCCAAATAGATTACCAGGGTGTGACTGCTGTACATGTTTCTTGTAAGAAATTGGATGAGGTCAACAGGTAAGAATTGGATGAATCAAAGGTCCTGAAAAGGGCTCAGCAGCCCTCACCTCAGAGGTACTAATCTTCCTTGAACACACCCTATGTTGAAGTTTTAGGAGTGCAGACCCACAGAGACCCTTGAATTTACAGCAGTCGCCTGCTTGGGGAGCCACATTTTGAGGACAAGTTGGAAGGAAGGGAAGTCCAAAAGGAATGACAGCCTGGCCATTCCCTGACACCTTTTTGTCTGTGACATCAGAGGTGGTAAGCCAATCAGCCATGCTTGAGTGATATCTGACCCTTGGCTCCCATCCACACCAATGGACTGACTTAATATGGGTAAATCAGCAGCCAGACATGAGCACACTGAAGTAGGAGGAATGATGAAAACCTGGTATGACCAGGTGCCCAGATCTGGAAGGAGGCTCCCACAGGATCATCTATCTCCTTTCTTCTCTTTTTGAGGTTAATTATACTTGAGGCCCAGTGACACTTCTTCCCTACCGAGATGAGTGGGCTTTGACTGATGACTAAGATCCAGATGAAATCTCTCCCTTTTTCTGTCCCTACCATGCTCTAGACAGAGGTCCAGGGAAGTATCTTTCCCTTCTTTGTGTGAATTTAAAAGTACCCATTGCTTTTAGCCCCACTAATCAGGCTGTGACTTCTGTAAATCCCCCCAAATCCTGCATCTACAACAGACTGGACTAATACAGGTAACAATTTCTCTCTTACAAAATAAAAGAATTTGACTAAATGACTTCTACAATCTTTTTTAACTAAAAACTTCCATGATCCACCTCATTCTGCTGGAGGTGAAAAGTCAGGGTATCTTCTAGTCTGATATTTTTATGTAGAAATGCTAGAAAGAAAAAAAATTTAAAAAAAAGAAATGCTAGAAAGAACACATGAATTTCTATTCAAAGGACATGGAGCCAAATCCTGGAACGATGGTCAGATCTCTTCCTCTCTGTAAGCCTCAATTCCTTGTCATCATCATCATCATCATCACCATCATCATCACCTTTGTTTAAAACTTTAAAGTTTGCAAAGCATTTTATTTGTGTTATATATAAAAGCCATTTGAGATAAGTGCTATTATAATCTCCATTTTATAGAGAAGGAAGAGAAGTTGAGAATGTTTAAGTGATTTGTCTAGGTCACATAGAAAACACCAGAGGCAGAATTTGAACTCGTGTTTTTCAGACTTCAAAATTCCTCTTCTCTATGCATGTACATATACATCTATATGTAAAATTATACATTATTATATGGGCCACCTAAATGCCCCATATAAAATGAAAAACTTGGAAAAGATGAGCTCTAAGGACAGTTTTTAGTTCTAAATCCTACTTTTTGTGATCAAAATAGAAAATGAAGGCAAGAAGGAATATCTCCCTTCTCTCAAGCATCAGATAGAAAAACTTCTCTGATTCCTCTCCGACATTGCTCACTCCTGACTTGAGTCTAGGCAAAGATGAAATCTTATCTAAGGCAATTATAAATGCACATCTTTTTGATATCTGAAAATCTTGTTCTTCAGAGGGAATATATCATTGACTTTCTGATAAGTGAAGTCACATGTTATACAGTGACAGCTCAGGATAGAGATACACAAACTTTGTCCAAGGTCCCAACTCTACTCTGTCACCCTGAGCCCTGCGTGTTTGTGTATATGTATAGCTTTGAGGGGGGTTAAAGACAATTTGGATAGAAATAAAAGAGTATCTTGGGTAATAGAACCTTTTGTCTATCCTGAGAGATAAGCAAATAATAAAAAAAAATTGCCTCAGTGATAGCATGTATTAATTCAGGCAAGTAGGATAGAGTATAGATACCTCAGTTTATTCACTTGTAAAATGAACTAGAAGGAGGAAATGACAAATCACTCTTTTGGTATCTTTCCCAAGAAAACCCCAAATGGGATCACAAAGAGTTGGACATAACTGAAAAACAACTGAAAGGTACTAATTCATTCATTTCTTTTAATTCTCTGTTAGGATAGATAGAATAGCAGGGACATAAGTAGACATCTGTCTTTGATAAGTTCATTTCCATCATCAAGTTTCCACTTAGAGTCAAAAAGCACCAAAACTTTGAAAAAGAATCATCCCTTGGAAGATGTGGGGGAAGACTAAGTGGGAAATTGGTCCAGAGGAAATGACATAAGACCTAGAATCAGAAGACTTGGGCTTGAGTTCAAATTCTGCCCTTAACAACTTGCATGATTATATGCAGTGATTTCATTTCTACACTTGTGTTTCTGCAGAGCCTATGAGGTCCCTTTCAACTTTAACATTCTGTGATTCCTAGGATGAAAAACCCCAGTGAGTCCCACAAAAATTGGATCTCAAGACACAATCTAAGTTCTTGAAATCTCAAGACACAATCTAAGTTCTTGAAATGATTATGCTCAAGCAGATATTAATCCATAATCCCACCTGACTTTTTGACTTTTTACCCTATATTGGCTCACTCCATTGTATTATGTTTTCCCAATGGCTTCCTCTCTCTTTCTTGCCTAAGTTAAGATCTACCTTTCTCATCTCTGACTCAGAGAACATACTTGAAATGTAGAATGGAATTTTCTATAATTTCCCCATCTTACTGTCCATTTGTAGCTAGAGTAGGAGACTTGAGTTATTGCCAGAAAAATGGGATGCTTTGCCAGAAGTGAAGACTTAAAGAGAACATAATAGTTATTTCCAGGTACTTTAGGGATTGTCATGTAAAACACTGTTTATGATTTATGAATTCTCAAAGGATACAATTAGTTCAAATAATTAAAAATTACAGAGAGGTAAATGTCAACTCTGCTCAAAGGTGTACTGGTAAAAAATTAAACATTGGCTTTGTCCCTACCAAAAAAAATTATGCACAATCCTCTTTTAAGCAAGTTTGCATTATTAATATTTTCTCCATCCCTTTCTAAAGATTAGATGATGAAAAAAACAATAAATTAAGTCCTGGTTTGTAGTATTTACAGATCTATATATCCAACCCTAATCTCTTTGCTAAGCTAGTCATTCATCTATACTGCCTTTGGGACATCTTAAAGTAGATATGCCAAAACAGTTCATTATCCTTCCTCCCAAACTCTGATCCTTTCCAAATCATTGAGATGGTATCAGCATTTTCCTAAATTATCCAAATCTACAACTTTGGCGTGATCCCTTCTTCTTATTCTTACTCAATTCTTATTAATCTATTGTCAAATTTTGTCATTTTTTTCTTCAAATCTTGTAATCTCTACTTTATCAGCTTTTTTCACATAAGTCCCTTCTTCTCAGTTCATGTAGAAACTCCTTTAGGCCCTCATTATTTCTTACCTCAATTACTAAAATAGAATTCTATCTATTCTTTTTAGCTCAAGTCTATATCTTCCACACAGCTGTCAGTGTTTTCCAACATATAGATCTGACCATAACAATTATTTTGGCCAGAAATTCTCCCAAAATAATTTTTTTAACCTGGGTAAAAGAGACCATTCTTTGCCCCATTTCTTACCTATCCTTAAACACTAACTGGGCATTGCCTTAATCAAACTGAGATCTAAGAAAGACTTTTCCTTTAAAAGATCTAAGTCTCCCACTGCATTCAATGTCATCTCTAGTCATTCTAGTCTGTACCTTGCCACTGGACCCAAAGGATTCCAGGAGAAAGAGTCAGGCTAACTCTTCCACAACCCTCCCTTGTTTAAATTCAATTTATTTGTATATCATGGCATCACTTCCCTGGATGTGATGGTCTTCTTCCACAATAAAAGACAAACAGCAATCTGAATAATAGGAGTTGTCCCACTGCAACGTAATTCCTTTCTTCCTTCCTTCTTTCCTCCCTTCCTGTCTTCCTTTCTCCCTTTTTTCTTTCTTCCCTTCTACCCTCACTCCCCCTATTTTATTTCCTTCCTTCCTTCTGTCTTCTTTCTTCCCTCTCTCCCTCCCTCTTTCTCTCCTTCCCTCCTATGTTTCTGTCCCCAAGGAGAATCATATCCCTTACCTGCTGGTGCTCTGTCCAAAAATATATACATTTTGATTGTTGAAACCTTCCAAGATATCTGGGGTTTATGGACTAGATTTCTTTTTTTATATGGGTATTTTTTTTCTTTATTAAAACTTTTTATTTGCAAAACATATGTATAGGTAATTCTTCAACATTGACCTTACAAAGCTTTTCGTTACAAATTTTCCCCCTACTCCCCACCCCTCCCTTAGATGGCAGAAGTCTACTACATGTTAATTATGTTAAAATACTTGACAAATCTAATATATGTATACATATTTCCACACTTATCATTGTTGTGCAAGAAAAATCGTATCTACAAGAAAAAAATCAGAGAAAGGAAACACAATGCAAACAAACATCAATAGAGAGCACGAAAATGTTATGTTGTGGTCCACATTTCATATCCCTCTCTCTGGGTGTATATGGCCTTCTTCACTGAGCAATTGAAACTGGTTTGAAACATTTCATTGTTGAAGAGAGCCATGATGGACTAGATTTCTTTCTTAAGCACCATGCTTTAAACCCAAATCACTCTGGCTTTCATTGACTAGCCATCAATAGGTCCCAGCCCAAGCCTCACTTAGTCACTGTTTGGGTCCTGATGGCTTAGAGTGAGGATAAATACCAAATGTTTCTAGAAACCCTGAGAGTCTTCCCCTCCCAGATTGATTTTTTTAAACCAGGTAAAAGAGGCTATTCTTTGTCTTATTTCTTATTTAGCCTTAATCACTGGATGGACATTGCCTCAGTGAAACTGAGACCTTGGAAATACTTTGGAAAAAGTTTCACTTTAAAAGGCCAAGGTCTCTTACTACATCCAATGCCATCTCCAGTCATTCTGATCTATATCTTCTCTGGACCCAAATGGCTCTGAGGAAGAGAGTCAGAATCACTTAAATTTAATTCACTTGCACATCATGGCATCATCTCTCTGAAATGATGGTCCTCTTTGAGAATAAAGGACAAACAACAAATTCTATGTGGGGTTCTGCTATATAAATGATATAAATTAAGTTATTTAGGAGCAAGAATTTTTTTTTACTTTGTATCTGCAGACACACCAAACACATAAAAGCACTTAATAAATGCTTCTTAAATGACTCTATCAAAGACCAAACTTCTTGTATTAGAGCAATTAAAAAATTCAAAAACTTTATAAGATAGTGAATTTTGCATCTCATTGGAAGGGAGCAGAAGGATCACTAGTCAAAGATTGTTGAATAAGGATTTTGTATTTCAAGTATGAAAATATTTGGAGTGCACTTTCCTACCTGAAATACAAAATCCTTTATGTTCTGACTCTTCTTCTATAATTTAGGCCAGTCATTTTATCTCTTGGGCTTCAGCTTGCTCACCTCAATGATGAAGGGGTTGAAAAAGGAGGACATTGGAGTACTTTCCTTTAAAAATTCCTTCCAACTAAATCATTGGACCTCAGAAGTTCCTTCCAGATATAATTTCTCTGTGTAATTTTATTATCAACATACTATCTATCAGATTTATAGTTAGGAAAGAACTAAAGAATAAACAAGAAATAGCATTGTGAAATATAAAAGTAAAATATTAATAACATTAAATTAAAAAGTCTTTGTACAAATATAACCAATGCAGCCAAGACAAGAAAGAAATCAGAAAAAAAATTTTTTTTGCAAATACATACATATATTTCAGTCTTGTCCACCTGAGCTGTGCAGCTGGAAGTCAAGAATCTAACTTTTTTTTTAAATTTTATTTGCATAACATATGTGTGGGTAATTCTTCAACAATAACCCTTACATAGCTTTCCGTTACAAATTTTTCCCCCCAACTCCCCACCCCTCCCCTAGATGGCAGGATATCCACTACATGTTAATTATGTTAAAATATTGGCAAATCGAATATATGTATACGTATTTCCAAACTTATCATTGTTGTTCAAGAAAGATCTTATCTACACAAACGATATATCAGATAAAGGAAACACAATTTAAGCAAACATCAATCAAGGAGTATGAGAATGTTATGTTGTGGTCCACATTTCACATCCCTCTCTCTGGGTGTATATGGCTTTCTTCAGTGAACAATTGGAGGTGGTTTGAAACATTTCATTGTTGAAGAGAGCCATGTCCATCAGAATTGATCGTCATATAGTACTGTTGTTGCCGTGTATAATGATCTCCTGGTTCTGCTCATTTCACTCAGCATCAGTTCATGTAAGTCTCTCCAGGCCTCTCTGAAATCATCTTGCTGGTCATTTCTTACAGAACAATAATATTCCATAATATTCATATACCATAATTTATTCAGCCATTCTCCAATTGAAGGGCATCTATTCAATTTCTAGTTTCTAGCCACTACAAAAAGGGCTGCCACAAACATTCTTGCACATGTGGGGCCCTTTCCTTCCTTTATGATTTCTTTGGGATATAAGCCCAATAGAAATGCTGCTGGGTCAAAGGGTATGCACAGTTTGATAACTTTTTGAGCATAGCTCCAAATTGTTCTCCAGAATGGCTGTATCCGTTCACAGCTCCACCAACAATGCATCAG
>JAJPUD010001461.1:112328-124541 GCA_023553655.1 Myrmecobius fasciatus
TTTTTAGTTGAGTCTTTAGGGTTCTCTACGTATATCATCATGTCATCTGCAAAGAGTGATAATTTGGTTTCCTCATTACCTATTCTAATTCCTTTAATCTCTTTTTCTTCTCTTACTGCCAAAGCTAACATTTCTAAGACAATATTAAATAATAATGGTGACAGTGGGCAGCCTTGTTTCACTCCTGATCTTATTGGGAATGGTTCTAGTTTGACTCCATTACATATGATGCTTGCTGAAGGTTTTAAGTAGATACTACTAATCATTTTAAGGAAAAGCCCATTTATTCCTATACTCTCCAGTGTTTTTAATAGGAATGGGTTTTGGATTTTATAAAGGCTTTTTCTGCATCTATGGAGACAATCATATAGTTTTTATTAATTTGGTTATTAATATAATTGATTATGTTAATTGTTTTCCTAATATTGAACCAGCCCTGCATTCCTGGTGTAAATCCTACTTGGTCATGATGTATTATCCTGGGGATGACTTTCTGTAATCTTGTTGCTAAAATCTTATTTAAAATTTTTGCATCAATATTCATTAGGGAAATGGGTCTATAGTTTTCTTTCTCAGTTTTCTCCCTACCTGGTTTAGCTATCAGCACCATATCTGTGTCATAGAAGGAATTTGGTAGTACACCTTCTTTCCCTATTTTTTCAAATAGTTTATATAGTATTGGGATTAATTGTTCTTTGAATATTTGGTAAAATTCACATGTAAATCCATCTGGCCCTGGAGATTTTTTCTTAGGGAGTTGATTAATAGCTTCTTCTATTTCTTTTTCTGAAATAGGGCTATTTAAATAATTTATTTCCTCTTCTGTTAATCTGGGCAATCTATATTTTTGTAGATATTCCTCCATTTCATTTACATTATCAAATTTATTGGCATAAAGTTGGGCAAAGAAACTCCTAATTATTACTCTAATTTCCTCTTCATTGGAGGAAAATTCTCCCTTATCATTTTTGAGACTAATAATTTGATTTTCCTCTTTCCTTTTTCTAATCAAATTAACTAAAGGCTTATCTATTTTGTTGGTTTTTTCATAAAATCAACTCTTACTTTTATTTATTAATTCAATAGTTTTCTTATTTTCAATTTTATTGATCTCCCCTTTAATTTTCAGAATTTCCAATTTGGTATTTAATTGAAGGTTTTTAATTTGGTCTTTTTCTAGCTTTTTTAATTGTAAGCCCAGTTCATTGATCTTCTCTTTCTGTGTTTTACGCAAGTAAGCATCTAGAGATATAAAATTACCCCTTATAACCGCTTTAGCCGAGTCCCACAAATTTTGGTATGTTGTCTCATTGTTGTCATTCTCCTGGATGAAATTTTCGATTGTGCTTATAATTTGCTCTTTCACCCATTCGTTCTTCAGGATTAGATTATTTAATTTCCAAATAACTTGTGGTCTATTTTCTCCTGGCCTTATATTACATGTGAGTTTTATTGCATCATGATCTGAGAAGGATGCATTTACTATTTCTGCTTTTCTGCATTGGATTTTGAGGTTTTTATGCCCTAACACATGATCAATTTTTGTATAAGTTCCATGAACCCCTGAGAAAAAAGTATACTCCCTTCTATCACCATTCAATTTCCTCCAGAGATCTATCATACCTAACTTTTCTAGCCTTTTGTTAACTTCCCTAACTTCTTTCTTATTTATTTTGGAATTTGATTTATCTAATTCTGAGAGAGCAAGGTTGAGATCTCCCACTAGTATACTATTACTGTCTATTTCTCCTTGCATCTCTCTTAACTTCTCCTCTAGGAATTTGGATGCTATACCACTTGGTGCATATATGTTAAGTATTGATACTGCTTCATTGTCTATGGAACCCTTTAGTAAAATGTAGTTTCCTTCCTTATCTCTTTTAATTAGATCTATTTTTGTTTTTACTTGACCCGAGATAAGGATTGCTACCCCTGCCTTTCTTTGTTCATCTGAAGCATAGAAGATTCTGCTCCAGCCCTTTACCTTCACTCTGTATGTATCTCTATGTTTTAGATGTGTTTCTTGTAAACAACATATTATAGGATTCTGGCTTTTAATCCAGTCTGCTACCCGCTTCCGTTTTATGGGAGAGTTCATCCCATTCACATTCACAGTTAAAATAACTATATCTGTATTCCCTGCCATCTTATTTACCCAGAGTTATGATTTTCTCTTCCCTTTCCCCTCTCTCCCTTCCCCCCTCCCCAGTACTTTGCTCTTGATGACCACCTCCCACCAATAATCCTCCTCCCTTTAGAGTCCCTCCCTCCCCTTTATACCTTTCCCCTAATCCTTCTATTAGTTTATCCCTTTCCTTTTCTCCCCTCCCTCCTACCTTCCCACAAGGAGGGTCAAGCCTTTCTTTGCAGCCAAATGTGTCTGATATACTCTCTTAGAGTCCAATCTAATGAGAGTAAGGTTTACACAATACTCATCGCCCTCCCTTCTTTCCCTCAATTATATTAGATCTTCTATGTCTCTTTATGAGATTTTGCCTTATTTTACCTCCTTTATTTTTACTTTATTTTGCCTCCTTTCCTCCCTCCCCCCTTTTTCTTTTTCAGTATGGTATCCCTTCCACCTCTAATTTCTTTTCCATTATTATCAAAGAAAAATCAAATTATACTGCCATTCTTTAAAGGATACCTATAGTAGAAATATAGTTCTCAAGAGTTTTCCTTTTTACCTTTTTATGCTTCTCTTGAGTTCTCTATTTGGAGGTCAAATTTTTTGTTCAGATCAGGTCTTTTCCTTAGAAATAGGTGAAATTCTTCTGTATCATTGAATGACCATCTTCTTCCCTGGAAGATGATGCTCATTCTAGCTGGATAACTTATTCTTGGCTGTAATCCAAGTTCTTTTGCCTTTCGGAATATCTGGTTCCAGGCCCTTCGATCCTTTAAAGTGGAAGCTGACAGATCCTGTGTAATTCTAATGACAGTTCCTCGGTATTTGAACTGTTTCTTTCTAGCTGCTTGCAATATCTTTTCCTTGGTGCAATAGTCCTGAAATTTGGCCACGATATTCCTTGGGGTTTTAATTTTGGGGTCTCTTTCTGGAGGTGATCGGTGAATTCTTTCAATGCCAATTTTGCCTTCTGATTCTAAAACATCAGGGCAATTCTCTTTCATGATTTCCTGGAAGATAGCATCCAGGTTCTTTTTTTCATCGTGGCTTTCAGGGAGTCCGATAATCCTTAAATTGTCTCTCCTGGATCTGTTTTCCAAGTCAGTTGTTTTTCCTAGGAGATATTTCATATTTTCTTCTATTTTTTCATTTTTTTGTTTTTGTTTAACTGATTCTTGAAGTCTTATTGAGTCATTTACTTCTATTTGTTCAATTTTAATTTTTAAAGTATTATTTCCTTCAGTTATCTTTTTTAGCTCCTTTTGTAGCTGGCCAATTGAATTTCTGGATTCAATGCATTCTTTTTCCATTTTGCCAGTTTTATTTTTCAGTGAATTGTTGTCTTTTTCTAATTCACCAATTTTGTTTTTCAGTGAATTGTTGTCTTTTTCCAATTCACCAATTTTGTTTTTCCGTTCACCATTTTTATTTTCCAGTGAATTGGTGATTTTTTCCAATTCACCAATTTTGTTTTTCAGTGAACTGTTTTCTTTTTCCAATTCACCAGTCCTATTTTCCAGTTTTTGATATTTCTGTTGCCCTGATCTCAATTTATTTCCCCATTCTTCTTCTAGCTCTCTTTTGAGATTCTTAATGCAATCATCCAGGTAAGCCTTCTGAAAGGGAGACCAACTTAAGTCTGCCTTTGTGGCTTCATCTGGGATTGTTTTCATAATGTCAGGATCTGGGGACTGTTCTATTTTTTCTCCGTAAAAGCTTTCTATGGTGAGAGCTCTCTTCTGCTTCTTGCTCATGATTTAAAGTTGGGATATTGGTCAAAACCAGAGAAAACTGCAACAATTTGTATTTGCCCTGGGGCAGTTTGCCGAGTTGACTTCTGGTCTGAGAATGGTCGGGCTAGATTCGCACTAGGACCACGTTTTCAGCTGGTCTCTATCCACCCTTTACCAAAGGCAGATCTGCCAAAGCACCTGCCCACAAGCAGAGCAAAGTGGCCCAGGCGTCTCCCAGGGGCTTCCTGGGTTCCTAAAATCCTCCCCTCTATCGCCGGCCCTGACTTCCGCCCTGGCTGGAGTCTGATCGCGACCAGTGGCCGATTTCCCCTGAGGCTAACCTTCTCTGGAGTTCTTTCAAGGTAGATTTTTGATAGAAGTGCGTTGTAGTCCAAATGTTTGGCGGGGCCCTCTCACAAAAACCAGTTCGAAGGCTCACTTTGTCTGGGTTTGAGGGAAGGTCCGAGGAGTTTACAGAGAAAGCTGTCTGCAGTTCGCTATCTTGGCTCCGCCCCCGAAATCAGAAAATTTAGGGAAAAAAATTATAGATTGTTCTCAGATAAATGTCTTGTATCCCAAATATATAGAGAACATTTTCAAATTTAAAAGAATATGAGTCATTCCCCAATGTTCAGAGGATATAAACAGGCAGCTTTTGGGTCAAGAAATCACTCTACATTGATATATGAAAAAAAGAACCTAAAGCATTATTGATTGGGAAGAAAAAAAAAAGAACTTACACCTGAGGCCATGAAGACTCAAGAGACATTCTATTAGAGAAACCATCTGAATAGTTTCTGCCATTGATTTTATCTTTCCAGTTGGGAGAACTCCAATTGTATTTTCAGCAAAAGAAGACAAGATTTTTTCCTACTTTTTGTCATAATTACAATGGTATTTCACATGACATTTCAATACTTTCATTGCTAAATGTTTTTCCATCACCAGCCGTCTCCCTCATATCTTGGAAAGTGATGGTGGTAGCTACTTGCAGACTTTCTTCAGTGTCCTAAATAGTTCCATCTGCTGTAATCTATGATTGCTGATTTATTTAAATCTTGTGTTCTCAAGTAGATTACATGAGTCTCTTCAAGGGACACACTCTCATCCAAGATCCCATATGGAGATATTCTAGAGCCTCTGTGTGGTCAATGTCTACAACTCATAAACAGATTTTTATCTCCATTCTTTGGAAATTTTGTTTTGAATATGGTTCATATGTTTCTATTCCTCTGGCACTGTTCAAATGAGTCTTTGTCTTCAGTCTCTTGTAGAGTTATGGTGAATCATTACTATTTATCTACTCTATTGTTCAATAATATCTAGAAACTGTCACTATTCAGCATCCTCCAGTTTTCTATTCCTGGTCTTAGAATTCAGAGATTGCCAACACTTATCAATTTTCCCACCTTCCCCCATCTTTCTCTGGATTGACTAAGCTAATCATTCAAATTACTCAGGGCTGCTTTGTGAAAGTTCTATAAAAAGATAGAGGAGAAGCAGAGCCTACTGCTGTAGCATAAGAAAAAGATGGAAGTGTGTAAAAATTTTCCATTTGTTTTTTTCTCTAATTTTTAGTTCTAAATTTTCTCCCTCCTTCCCTTTTCTACTCCTCATTGAGAAGACAAAAAATTTGATATAGGTTACACAGATATAGCCATGCAAAACATATTTTTGTTAGTCATGTTGTGAAAGAAAACACAGAAAAAAAAGATAAAAATAAAGAAAGTTTTTAAAAATCTGCATTCAGACTCCATCAGTTCTTTTTCTGGAGATATATAGCATTTTTCATCATAAATCCTTTGGAGTTATCTTGGATTACTGTATTCTTTAGAATAACTAAGTTATTCACAATGTGTCATTGTACAATATTGTATAATAGTGCTGTTACTGTGCACAATATTCTCTTAGTTCTGCTCATTTCACTTTGCATCAGTTCATGTCTTTCCAAAAATTTTGAAGAATATCCTATTTGTCATTTCTTATAGTAAAAAGCATTCTATCACAACCACACACCACAGTTTCTTCAGACATTTCTCAACTGATAGGCATCCCCTCAAATTCCAATTCTTTCAGACTATATAGTTTCTTGAGAGGATATGTGACCTGATAGATTGGCAATAGAATTAGCAATTCATGTTGAGTCAGGTTCACATCCTCCCTCAAACACTTCCTAGTCATATGATTCTGGTTACTTAATATCCTTGTGTCTCAGTTTCTTCATCATTAAAAAAATGAGTTCGATACAAAGGCTACTAGGGTCCCTTATCCCTCCTCCTATCAGGGAGCTGAATCAACTATATTTGAGTTTCCTTATAGCTTTAAATCATCCATGATCATCCTGGATTTTCTTGTGTTCCTTATACTTATAACAATATCATCTATTTCTTCAACTGTTTTTTGGAAAGAAAATAAGCTTTCCATGTCTCTTAAAAAGGGCTTAAAACTAAATAATGATGATGATGATGAAAGAAGAAAGAGGAAAAAGAGGAAGAGGAATAGGAGGAGGAGAAAAAGAAGAAGAAAAGAGAAGAAAAAGAAGAAAGAAGAGGAGGAGGAAGAGGAGGAAAAGGAGGAGGAAGAGGAGGAGAAGGAGGAAGAAAATGGTGACAGATAATTTTTTTTAAATTTCAAGGAGGGAACACAAACAAAATCAGATTGAAAGTTTGAACTGACTTTGTCCAGAAACCAGGGAGCTGGAAAATTTTAATATCCCATATGGCATATTGTATTATATGTAGTTTTTAGTTTTTTTAACTTCAAGGACTTCAAAGAGTTGGAAGGGATTCAAAACTGTATAATCAAGCTATTATGGGTTTGACTTATGGATTTGCTCTAATCACCTGAGAGACCTTTGCTGTTGAATCAACTCTTGCTGTGAAAGGCTTCATGTAAGGTTGCTGAAACCATACCCAGTCCAGGAACAAGCTCTTACACTGTTACTCATGGAAGCAAGGAGGGCACAGTCAGGACAGAGAGCTTTGATCTGTGGATTTTTTTCCAAATTATGTTTTAATATGATATTTGTTGATCTCTCTTTCTGCTCCTTCCTCATCAATCTGATCCAAAAATCTGTAGCATGTACAGCAAGGAGCCACACCCAGTAAAACCATTTTGACAGATGCATTAAACTAGACTACAGGAAATCAATAGGCTCAAATCCTTCAAGTGATCAAGGGGATGTCTATCCCAAGCATGTGAAGACTTCCTCCAGCAGAAAGGGTAGATGAGAACAATTTGTTCCAACACCCATGAAGGCAGCTGAAGCAGGTGCTTGGAGTGCTTAGAGGCTAATCAGACATTGAAAGTACCAATGTAATCCATAATCCACTGTATTCTGGGCCATGATCAGTCATCCTGATTTTTGTCTTGCCACTGGACTGGAAGAGAGAATGAAAGTGACTCTGCCTCATTTAAATACAATTCATGTGTAAGTTGAGACATCATCCATGATGACCTTGGTATTCTTCAAAAACAAAGGACAAATACCTTAGAAATCTTACATTTCTGGGAGATGAGGAAATCCCCAAGATGCCAGATTTGGAGTCTGAAAACCCAGGTTTGAAACCTGACTGCCATTTTTAACTACCTCTATAATCTTAAGCAGTCATAGCCTCCTTGAGCCTCTCTATTGCTTTATCTCTAAAATAAGAGTGTTTTAAATGATCTATAAGATCCTTTTCCATTCTAAATCTAAGATTCTGTGATAACAGTGAAGTTTTCTGGGGGAGGAGAGATATGTTGCTTTATACCCTTGACCAACTGATGAGAAGAATTGTATTTTTGTTTAGCTTATGAGTCAATTAGATTAATGGATAAGTCAATGGGGAGATGGAGAGTGGAAGGAGGAAACACTAAAGAAGGTTATAGTATATTCTTGAGAAGACTTCCTCAAACTTTGCTATTTGACTTTGAAGGGGAGAAAAAGAAAGTTTTCTTCTATCATTTTATTTTAAGGACTGGGACTATGGAGAGTGCCAAAGAGGAAAAGCTTCTGAGATGGCAGATTGAAATGACAAACTACTGTAGGTGCTTAGTCTTGGATATTGGTGACTAACATGAAACTGAACCAATAGGTTCTTTCCCACAACGTCCCTTAACCTCCCTGGAAAACTTATCTGATCCCACCACTTAACCAGAAGTGCAGAGAAACTATTTTGCTGGAACCTTTTTATTGGTTGCTAACAGTTGATTTTTTGGGGGCGGTATCTCTGAAATCCAAGGGTATTTTGTCCTAGTGGGTATTCTCCCATTCTGATAATACAACCATTTTTTTAAACATTAGATTTCCTGGTGGAATTTTGAAAGGGATCATATAAAATCCTTGCTTATGCCTCTTAATGGCAATTTATGAATTTTCACTATGAGCAATATGAATTACAAAAGATGAGAAAATTCAGACACTGGTTATGATTCAATACTGCAGCATGATACTCTAGAAGCTAGACTGATACTTTAATCAGTGGTATGTGATACTTATTTGTGGTTGACTGCCTCATCAATTTTCATTTGGGAGTTGAAATAGACTATGAGGCCGATATGGTATTAATTACAAAGGAAATTGGTTGCAATATGCCTAGAGGTAAAATTCTTCTGATGGGAATCTGAAATTGAAAGAAAGCCAAATTGTAAATGGATGATTTACTGGAAAAGGCAAACATGTACATTACTATCACCACTTAGCAAATAAAAAGAAGCTGATGAACCAAAAAAGATTGTGGAATTACTGAAAAGTACATAGGAGAAAAGAACTCTAGGTATAGCTCACTCCAAAGAGATTTATTCTCATGGTGGACACTTTATATTTCCCAGGAGATATACTATTTATTTTTTTTCCAGTACTATGGGGACAAGCCACAATTAAAAGGCAAGGCTGCACTCATCACAGCTGGTGGGTACCTTATTTTCTTTTAGATTGAAATATATTTCATTGAGATCAGTGCTAGAGAAAACCAAAGTTAAAATCTATTCCAATAATAAAGGTACCTTGCATTATATTAATCTAGGAATTTCTTGTAAGGATTTCATTGAACTACTATGCTATTAGCTCACTCTCCCTAACCTCCACCCATTACAGAATTCACTTTGCTCTCTATAAAAGTAGGGATGGGAAGAAAGAAATGACCACAATCTCTAACTTCTCTTCTACTTCTAAATCAATGACAAACTAGAAGCCTATAAATATTAATATAGAAGTATAAAATCATATTAGAAATTTCTTCCATTTTTAAACTGAAAAATTAAGGTGTAGATGAATTTATGTCAAAATATTTTCCTTTAGGACCCACATGTGTAAGAATGTTTGTGGCAGCCCTTTTTGTAGTGGCTAGAAACTGGAAACTGAAGGGATGTCCATCAATTGGAGAGTGGCTGAATAAATTATGGTATATGAATGCCATGGAATATTATTGCTCTGTAAGAAACAACCAGCAGGACAATTTCAGAGAGGCCTGGAGAGACTTGCATGAACTGATGCTGAGTGAAACGAGCAGAACCAGGAGATCATTATACATGGTAACAACAATACTATATGATGATCAATTCTGAGGTCCATGGCTCTCTGCAACAAAGAAATGTCTCAAACCAGTTCCAATTGTTCATTGAAGAAAACCATATACACCCAGAGAGAGGGATATGAAATATGGACCACAATGTAACATTTTTATGATCTCTATTGATATTTGCTTGCATTGTGTTGCCTTTCTCTGGTTTTCTTTTTTTCTTGTAGATAGGATTTTTCTTACACAACTTGTCAACTATTATTACATTATTAACATGTAGTGGACTTCCTGCCATCTAGGGGAGGGAAGGGGACTGGGGGTAAAAGTTGTAATGGAGAGCTTTGTAAAGATCAATGCTGGGGAACTACCCATACATATGTTATACAAATAAAAGCTTTAATAAAAAAAAATTTTTCCTTTAAAAATTGCTGATATCGGGGTGGAGCCAAGATGGCGGAGTGAAAAGGTGACTTTCTGCCTCTCCTCCGATCTTCTCTCAAATCAACAATAAAATAAGCCTCTGAACTGATCTTCAAGTCAACGAACTCAGAAACATTTGGGCACGGCTCTCTGGATAACTTCATATCAGGTTAGTCGGACTCGGACAGAGAGATAAATAGACTACAACTGTGCAGGCCGGAAGTGAGGGTGGGACTCAGCTCAGCTCATCGTGGAAGAAATTCCAAACTCCAAACTCCAAATTCCAAACACCTGGAGTTTATCTGAGGCACTCAGGACACTCTGCCCTGATTGGGGGCAGGTGTTCTGGCAGACTTGCCTTGTTTAAGGAGTAATTCGGACTTAGTCCTAGCCCCCACCGGCCCAGCACCTTAAATCAACTCGTCGAAGTGCCCCAGGGCAAAGCGTCTTCAGCCGAGGTTTTTTTTTTCCCCCTACCTTAAAGAGATATCCACTCTGTCTAAAAAAAAAAAAAAAAAAAATGATGAAGAAGCAAAAGAGAGCTCTCACCATAGACAGCTTTTATCAAGGCAAAAAAATGACCTCAGATACAGAGGTTTCTTTAGACAAAAATCCAGAAAAAAACAGCAACGACCATCACTGGTCCCTGTTTCAAAAGGCCTTTCTGGAAGATTGCATAAAGAACCTCAAAAGAGAGCTGGAGGATAAATGGGAAAATAAATTGAAATCAGTGCAAGAAGGATACAGTATCTTGCAAGAAGGATATGATACTCTGCAAAAGGGATATGAAAAAGACACCAATTTATTAAAAAATAAAATTAGTGAAGTGGAAAAAGAGTACAGTGAACAAATTGGCCAGTTACAAAAGGAACTTAAAAAGGTAACTGAAGAAAACAACACCTTAAAAATAAGAATTGAACAAATGCAAGTGAATGACTCACTAAGACTTGAAGAATCAGTCAAACAAAAACAAAAAAATGAAAAATTAGAAGAAAATATGAAATATCTCCTAGGAAAAACAACTGACTTAGAAAATAGATCTAGGAGAGACAATCTAAGGATTATTGGACTTCCTGAAAGCCATGATCAAAAAAAGAATCTAAACACTATCTTCCAGGAAATCCTGAAAGAAAACTGCCCTGAGATTGTAGAATCAAAGGGCAAAATCACCATTGAAAGAATTCACCGATCACCTCCTGAAAGAGACCCCAAAATTAAAACCCCAAGGAATATCGTGGCTAAATTTCAGGACTATAGCACCAAGGAACAGATTCTGCTAGCAGCTAGAAAGAAACAATTCAAATACCGAGGATCAATAATTAGAATCTGTCAGGATCTGTCAGCTTCCACACTGAAGGATCGAAGGGCCTGGAACCAGATATTCCGAAGGGCAAAGGAACTTGGATTACAGCCAAGAATAACCTATCCAGCTAGAATGAGCATTATCCTCCAGGGAAGAAGATGGTCATTCAATGATATAGGTGAATTTCACCTATTTCTAATGAAAAGACCGGATCTGAACAAAAAATTCGACACCCAAACACAGAACTCAAGAGATGCATAAAAAGGTAAAAAGGAAAGGACTCTTGAGAACTTTATTTTTACTAGGGGGATACTCAAAGTTTGGGGGTATAATTAACTAAATATTACTTTGATAATATGAAAAAGAGAACTAGAGGGGAAAAGGTTGTCATACTGGGGAAAAGAGGGAAAAAGTGGTAAAATAAGATCTAAAAAAAAAAGGAGGTAAAAACAAGGTAAAATCACTTGAAGAAGCAAAGAAAACCTAATATAATTGAGAGAAAGAGGGGAGGGAGACGAGCACTGTGTAAATCTTACTCTCATCAGGTTGGGCTCTAAAAGTGTATATCAGACATTTGATTTCACATAGAAACTTGTCTGTTGCTAGAGGGAAGTGGGAGGGAAAGGAGGAAAAGTAAGGGACAAACTAATAGAAGGGAAAATAGAAGAATCAGGGGAAAGGAGTAAAAACAGGGGGAAGGGATCTAAAGGGTGGAGTATTGTTTGGGGGAGGGGGTCATCAAAAACAAAGTACTGAGGTGTGGTGCCTGTGTGAGGGGTCGGGGAAAGGGGAGTATTGTTTGGGGGAGGGGTCATTAAAAGCAAAGTACTGAGGTGGGGGGAAGGGAGAAAGGGGAAAGGAAAGGGGAAAACATAACTTGGGTAAATAAGATGGCAGGAAATAAAGAATTAGTTATTCTATCTGTGAATGTGAATGGGATGAACTCTCCCATAAAGCGGAAGCGGATATCAGACTGGATTAAAAATCAGAATCCCACAATATGTTGTCTACAAGAAACACATCTAAAACATAGTGACACATATAGGATGAAGGTAAAAGGCTGGAGCAGGACCTATTATGCTTCAGGCGAACAAAAAAAAGCAGGGGTAGCAATCCTTATCTCAGATC
>JAJPUD010001461.1:124641-174987 GCA_023553655.1 Myrmecobius fasciatus
TCATTAAAAGCAAAGTACTGAGGTGGGGGGAAGGGAGAAAGGGGAAAGGAAAGGGGAAAACATAACTTGGGTAAATAAGATGGCAGGAAATAAAGAATTAGTTATTCTATCTGTGAATGTGAATGGGATGAACTCTCCCATAAAGCGGAAGCGGATATCAGACTGGATTAAAAACCAGAATCCCACAATATGTTGTCTACAAGAAACACATCTAAAACATAGTGACACATATAGGATGAAGGTAAAAGGCTGGAGCAGGACCTATTATGCTTCAGGTGAACAAAAAAAAGCAGGGGTAGCAATCCTTATCTCAGATCAAGTAAAAGCCAAGATAGATCTAATCAAAAGAGATAAGGAAGGAAACTATATTTTATTAAAGGGTACCATAGATAATGTAGCAATATCTATACTAAATATATATGCACCAAGTGCAATAGCACACAAATTCCTAGGGGAGAAATTAAGAGAGATGCAAGAAGAAATAGACAGCCAAACGATACTAGTGGGGGATCTCAACCTTGCTCTCTCAGAATTAGATAAATCAAACTACAAAATAAACAAGAAAGAAACTAGGGAGATAAACTAATTTTTAGAAAAGTTAGGTATGATAGATCTATGGAGAAAGTTGAATGGAGACAGTAGGGAGTTTACTTTTTTCTCAGCAGTCCATGGAACCTATACAAAAATTGACCATGTATTAGGGCATAAAAACCTTAAAATCAAATGCAGAAAGGCAGAAATAGTAAATGCATCCTTTTCAGATCATGATGCAATAAAAATCACATGCAATATAAGGCCAGGAGAAAATAAACCAAAAGGTAATTGGAAATTAAATAATCTAATCCTGAAGAATGAATGGGAGAAAGAGCAAATCATAGACACAATCAATAATTTCATCCAGGAGAATGACAATAAGGAGACAACATACCAAAATTTGTGGGATACGGCCAAAGCGGTTTTAAGGGGCAATTTTATATCTCTAGATGCTTACTTGCATAAAATAGAGAAAGAAAAGATCAATGAATTGGGCTTATTATTAAAAAAACTAAAAAAAGAACAAATTAAAAACCCTCAATTAAATACCAAATTGGAAATTCTAAAAGTAAAAGGAGAAATTAATAAAATAGAAAATAAGAAAACTATTGAGTTAATAAATAAAACTAAGAGTTGGTTCTATGAAAAAACTAACAAAATAGATAAGCCTTTAGTTAATTTGATAAGAAAAAGGAAAGAGGAAAATCAAATTGTTAGTCTCAAGAATGATAAGGGAGAACTTTCCTCCAATGAAGAGGAAATTAAAGCAATAATTAGGAATTACTTCGCCCAACTTTATGCCAGTAAGTTTGAAAATCTGAATGAAATGGAGGAATATCTACAAAAATACAGATTGCCGAGGTTAACAGAAGAGGATATAAATTATTTAAATAGTCCCATATTAGAAAAAGAAATAGAACAAGCCATTAACCAACTCCCTAAGAAAAAATCTCCAGGGCCAGATGGATTAACATGTGAATTCTACCAAACATTCAAAGAATAATTAATTCCAATACTACACAAACTATTTGAGAAAATAGGGACAGAAGGTATACTGCCAGAATCCTTCTATGAGACCGATATGGTGCTGATAGCTAAACCAGGTAGGGTAAAAACAGAGAAAGAAAACTATAGACCAATTTCCCTAATGAATATTGATGCAAAAATTTTAAATAAGATTTTAGCAATGAGATTACAGAAAGTCATCCCCAGGATAGTACACTATGACCAAGTAGGATTTATACCAGGGATGCAGGGCTGGTTCAATATTAGGAAAACTATCAGCATAATTAATTATATTAATAACCAAATTAACAAAAACCATATGATTATCTCAATAGATGCAGAAAAAGCCTTTGACAAAATCCAACACCCTTTCCTATTAAAAACACTAGAGAGTATAGGAATAAATGGGCTTTTCCTTAAAACGATCAGCAGCATCTATTTAAAACCATCAGCAAGCATCATATGTAATGGAGACAAACTAAAATCATTCCCAATAAGATCAGGAGTAAAACAAGGCTGCCCACTGTCACCATTACTATTTAATATTGTATTAGAAATGTTAGCTTTAGCAATAAGAGAAGAAAAAGAGATAAAAGGAATCAGAGTAGGTAATGAAGAAACCAAATTATCACTCTTTGCAGATGACATGATGGTATACTTAGAGAACCCTAGAGATTCAACTAAAAAACTACTAGAAACAATTCACAACTTTGGCAAAGTTGCAGGATTCAAAATTAATCCACATAAATCATCAGCATTTTTATATATTACCAACAAAGTTCAGCAGCAGGAGATACAAAAAGAAATTCCATTCCAAATAGCAGATGATAGGATAAAATATTTGGGAATCTATCTGCCAAGGAAAAGTCAGAAACTATACGAACTAAATTACAAAACACTTTCCACACAAATAAAATCAGACCTAATCAATTGGAAAAATATTAAGTGCTCATGGTTAGGCAGAGCAAACATAATAAAAATGACAATACTACCCACACTAATCTACTTATTTAGTGCCATACCAATCAAACTCCCAAGAAATTATTTTACAGATCTAGAAAAAATAGTAGCAAAGTTCATTTGGAAGAACAAAAGGTCAAGGATTTCAAGGGGATTAATGAAAAAAAAAGGCAGATGAAGGTGGCCTTGCTGTACCAGATCTAAAACTATAGTATAAAGCAGCGGTCATCAAAACCGTTTGGTACTGGATAAGAAATAGAGCAGTGGATCAGTGGCACAGGATAGGTTATCAGGACAACCTAGGCATTAACCTTAACAATCTAGTGTTCGATAAACCCAAAGACCACAGCTTTTGGGATAAATACTCTCTATTTGGCAAAAACTGCTGGGAAAATTGGAAACTAGTATGGAAGAAATTAGGGCTTGACCCATACCTAACACCACATACCAAGATAAGATCTAAATGGGTTCATGATCTAGATATAAAGAGGGACTTGGTAAGCAAGTTAGAGGAACGTAATATAGTTTATCTCTCAGACCTGTGGAGGTGGAACAAATTTATGTCCAAAGAAGACTTGGAACTCCTAATTGAACACCAGATGGATAATTTTGACTATATTAAGTTAAAAAGTTTCTGTACAAACAAAACAAATGCAGACAAGATTAGGAGAGAAGCATCTAAATGGGAAATCATCTTTACATTTAATGGTTCTGATAAAGGCCTCATTTCTAAAATATATAGAGAATTGTCTCATATATATAAGAATTCAAGCCACTCTTCAATAGATAAGTGGTCAAGGGATATGAACAGACAATTTTCAGATGATGAAATTAAAACCATCTCTAGTCATATGAAAAGTTGCTCCAAATCACTATTGATCAGAGAAATGCAAATTAAGACAACTCTGAGATACCACTACACACCTGTCAGATTGGCTAAAATGACAGGAAAAGATAACGATGAATGTTGGAGGGGATGTGGGAGGGCTGGGACACTAATACGTTGTTGGTGGAACTGTGAACAGATCCAACCATTCTGGAGAGCAATTTGGAGCTATGCTCAAAAAGTTGTCAAACTGTGCATACCCTTTGACCCAGCAGTGTTTCTACTGGGCCTATATCCCAAAGAGATCTTAGAGGAGGGAAAGGGACCCACATGTGCAAGAATGTTTGTGGCAGCCCTTTTTGTAGTGGCTAGAAACTGGAAACTGAAGGGATGCCCATCAATTGGAGAGTGGCTGAATAAATTATGGTATATGAATGTTATGGAATATTATTGTTCTGTAAGAAACGACCAGCAGGACGATTTCAGAGAGGCCTGGAGAGACTTGCATGAACTGATGCTGAGTGAAACGAGGAGAACCAGGAGATCATCATGCACAGCAACAACAGTATTACATGATGATCAATTCTGATGGACATGGATCTCTGCAATAAAGAATTGTCTCAAACCAGTTCCAGTTGTTCACTGAAGAAAACCATATACACCCAGAAAGAGGGACATGAAATATGGACCACAACGTAACATTTTCATGATCTCTATTGACATTTGCTTGCATTTTGTTGCCTTTCTCTGATTCTTTTTTTTTCTTGTAGATAGGATTTTTCTTGCATAACTTCTCAAGCATTTCAACATTATTAACATGTAGTGGACTTCCTGCCATCTAGGGGAGGGGAGGGGACTGGGGGTAAAATTTGTATTGGAAAGCTTTGTAAAGATCAAGGTTGGGGAACTACCCATACATATGTTATACAAATAAAAAGCTTAAAAAAAATTGCTGATATCTTACTTGCTTTATCTCAATTGATCTTTCCAACAACACTTTGAAGTAGATACTTGTATTATTTCCATTTTTACAAATGAGGAAATTGAGATTCAGAGAGGTTAAGTGGCTTGCTTACAGACACACAATTATAGAGTTTCTGAAATAGGATTTGAAATTAGGTCTTCCTGAGTCCAAGCCATTATACCATATTACTTCTGACTCAGGTCAATAATTATTAGATCCTTAAGAAATACAGGGGCAGCTAGGTGGCGCAGTGGTTAGAGCACCAGCCCTGAAGTCAGGAAGACCTGAGTTCAAATCTGGTCTCAGACACTTCCTAGTTGTGTAACCCTGGGCAAGTCACTTAACCCCAATTGCCTCTGCAAAAAGCAAAAAAAAAAAAAAAAAAAGAAAAGAAAGAAATACAGCCAAACAAGCATTTTTGGCTATCAGATTTATAGACTATAAAGATGAGAAAGACCCTAAAAGTAAACTAGTCTATTTTTTTTAAATGATGAGAAAATTGAAATCCAGAGTGGTAAAGGCAGTTTCTTCATTTGAGCTTTTTAAGAAACAGGTCCAAACTAACTATACAATTCAGCAATCATTTGCCCCAAATGCCCTATTTGCTATCTATATTCCCCTAACATTATGCTAAGTATTGAAGGCAAAAGGACAAAAACCAGTTCCTGTTCTCAGGGAGATCATAAACTAATGAAAGAGGCAACAAGAAAGCAACTTATGTGAAGGACCTATTATATACAAGATAAATTGAAGGAAATGTTTTTTGTTCTTCATTTTTGAAGGGAACCAATGACATCATGGAATGATGTCTTGATTTTTGCATGAATTCGATTTAAGTGAGCAACTGCTCAGTTATCACCCTTATTTTCTCTTCCTAAAACATCAAAATCCAGTGGCAAGAGAAAAGTCAGGACAATTGTTGATTTCTCAGCATGCAATGGATGGCCTTGGTATCTCTGATATCTGACCAAGTTCTCTGTGATCCACACTTTCAGCTACCTTCATAACCATTGCATGTTTTCTTTTATGATTTTTTAAATTATAACTTTTTATTTTCAAAATATACACATGAATAATTTTCAACATTCACCCCTACAAAACTGCGTTCTAATTTTCCCCCTTCTTTCCCCCACTCCCTGAACTAGTCAGCGAGTAATCTAATATATGTTAAATATGTGTAATTCCTCTATACATATTTCCACAAATATCTTGCTGCACAAGAAAAATCAGATCAAAAAAGAAGAAAAAGTGAGAAAGAAAACAAAATGCAAGCAAACAACAACAAAAAAAGTGAAAATTCTATTCTGTGGTCCACGTTCAGTTCCCACAGTTCTCTCTCTGGATATAGATGGCTTTCTTCATCATGAGAAGATTGGAAATGGTCTGAATTATCTCATTGTTGATGAAAGCTATGCCCATCAGAATTGATCATCTTATAGTCTTGCTGTTGTCATGCATTATGATTGGTTCTGCTCATTTCACTTAGCATCAGCATTGTATGTGTTCAAGATAAGTCGGAGGAAATCAATTTTATATAGAGAACACTAAGATTAATGAACAGTAGAAAAGACTTCTTGTACAAAATCTTATTGTACAAGACTTCTTGTACAATAAGATTTTAACTGAAACTTTGAGGAAAACTTGGAAGCCCAGGAGGCAGAGATGAAAAGGGGAAAAGTTCCACAAATAAGGTGTTTGAGAAGTGTAACAAGCACAGTAATAAGACATACTGAACATGGGACCTTAAGACCATAAAAATAATTTGCTTTTAAGTCCAGATGACAGTGCTATTAAAAGGAAGGAAGGCAGGAGAAAAAAGTTTTAGAGGGAAGATAAAGAGTTCAGTTTGGAATATGTTGAATTTGAAGTAAGAAACATGGAGAACAACTGATAAAAGCTTACATTTATAAAGCACTTTAAGGTATACAAGGTGTATTTATAATACATTATCCTATTTGGTGCTTATAACAATGCCATGAAAAAGGCATAATTTATCATTGCCTTTTAAAAAATATGTAAGCTGCATGAATGAAAATAGAGTGCTCATATTGCAAAAGTTAACAAATCTATATTCTGTTCAAATCATTTCACAATATCAGTATTTTGTTCAGTCTGGAGTGTCACATTTATAGAAGAACATTCACAAACTAAATGCATCTAGATGAAGAGAATGAGAATAAAAAGATGTTGTTGTTGTTCAGTTGTTTCAGTTTCAGTCATGTTCCAGCTCTTTGTAACTCCATTTGGGATTTTCTTGGCAAAGATACTGGATTGGTTTGCCATTTCCTTCTCCAATTATTTTAGATGAGGAAACTGAGGCAAATAACATTAAGTGACTTTCCTAGTACATGTCTGAGGCCAGATTTGAACTTATGAAGATGAATTTTCTTTATTTGAGGTTCAGAGTAAGGCTACTATACCACCTAACAGGACTGGAAGCCACATCATACAAAGATCCTTTAAAGGAATGGGGACTTTTCGCCCAAAGAAGAGAAGATATGTATATGTATGGAGAGGGAAAGGAGAATCACGATAAACAGTTGTGAAATATTTACAAGTAGATTAGCATCATTCTACTTGTACCCAAGAATCAGAACAGTAATGGAATATGGAAGACAAATTTCAACCTGATGTAAGGAAAAATGTCTGAAAAGTATTGTTTGCACAAAAGTGAAATGGGTTGTTTCAGGAAACAGTGAGCTCATTACTACTAGAAGTCTTTACACAGATAATAGATAACCACTTGTTGGAAATGTCATAAGGAGAATTCAAATTCACTTATTGTTTGGACTAGATGACTTCTAAGGCACTTTCTAAATGTTAATATTCAACAATGGCCAACAGGGCCAAATGTAGGTGAAAATAGGTGATATCTGCCCCATTAAAATCCGAGCTCATTAAAAGCAGGGACTATCTTACTTTTCTATATGTCTACTTGGTGCAATACTTCATATGTGGTAAATGCTTAATAAATACTTTATTAATTTATTTACAATTCAAGGGACTCAATTAAGCCAATAGATTTTCAACAATGAGATTATTAATCTTACAAACATTCAGAGGTATATTGAATAAGACCATCTTGAGTATACTGTTCTTTGGCTTAAAAAAAATCTGACTCAATAAAGTAAAACAGAACTTTGAAGGTTCTGATAAAACAAGATTTTCCCTGTATTTACATGAAAGTTTTGCAAGACTAAGACAGATATGACAACAGAAATTTGTTCAGCAAATCTGCTGAGAACTGATATCTTAAAAGGTGTAAGACAAGGAGAAAAATAGCTCATCTGAAGTGAGACATTGGTCTTAGAAGATATATTGAGCAACATCCAAGTATTGCCTTTCGTTCTTGAGAGTCTCAAAATATTCCTTTTTTTTTTTAAATGACATAGTACTAATTGCAACCAAATCCCAAAACAATATAAAATCTGCTTGGTGAGATCCATGAGAGTGTGAAAGACAAAAGTCTAACACACACTGAAAGGAAAGTAGATAAAAAATATATATTGCCTACCCCATAACCTCTACCTAGAAGGACAGCCTGTTGATTTAGTCCATCAATGCATATATATTATTTATTTGCTTCAATTAGACAACATATTGAGGTCACATTTCAGACAGGAAAAGGACATCACACATTGTATCACATTTGGAAAAATATACAGGGCTTTAGATAATCTCAAAATTTTTGTTTCCACAAAAATCTATTTCCCTCTTATCAATGTTCTCCTATATTGAAACATAAAACAGTCTTAGAAAATCAAAATTACAAATAACCCAAAAGGTCAGTGAGAAGGCATGTGGTAGATATAAGTGGTTTATGGCATGTTACCCAGTGATGTTTTATAAGAGAAATAACATTAAAAAGTGATTGAGGAGAGACATGACTGGAAAATTATGAGGATTAGTCACATAGAAAGAATGAATCTTAGTGCTACATTGGTATCAATGTGATATTAAAAGACTTAGACAAAAATTGTAAAGATGTAAAGGTGAAAACTATAATATTTGGCAACAAATTAGATGTGGTAGATACAAGAGAATAAGGAGTTAATTATGATTTCTTTTTGTCATGAAGAGAAATTCTAGGATTTGTTAAAATGGAATATTATATACAATAATCATTATTTCTCACCTTTCTTCCATTTTCCCTTCATGTCTTGATTGGACTGCAGTACTGTTGTAGTGTCTACTTGTTAGATTCTTAAATTTTTCTGTAGGATAGATGAATACGGTGAGTAATGCGATGAAAATACAGATTTGTCATGTGACTCTTCTTTAAAACTTGAAAGTCCCAGAGATTTATATCTGAGGATTCATTTAAATTTTTCAACATTACCCTAGAAATATCTATGTAGTCAAAAAGCTACAGAGATACACTAATGCAAGAATTTTCCAAATTTGAATATTCAAATAAAAATTAATTAAGAACTATACCCTGACAGCTGGTATGCATCTGCCCCTGGAAATACATGTGTAATTTTGTCATGTTGACAGAAAAGAAAAATGTCATTTTATGTCTTTCCAAATGATTATGATGCTGGTCAGGAGTGACATCCTGGGTTTTCTCCATCCCCTCCACTGACTTCATATTTACTCCAATGTAGAGCTGGACTGGACTATGTCTTTAATCATTTGGTAGGAATGATAATGCTTTTGTTTTCTGAAGTTAATAATATAAAATCTGAAATAATTAGCTTTTCATGTGGAGCTCATAGCTAAAATTACTTTACAAAAGTATATTACTATATAAAAGTGTATGATATACTAATATGGTCTAATACTGTTTCCCCTCAGTACATCCCATACAACCTCAGAGACAGCTGAAAGACTATTGAAATTTTTCTTTAGAGAATTTCAGATGAGATGACAGGAACCAAAAATAGATCACCTCTCCTACAATTATTCCAGGATTGAATACAGAGGACCAGATCAATAAATGATTAAAAATCTAAGGAAAACTTACAATTGTCTGTGTGTATGTATTTCCAGTCCAAACCCCCAGAAAATTATATTCAAAAGCTTATGGGTGCTGGGGAAGGAATTTATCAAAAAATAATCAGTAAGTCAATAAACAGTAATTGAGTACTTATTCTCTGTCACTTGGATTCATTTTGATCTGACAATTAACACTAAGAAAAGAAGTTCTCCATAAGAGGCTCAGCACATTTTGCTGAGAAATTTTGGAGACTATGGATAAGTTTGCTTACCTTGGCAGTATACTTTCCAGAGATGCTCACATAGCAGTGTCAGAGCTAGCTCAGTGATTAAGAGGCTCCATATAAAATGAAGGTGAAAAGACCAATTTGGCTGCCTACCAATCAGAAGGTCTACAGAGCCATTGTGCTGACCTTCTTGTTGTATGACAGTGAAACTTGATCAGTTTACTAGAGTCACGACAGAAAATTGAGTTACTTGCATTCGATGGTCTTGGGCAAAGTCTGAAGACCATCTGGTAAGATAAGGGACCAGACAATGGGTCATTTCTCCAGTTAAACTTCCAAGCATTCAAAAACTACTATGGAAAGTGGAACTCCTAGAGATGTGAGATTGAAGATTAGCAGAGAAGTTGGGGCAGGATAGATAGAGAATCTTCAATAGAGAGATGATAATTAAATCCATGGGAGCTGATGAGATTATCAAATGAAGCACTTTAGTGGAAGAAGAACAGAGCTCTGTGGACATCTTCAATTGAAAGACATGATTTGGATGAAGTTCCAGAAAAAAAAAGACTGAGAAGGAATAGTCAGATAAATAAAAAGAGAACCAGAAGACAGTAGTGTCCCAAAAAACCTAGAGAGAAGGGAATGTCAAGGAAGAAAGGGTGATTAACAATGTCAAAGACTACAGAGATACAAAGGAGAATGAGGACTGAAAAAAAGGCCATTGCATTTGGAAATACAAAATCATTGGTAACTTGGGAGAAGACAGTTTCAGTGAAATGATGTGGCTGGAAGTTATATTGTAAGAGGTTAAGAAGAGACTGACAGGAGATAAATTACTGACTTATAATCACAACATATAGAAAAAATCTGACAGAAATCAAGGATTAACCAGGGATCCTGAGAGTCTGCAGGTCTGTATCTGGCATCAAGAATACAGGAATATGGATCAAGGGAATACATGGGTCAGTCTATTGATGATCCAAAAGAGAAGACAGACTGGTAGGACAATAATCAAACTGTCTTAACCAGACTACTTTTTGGAATTCATGCATGTGAACTATATTGAAGTTCTTGAAGGAGAGTGGCAGATAATATAGAGAAGGATCTAATGAGTTCTCACCATTCCTTCCTGAAGTAAGTAGAGCCTGGCTCTGTCATGAAGTCCTAATTCAAAGGAAAATGTGGAGATAGAAGACACCAATGGTAAAGACTGAAATAAAATGTAAATGCCAATGATAAAGAAATATAGATCTAGAGACACCAATGATAGAAGAAAATATTACTCACACACAGTCCTAGGCTATAGAGTTCACTAGAATTCTTAGAAGAAATTTAAATAATGTATTTTAAATTATATAAATGAAATGAGATCTGAATAGAAAGGAATTAGAAGGAGAATAAATAGCTTAATATGGACATATGAAGCTGGCCAAGTATCAGACTCCAGAAAACTTAGAATGGACCAAACAAATCAATAAATCCATAAGAAAAAAAAAGAAGTTGGACTCCTGGGGGTGGAGCCAAGATGGTGGAGTAAAGCCAGGAAGCTGCTCAAGCTCTCCCAATTTCCCTCAAAAACCACATGAAACCAAACTTCTGAACAGTCTGATGGAATGAAACCAGTCCTCAGCTTGAGATAGACTGGAAATACTTCAAGAAAGGTCAGTCTCACTGGTATGAAAAGGATGCTCAGCCCAGCTCAGATAGACTCTGGGAAAGCCAGCAAGAGGGTCTTGATCCCAACAAATCAGCAACTGAAACCCTTGATCCTGGGTCAATAGAGAAGCAGATCAGCGGGGCAGCCTTCTGACCCAGCACAGAAGGCAAACTCTGGAAAACCAGATTGTTTCCTGAAAAAAGCAGGCAAAGCTACTCCCTGGAAACACAAGAAGCCCCTATGCTCAAAGCCAAGGCTCAGAGCTGCACAGGGAGCTTGGGACAGTATCCCCTTTATACCAGGAGAACTCAACAATGAAAGTAAAAAAAAAAAAAAAGGAACTACCAAAAGAAAAGAAAATGAGCAAGAAACAGAAAAGAATCTTTACCATAGAAAGCTACTGTGGTGACAGGGAAGACCAAAACACCCACTCAAATGAGGACATTTGAGTCCCTAGAGGAAATCTCAAAGAGTGAGATAAATTGGTCTCAAACCCAAAGAGGCTTCTTGGAAATGCTCAGAAAAGACTTAAAAAAATAAATAATAGTACATAATCAAAAAAATAACAAAAAGAAGACTGCATAAACTATTTCCTATCAAAAACAACTGACTTGGAAAAGAGATCAAGGAGTAATAATCTAAGAGTTATTATATTACCTTGAAATCATGACAAAAACAGTTACTATATTTCAAGAAACAATAAAAGGGGGAAATTTAAAAAATAGAAAGAACCTAGTGTTCACTTTCTGGAAGAAAACCTGAAATTAAAATTCTCAGAAATATTATAGTCATTATCTAGAATTTCTAAGTCAAAGGGGTGAAAATAAGCAGCTGGAAAGAAAGATTTCAAATGCAAAGGAAACTCAATTAGGATTACAGAGAACTTGGCAACGACTACTATAAAGGAGAGGTTAAGCTTGAAATATGATACACAAAAGATGAAAGTCTATAGCCAAAAATAACATACTGAGTTAAAAAATAATGAAACAGCATAGAGGAGGTATTGGAGATTCAGTGGCTTGTGTAGGGAGTGAGACAGGCAATCATTTAGTGAAGGGAAAAATTATTCTCGGTTTAGTGAGGGCTCAATTGACGTTGCAAAACATGAATTCATAAGATATCCAAGCAGCACAATTGTGGGATTTACTTCCGATTCATTCAGCAGTTTATGAGTAGAAGCAGAGGAAACAGATTTTTAAGGTATTCCAGAGCTGAGATTTGGAAAGAGAAAATGGCTATAGGACAATCAGAATAAAAAATTCAAAAGCAAAGAATTGAAATGGTTAACTATTATAGTGAGGTTGGAGAAAGGAGAAGAAAGTCAGAGTATTTGTAAGCCCTGAGAAAGTACTGAAAAGTAGCAGAAATGGAGGTCCTAATGAGGGTGAGTAAAAGATGTAGGGAATAGGAAACATAAGATTAAAGGCTATGGTCATCTAAGGAAAATTTAGAGTTTTCTAATTACAGCAATGAAACACTTTATATTACAACAAAATCTAGTGTATGAGCATCCCTGTATGTGACAGAAATGGAGTGAAGGAGTGGGTCATATAACTTAAGGCAATTGAGGAAATAGGTAGTTAAGATAGTTTAAGGGAGCATCTATATGAATATTAAAGTCCTTTAGCATAAGAGCAAAAATTAGGGAGGATAGAAAGACAATGCATATTTATTAAGTGTCAGGCACTTTGCTAAGCCATGGGAATACAAAAAAGGCAAAAAATAGTCCTGTTCTCAAGAATCAAAGTTTTAATGGTGTTAAATCTGTTAACCATGTTAAACCTGTGCTTTAGGAATATCACTTTGGTAGCTTAGTAGAATATGGACTCAAATGAGGAAAAAACTAATGGCATAAAGCAAATAGCAGGCTACTGTAATCATCCAGGTGTAAGGTAATACCTTATAATATTGCTACCAGAGTATAGCAATGTCGGGACATACATACATGCACTTGCACACATATGATGTTGCAAAAGTTGAATTCACAGGAGATGGCAATAGAAGGGTCAAAGAATGACAATTTAAAGATGTCACCTAGATAGGGAGTTACAATGTCTGGGATGGATGGTAGTAATCTAGATAATAAGTAAGGAAATGGGGAGGATTTAGGGGACAATACAATGAGTTCTATTTTTGATGCATTGAGTCTAAGATGTATACCAATCAGATTAAAATGTCTAATATGTAGTCAGAGTTGGCTAAGTAGATTGGAGAATCATCTGCATAAAGATAATTCAATCTATAAGAATTCACAAAATCAACAAACAAGATATTATAGAAGGAGAGAAGTCACAAAAAGTATAAGACACATAAGGATGTGTTATCTAGATGGGATGGACAGATCAACTGAGAGCTTCAGGGTAATTTTAGCATATTTGTTTGCATCAGGAAAGTAGTCAGTAGATGGGGAGACTGAAGATTAGTGAGAAAGCAGGAATAATGGAGAAGTCTAGAGAAAACAGGATGAAATAGGATCATTTGTGCATAGAGAGGAATTTTACATGGCAAGACACTTCTTCATGCGAAACCAGAGTAAAGTATAATATAGTGAAGGATGGGATCTGAATAAAGTGAGATAAGGAAGAAAAAAAGAGTATGGAGCTTTTGGTGAATTGTCTCAAACTTTTTAATGAAAAATAAAGAAAAGTGATCATATTTCAAGAGGAAGTAACAGATCTAAGTTTTAGTGTTATTTTTACCAGGATCCATTTAGTAAAGGAACTATTAGTACCTTTAGAAGTAAGTTACTTCCTATAATGAACAAGTTAATAAATTTCTCACATATAGAATCAGTCTGAATGTTTAGTTCATAAAATGTCAACTATATTTACCATTGGACATTTGAGAGACATGGAGGAAAGAAGAGGCCATGTAATTGGAAAAAAATGGGAAAATATATATAGGAAAAAATATATCGAAAAATTATGTCATTGATTACTCAGGAATGAAGGTACTTACTCACTTGGCTACTGGAGTTATTGATTTTCCTTTTTAATGAAATTCACCCTAATACCCTGCCCTGCATTGTTTTAACAGATTGCATGTGATTAGGTGCTTTGAAAGAAATAAATGGGAAGACCTAGGGGAGCCAAAAGAGCATTGGATCAGACATCAGGAGATTTCCATCTGTGTAAAACTGCTCCATTTACTTCATCTATCTCAGCCTCAGTTTCTCATCTGTGAAATGAGGTAGTTGGACTATATGACTTTTAGATTCCTTTCTGGTTATGAAATCCTATGTACTTGGATTCAAAAGTCCTGGACTGAAGTCCCAACTCCATCAATCATGTTTCATGGTAAGTCACTCAACCTCTCTAAGCCTCTTTGTAAAATGGGGTTAATGATGCATTCATTGTTGTATTGATATGTTCTCTTCATTTCTCTCTCTTTTTTTCCTTAAAAAACATTAGTTTTATTAGAGAGTTTGGCTCTCTAGGGGTGGATGGGAAACAAATATATTTTGGTGGCATATTAAAAAATCTCAGTAAAATAATTTTAAAGTAAAAATAATAAAATAAAAAATAAGCAGTCAAAGCTTCTTAAACTGTGTGTTGCATCCTCATATGGGGTCACGTAACTGAATGTGTGGGTCACAAAATTATGAATTTTTTTTTTGCTGAGGCAATTGGAATTAAGTGACTTGCCCAGGGTCACACAGCTAGGAAATGTTGTGTCTGAGACCAGATTTGAACTCAGGTCCTCCCAACTTCAGGGCTGGTGCTCTATCCATTGTGCTACCTAGTTGCCACAAAATTATGATTTGTTATCAGTAAATGTTTGGTTTGTATGCCTACTTTGTATACCTGGGGTCTTGCAAAAATTTCTCAGGCAAAGAGAGATCACAAATGGAAAAATTTAAGAAGCCCTGGTCTAACTCATATGATTTCTGATAAACTCAAATTATATTATGTATATTATTTAATTGGTAAACACAAAGTGCTTTATAATTATAAATCTTGCTATTAGATTCTATCCTAGCCATCAAGAAGCTTATATAATCATATTTCTAGAGTGTGTTAATTTGCTATGTAGGGGATTCTTCTGCCACATTCATCTCTTCTTACTCACTGGAATTCCATTGGTTTTCATCTTTACCCCAAGGCCAACTTTAGAAAAACATCATTTAAATTCAGTTCTTTAGGTCAGGTTGCAAAGGTGTCCTAATCTCTGATACACACCCCTTTTAAAAAAAATACTTATCATTCTGGTATCATCCAGATTTGAGTTGCACTGTAACTGAAATTACCAACAATAAATAATAGCAATAGTGTTCAGAATTTCACAGGGCTTCAATTTTCACAAGAGAGCTGTCAGTTCCTTTTTTGCTAGACCTTTTATGTTATCTTTAAGTCCCTTCTGTGGCTCTAGGGTGACTCACATTCATTAATTATCATTATTATGTAATATTTATTAAACAGTTTCAGTTTGTGATCATGACATGGTGGCAGGTTTTTCTATATATGAGAAGAAAAAAAATCTCAAGGGTATTTCCATATTACTGATGTCCAGAAAAGGAAATACCACAAAAGAACAGTATCCTTGCCTACCTAACTTGAACTCATGAGTTTTGATGTTTTTCATAAAGGTGAACAAAGAAAAAGAACTCTATCATCCGAGAAACATTTAGTAAAAGGAGAACAAATTGGAGCCTGAGCAGCAGATGGGGCTTAAGATTAAAGAATAAAGAACACAGGATGCATCCAGTGCCTGTAAATCATTATTGACTGAATTCCATGCTGTCAGGTCTGTTGTTTTCATGTCATTTACTGACTCTTAGCTCCTGACTGTAAATAGATGTTGGAGCAAGAGGCTTGGCAAGATCTGAGAGGCTAGAATCATAAACCATACCTAGGTGGAGAATGCCATAGCTTAGTAATCATTATATATTAATTATTCAGGAGTGGGAGCCATTCTTTGTGAATATTAAAATCAGCTAGAGGAAAGAAATATGCAGTTTGTTCTGAGAATAGAAAGGAATAGCAATTATTTGGGGTTGGTGCTCACATGATATTTAGCAGAGTGTGACAGGTTTAGTAGATAAATAACGTGATGTTGCATCGTGCAAACTGTTAGCAATGTTTCAGAAAGCACAAGTATTCCCTATAGGGCATTTACATTGGATTTGCTATGATTGCAATATCTGCACAGTGATATATTATGTGTTTTACTATCTTTATTATATGTTTTCATTACTTTGTGGGTAAGCGTGCAATAAAGAAAGCTGAAGCAATAAAGGCTGATTGATAATAATAATTCTGCAAAGATGCAACTTCCTTTTAAGAGTAGCTCCAGTTTCTGAGGTACCAATAGTATCTGTTCATCTGTTCTTTTGTTAAGATTTTTATCCTCCTTTCTGATAAAGAAATGGTAATTGGTTTGGAAACAGCTTTCAGTGACAGCTGGCACCCACTGCATGGTAAGAAGAAGAAAGGTAGAGGAAAAATGTGTCCAATTAGAATGCAAAAATTTACATGTGGCTCACTTCTTCCTTTTTACCCTTCTCTTCTCCAGCTTAGAACTATGAGTTCCTATTCATAAAACAAATGCCATTTTCAGGATCAGTCGAGTTTTGGCAGTGTCTCAGGAAGGACATTCAAACATCTGCAAGTTATTTTTTTATCTGCGTGCAAGAATTTTTCATTACTAGGTCTTGAACCAAATTTAAGAACTTTAAATTATGAAAAAAAGAAAATTTCATTTTAACAACTGTAAGGTCAGGGATAATTATATCGATTTGGAATAACTAAACACTTACCAATCTTCAACTATCCACATTAAGAAAGGGAAGCAATGTTATAGACACTCTCCAAAGAATAATCTAAAAATAATTTATATATATATATGTATATATGTATGTATGTATATATATGCATATGTATATATACACACACAGAGGTCTGTATATATGTAAATGAGCACATAGCTATATTGGAACTTTAGCTAGCAGATTTATTCTCCAGATTATGTTTTCTTAGAGGAGATATGATGCTTGCATTTTTGGCTTTGTAAGGCCAGATAACAGAAGGTGTTTGTGTTCTCCTAGTGGTATATAGTGAATCTGGGGTCTATTGTTATCAGTAATCCATATAGTCATAATTTTCTACAGGGTTATTCCCTTTACAAATAGAGCAAGATATAAAGAAATACAAACAGCAGGCTATCACTTGGTGCCTTTTTCACTAATCTTAAACTGTTATCAATTACTATTTAACCCAGGGCAGGGACATGCTGAAGCTGTCTTCAACTAGCTCGAGAGACAATTGCTAAGACTTCAGAGTGAACATTTCTCCCTGAGGAAGAGACAAACCTACAAATAAGATCTTAATTCATTGCTTTGTTTCTTTTCTACTTAAGAAAGTGATAAAGGAAATGATTGTGGAGAGGAAGGGGAAAAATTAAGTAAAAAGTGCACAGCAGTGAACAAAAGAAAATTTACATGGAAGGAGAAAAGATGGACAGCTCTAAGCACAATGTACAGTATTAATTATATAGGCTTTCTTGAAATGGAAATTTATTACTCTCATGTTCACATGGCAATAGTCTTTTTTGTCCTTATCAGGATGCCAAGTGTTTCATTTATTTTTTGTTTTGTTTTATTTTCCAAGTATTTCTGATATTCACAGCATGAGATTCAAAATTACTTCATGAACAGATTTGGAGTTAAAAAACCAAACATACAAGAGCACAACTTTAAAAACCACATGTAAGAATAAAATAATTCATGTTAAAATAGAAATGGCATGGCTTCACCATAGGGTAATTATAAAATGTGTTCACTTTACCTAAGCACACATCAATTGAAAGGATAAGAGGTGGCTCAGCAGCTTTTCGCAAAGTTAGTTTAAGATGAAAAACTTTTAAAAATAATGTTTTAAGAAGGATCTTGAGCAACTAAGCCATTTTGACTATTGTAAATATACAAATTAAAAATAAAGGACACATAAAGAAAGACATTATCTGCATCCAGAGAAAGAAATAAATAGAAGAATAAGTGTGTGTGTATGTGTGTATTTGTGTCTAATAGTAATTATCTCTAGGGTAGGAGCAGAGGGAAGAAAAAAGGGAAAAATTAATGTTATAAATTTGGTGTGTATTTGGAGGGAATAGCAAGTTGTACATGGTAGATTTGCAATTTCATGCGCAATCATCTTTTTTATTGCACTGTTATGGAAATGCTTGTTTTGTTCTGTGAATTGGAAATAAATTTTAAAAAACTTGTTCCTGAGCCATAGACTTAGATAGACAAGATAGACATAATATTTTTAGATTTTATCAATGCATTTGATGGCACTTTTTATGCTTTCTTTTTTGCCAAGATGAAGGAATATTGGGTACAATCATTATAATCTGAACCAATTGAATGACCATACTCAGAGAGTACCCAATAATGGCTTAATGTCAACTTGGAACTATAACTCTCATGGAGTATGGGAAACTGTGCCTTGGCCCTAAGCTACTCAACATTTTTTTTATCAATGACATAGATGGCACACTTAGCATGTCTGCAGGTAACACAAAGCTGGAAAAGATAAGTAACTTATGGGATAACAAATAAAGCACCCAAAAGATCTTAATAGACTAAGACATTAGGCTACATCTAATAAGATTAAATTCAGCAGATTGAGATAGAAATCTCTATAGATGGAGATAAAGATGGAATTAAAGGTATTTTTAATCAACTTTATCAGATCAAGACCACATAGATATTGTTAGGTTCATCTGAAAACGCTCTAGGGTGCTTGGGAAACATGCATAAAGTGGGTATGATTTTAGATTTGTATTAAAAAAGGCATAATCCAGAATTGAAAAAATGATAGCTTCATTATTATGCCCTAAGCAATGTTTGCAATTATATGTTCCTTTTTTTTGTATACTGCATTTTAAAATATACAAAGACAAAATGTAATAAGTCCAGAACTGGGTGATTGGAATAGTGGTTTTTAATCTGGAATACAGATTTTTAAATGCCATTTGATAATTGATTATAGTTAGTCTGGAAAAAAGATGCTTAGAAAGAGTGCCTTTAAATATCTTCAGAGTTATCATGGGCTTGGATAGATTAAACATGCTTGCCCTAGAAAGAAATTAAGTCAATTCACATTTCAAAGCTCCATCCAACTCCCTTTAAAGTTAGTTATATCAGTAGTATCATTACATTTTTCCTAGCTTCTCCTACTATTTGTAGAACCATTTGTAGCTCCCAAAGCTCCTCTATCATTTTTGACTCTTCTTATATTGATCAATTTGTAATCTCTATCAGTAACCCTAAGGTTTCTCTATAAGGACATAAGTACTTAAACCTAAATAAAACCTGGCTAAATTCTGGAAGGTAAATTGGAACTATGCACAAAAACTCAGTCTGTAAAGTCTCTGACAGCAACAATGCTGCTATTAGGTACGCACTCATAAGAGACAAAGTAGAAAAGCAATTCATTTGTACACAAATATTAACAGCAGCTCTTTGTATGGCAGCATGTAACTGGAAACTAGGCAGGAAGTACCCATCATCTGGGGAATGGCTGAACAAATCATGGAATACTATTGAATTATAGAAAATGATATTAGGAATAGTTTTAGAGAAACCTTGAAAGATTTAGCTAAAATCATGCAGAGTGCAGCAAGCAGAACCAGCAGAATAATTTACCCAATAGCAATGATACTATAGAGATTAACAATTTTGAAAGCACTATATGATAAATAAAACGGTAAAACATGATTCCAAAGGACTATTAATAAAGCATGTTACTCATATTTTGACAGAGAGGTGATAGTTTCAAGATGCAGAATTGAGCATATATTTTTGGATATGAGCAATGTGGGAATTTGTTTGGCTGCATATTTGTAACAAAGGTTTTGTATTTCTTTCTTTTTTAAAATGGAACAAGCAAAGAGGGAAAGGATACAAATATTTGTCAATTGAAAATACAAACATTTTTAAAAGGATAAATAAAAATCTAATTTATTGATTTTTATAATTTATTTTTGAGTATTTTTTTTAATTGTGGCTGATTTCTTTCTTTTTCCTCTTGTTTAATCAATTACTTTCTCCTTTAAACATTACTGAGGAAAGCAGGACACAAAAAAGCTAAAAAATTTACTAATGGTTACATAGGTAATGGGTATCCAGAGGGATGCTATGAGGCAGAGAGAAGGACAGCGTATAATCCAAGCACGGGAAATTGTCAGTAGAAAGACTGATATGGGAGATGAAGTGTTATGAATAGTGAAAAGAGATAACACTATTATACCTAGATTGCAGGTGTGAAAAGGGAAGTAACATCCAACAAGCCTAAACATATGGATTAGGATCAGATTGTATAGGGCTTTACAAGTTAAACAGAGAGCTTATATTTTGTCTTAGAGACAAAAGGAAACCAATGGAATTAGTTGACTCAGGGTACCACATGGTCAGATCTGTGCTTAAGGATATTACTTTGGCAGCTTGTTAAAGAGCCATCAGGAACATGGCTGGCTGTCAGTAACTGACAGCATTGCTGCCTCCAAATTCAAGTAAGAAGCTTATCCACACTTTATAAAGGGATAAAAGCACACGAGCATCTTTACAATTACTTCAGTGCCTTGTTATCTTATTTTCTGTAACTCCATTGCTGGGACATGCAAGTCAAAAAACAACTCTTCTACCTACCATGACTCAGTGTGCACCTGCTGTATTTGTGAAAGACCTCTAGTAAGTTATAAAATTTAGGAGTGACCCTTAAAAACATGTGAGTGGAGTCAGAAATCAATTATACGCCCTATGTAAGGATTTAATAAGTATTCATTGAGATGAATTGATTGCATTCCTTTATACCTTACCCAATAATCCACCAAGGAAAAATACTGACAACCCTCTCTTCTTTTCTTGGAAACACAGAAAAAGAGCTAGAATGAGTCTCAGGATCAAAGAAATTACTATGGAGGTATTGTGGTTATTCCAATCCCAAACTGATTAATAACTAGGACAATCCTAGACAGTCGCCTATTCTCTCTGAGCTTCAGTTTCCTCATTTTAAGAGAACCATGATATTTTAGTACTTTTTCCACAAGGTTCTTCTGAGGATAGGATTTTGTAAACTGTAAAGTATTATGTAGATATATGTCAATATTCTCATTTACAAAGTGAAGGGAGCCACAGAAATTATCCAAGCTAGAATGGATAGGAGAACAATATTTTTTACTAATAATCATAATCAAAATAATACCCACTATTCATATATAATTTTAAAGTTTTAAAATTGATTTATATTATTTTATCTTCTTAACAACTGTAGAAGATAGATGTCCCCATTTTACAGATGAAGAAAACTGAGGCAGAGAGTGGTTCTGATTTTGAACTCAGCCTGATTCCAAGTCCAGAACTTTGTGTACTTTACCATCCAGCTGTGTCAGAGCACAGAAAATCAAGAATTTCTAAAACATTTCTGACTGCTCAGTTTGTTTGATGTTCTATAATTCCCTGCTGTCACTGTAACATAGTATGCCTTATTCTTAAAGGAGAGGGAGGTAAAAGTAAATTCACCTATAGCATCAAAAGGTAATTAATGTGCCCCATCTTCTATCACTCATTCAGAGAGTCCTTCTATCCTGATTTCAAAGCTTTCTGGTGACTTTGTACCATGCTGTAATATCACCCACAAAAAACACACAGGCACACCATATTCACACACTCTCTACCTCATGCAAACATTCAATATCCTTCTGTCCAAGTATGACTACATTTAAAATAATAAGTATCTTGGCTATTTTTTCTTTTGAAAAATTCTTTTTTATTATGAAATTAATAAAACATCAACAAACATGAGTCTTTAAATATCTAAATAAAACTCCCAAAGGATATTGCATACAAAATTTTTGGCTTCTATTAGGTAAAATTTGCTTATTTTCTTCTGACATATAGCATGGGAACTTTTTATAAAGTATAATTTAAACTTAACATGACAGTTTTAACACTGCTCTGCTCATCTGCATCACTTAAATTTTTCTATTTTCTTCTATTTATCTTTTAAATTATTTATTGCCATTCTTTACTCAACTATCATTAAATCATTTCCAGAAACCAAAATTCTGCAATAGTTTGGAGAAAAGGGGGAATTAAAAGAAATAAAAGATTTGGGGGAAAAGGGGGAAAGCAAAACTTATTTCTGGGCAAGTGTGTGATTTTGGAGTTGGATACTTTCTTCAACTCAGTCAGACAGCCTTCTTGCCCAGTGCCAGCAGCAATGTCAGTTGCTCAACTAATAATAAAGAAAAATGATAAAAAAAAATGTGAGGATGAAACTCTGTATAGCACTTTGCCAACTCATGCTTTTGAAATTCAAGTTCTAAATTACTGGTTGACCATATGGTCCAACAAACCTTTTTGACTCAATGCATTTTTTCCTGGGAAATGACTCAATTTTCTAGTCTTCCATCTGGGGATGGCTCAATTTTCTAGCCTCCTTCTCCACACACATTCCTCTAAGACTCTTTGGTAGAAGGGAAAACATTCCTGAGGAAAAAACCTTGTAAATTGTGGAATGTTCCAGTAAGAATCATTAGCAGTCATATTGGTCAGCTTCCATATTTGCGCAGGGCCTTTCGAGCAGCCCTTCCAGTGGTTACTAAATTTTTCCTCATGCTGAGATTTCTCAGCAAGCTGTAGGATTATTGAGTAAAGCAAAAATATTAAAAGGAAAAACCTGGAAAATTCTTCAGTGCCTGAGGAAGAATTAAATAAGTCCAGCTCTCTTTGCTGGCACTGTCCAGCTGGGCCACAGATGTTGGCTCAGTTTTTGTTGGGAGAGTTCATAATCTTCACCTCACAGAGCCATCCTGAAGGAAAGTGCTTTCTAACTCAAAACTAGTTTTGCAGAGGGGAACTGCAATAATAATTATCATTATCCTAAAGAAGAATTCTGTAATTCATTCAAAAAATTATTAAGAGTTGACTATGGATAAAGAGAGTAAAAGTATTATTGAGAGATAGCTTGTAGTTAATTAAGACCTAGTTTCAAGTACCATCTCTGATATTTAACTATGGGTTCCTGGGAAAGTTACTTAACCTTCAAGTGTCCCCACAGATTAAAAGCTATGGAGCAAGTATTGATCTATATTGACAGAAGGAATATTTTTTTTCCCTATAGCAATAAAACTACAAGTCTAGTTCACAGAAAAAATATCTATTCAATTTAGTACCGTGGAGGCTAGGAGGATAAAAGATGCTGTTTTGCCCTCAAGGAACTTACAACTTAGATCACCCCACTGGCATATATCTTAACAGGATAAGTGAGGAGTAAAAGAGTGGAAATCTGCTGAAGTAACAGTTTTTACTTATTCCTGATAGTTATTTGTGCATGGCTGCACTGAGATGGGCTTTTCCTTCAGTATTTCTTTTTAAAGACCTAGCATCAGAAAGAGTTCTGAATTCTCTCATCATAGCAGCCATGTACCGTGTCTCAATTTGAAATGAAATGTAGCTTCTCCTGAAATAAGTATGGGGCTATGGAAGCAATCAACATTAGGGAGAAAAAAAGCTGACGTGGGTACAAAAAATTCAAACCCACAGATTTGGAGCAAGTGAATTTCAGTTTGCTACATTTTAGTGACTTTTCCAAGCATTATATTTGGTTCATGAGATTGGGAAAATTGTAAAATAAAAATTAAGTAACTGTGTAACACCTGACTTTTCAGTTTTCTAATTTATTTCTTTTGCAGCAACAACTCAAATCTTTCTAAGGACAGAGTGCTTGCAGCACATAGGGCTATCTGGTTTGTTTGTTTTTTTAGTTTTTATTTTTTTCCAGTTACATGTAAATACAGCATTTTTTGTGTGTGATTTACATTGTCTCTATCATTTTTTCTCTGTATTTGGATGGCATTTTCGATCCAAAGTTTATTGGGATTGGAACATAGGGCTGTCTATAGGACTATAGAAAAAAAGTACTTTACTGAGAGTTAGAGGACCTGAAATCTATTCCTAATTTGAGCCTAAAATATCCATATCTTTTGACATAGGAATTCCACTGCTAGATTTATATTCAAAAGAGATCATTGACAAAATAAAGGATCCATATATATCAAAATATGTATAGCAATATTTTTATGGTGGTGAAAAAGCAAAGAATGTGCCAACTACTTACAAAATGACTAAACATATTGTAGTATTTGAATCTCATCTTTTCACACTGTAAGAAATGATAAACATGATGACTAAAACATACATTAACTTATGTAAAGAAAAGTAAGAAGAGCCACAAAAACTATACTTAATCACTGCAATAGTGGTAAATGAAAAGCACATCACCATACAATCAAAACTCATGTTGCAAAATCTTAAAGAACAATCCTGACCCTAAATAAGAGATATGAGAAGTCATTGTATGCACTTCTTTGCAGAGGTGCTTGTCCATGAATATGGAATATTGAATATAATGTCAATTTTTATAATAGCTTTTCCCCCAAATATATGCAAAGATAGTTTTCAACATTCACCTTTGCAAAACCTTGGGTGTTAAATTTTCCTCCCTCCTTTCCCTCTTCTTCCATCCCCTAGACAGCAAGCAATCTAATATTGATTAAACATGTGCAATTCTTCTAAGCATATTTCCATATTCATCATGCTGCACAAGAAAAATCAGATCAAAAGGGAAAAAAGAAAACATGAGAAAGAAAAAAGAGCAAACAAACAACAAAAAGGTGAAAATACTGTTTTGATCCACATATAATATTAATTTTAATCAATATATAAATCAGTTTTACTGATTAATTTTCTTTTTTTCCTTTCTTTAAAAAAAATGCTATGAGAAAATACTCTGGAGAGAAACAGAAATATAGGAAAAAATCTAGATGATGTAAAAAAATTTTAAAATCAGTAAGAATCTATTTAAAATAACAAAAACTAATGGATTAAAAATTAGACACTTTCCTAATTTGCTCAGGGTTCATTATTTATAACCTTATGTTTTCCAAATATTTAAAACCTTTTACCCTTGTGGCTATTCCAGACCTTTTTGTCTCATCATCTTTCTGTCCACTTTCTTTGTTGAGGATCTCATCTCATATCACACACACACACAAAATTTGTAACAATTTGCATAGAACTCACTCTTTTCCCCTCCTCCTTATCTCACATCATTCTAACAACCTCCTCCACTCCTAGCTCTAGCCATTATTTTTGTCAAGACACTTCTTCAGATGACCTCTTGGTATATCATCCCCTACTTTCTTCCTCCACTAGATTGTTTCTACTATCATCAGTAATCTTTAATATTTCTCTGTCTACAGGTTCTTTCCCTGAGCTTTACAATGTCAGGATGAGCAAGACCAGTGAAGCACCCAGTAGGACACCAGTCACTCCACAAACTTGTGAACACTGCATTCCTTATATATCTTTTTATTTCTATAGCATAGTGTGGTTGCCAACATGAAAGTGAAAATGAAGTTGCTAATAAAAGTAAGCAAATTTTGGGACTGATTGTATTTACAAGTTGTCAAGTGCAGCTCTAAGCACTGAGGACTGATACAAAGAAAGACAAAGCATTGTCTCTGCAATCAAAGAGCCCACATTCTAATGGAGAAGACAATATGCTCTATAACTGAAGGAATGAAACTGAACTGCATTATAGGTTAAATCTAACTGAATTTAATAATTTATGTTTCCATGTTTCAGGATATAACAAAGAACCTGGATGTTGGAGGTCTAGTTCTCTGGGAAGCTTTTTCAATCTAAAGCTTATAAAAGTCTCCAAAGGTACTTAAGATAGTCACTCTAGAGCTTTTGCACAAACAATAGGTAGCCTATGGAAGAATACAGGATATATTGCAGCATCTATGCTGATCATAAGTTTATTAGAGGAGATTACAGGAAGAAAATATTTTCTTATAGATGTCCAGAAGTGGTTACTAGGATAAAGCATAAAGGTATTATTAAATGTTATTACTTAAGTAGCATACTGCTTAATGATTGGCAAGGAAATCAAAGATTCCAAAAAGATAACTTGTTTTTTGAGATATGCAAGTGTGATGCCAGTAGTCAATATGAATTGAAGATATACAAAGCATAGAAATACCCATTTTGATACTATACCCATGGTATAGTAGAATAAATGTTAGCTGTGAAGTCAGGGGACCATGACTAAAATGCTGGGACTGACATTTACTATCCCTGTGACAGTGAACTTTTAATGCTGAAGCTCTCTTGTCCCCATTTTCTCCTGCAAAATGGGAATAATAATGCTAGTACTTCCTACCTTATAGTTTGTTTTGAGAAAAGCATTTTGTAAACCCTAAAATAGGTTTAAGACTTTGTAAATGTCTAAAGATAAGTACTTAGAACCATAACATAAATTCAAGAGATATTCAGAGCTAATCCGATTTCAAGAGAATTCAGAGCATTCACCTCTGAAGAATACAGTTATAAAGAAGAAACTAGACAATAGTCTTAAGAGTTCTAAAAGCCCTATAGAAGAAAGATGGTGAAAAGATATGGCCATTTTAAAAAAGAAACACTATCAACAGACATCTGATATAAGATAAATCCTCAAAGTTTATGACTATATTTAAAAGAAATACAGATGTTTTTTAGACATACCCATCTAGAAATGTTCAAATTCAAAAATAGAGAAGTGAAAATTAAAATAAGGCAGAAATATTAACCCAGATTTTCTAGGATCCCAAGTGGCTTATGCACTTTTCCACAAGAGATATCAGTAATATATACCCCAAGAAAATCAGTTATAGAAAGGTTTGTCTGTCTGTCTGTCTCTCTTTCTCTCTCTGACCCCCCACATAAATGTGCATAGCAGATTTATTAATAAAAGCAATATATCTAAAGATAGGTGTAACGACCAGCGTTACAATTAAGCTTAAGGGTAGGATAAGCTCACCTCAACAGGCTTCGGACGTCTCCGGCTCCAAGCCTCCACGGCCTGGAGGAACCTCACAGTTCACCACAGGACATGGGGATATGCTTTATCTTGCTTTATTATGTGTTACACTTACATAGTCTACAAAGCTGTGCTAATAGTAAATCACAGTCTCTATGGCGGCAGTCTCCTTTTATCCCTTCTCGTCCTTCTCCGCCCATGCCACAGCGAACCAATCGTGTCCCACCCTGGAGGTCTCTGGTCTGAGCTGGCCTGCTCTGATAGGGCACCAGCCCTCGAGCCGTGTACAGCACCTGCAGGTCTCCTGCAATATGCAAAACATCTTTCACGTGACTTAGGCTCTATGGTCCCCCGTCCCGTGGTGTTTTGCTGCATCAGTAATGCCGCACCTGTGCTCAGCCATTCGGCCCCCAGATGGGGGGTTTCCTGCTGGCTATGGGCACCTGGGCATTACAGATAGGAAAATGGATTGCATGGGAAAAACTACTACATAGTCCATATGATGGTAGAGACAAGACTGGTAACAGCTCTACTCATTCAAAAGGATCTTAGGTATTAGGAGCCAAACATCTCTCTTCCCTTCTGGCCCTTTCCAGAACACTTGTTTTAATGCTGTCTCCTACCAATGTTGAGAAAAGAAGAAAGACTTAAGAATCAATTCAAGTACTTATTGATAATCAATAATCAATAGGCACTGTGCTGATACTAAGACAAAAACAAAGCTTTCCCTACCCTCAAGCAACTCATATTCTATTCAGTAGAATGTGCATATGGAAAATTAAACACAAAATAGGTGCAAAGTGATTTCCAGGAAAAGGACTTGGATATAATAATAAGTGTAAATAATAAATAATGGTTCCAAAACCCACAGTACAAGGGAAAAACTAGAGCTGACATGGATAGCCATGAGGAAGTAGAGAGTTGTGATAAAGGTGAATAAAGGGATGCCCATCAATTGAAGAATGGCTGAATAAATGGTGGTGTGTGAATGTGATGGAATACTACTGTGTTAGCATTGTAGTTTCATTTTCTTCCATAAAACTCTGTTGGGAAAAGAAGAAAAGAAGGAAGAGTAAAGAAAGACCAAATTGCCAACATTCACTGGATTATGGAAAAAATAATAGATTTCCAGGGGAAAAAGTCTACTTCTGTTTCATTGACTACATTAAAGCCTTTGACTATGTATTCAATTGCTTTTCAATAATATCTAATTCTTCATGACCTCCTTGGGAATTTTCTTCACAAAGATACTGAAGTGGTTTCCCATTAGCTTCTCCAATGCATTTTACAGATGAGGAAACAAGCAAACAAGATTAAGTGGCTTGTTGTAGGGTATAGAGCTAGTGTCTGTGGACAGATTTGAACTCATAAATATAAATCTTTCTGATTCTCAGCCCCAGTACTCTATCCACTGCACTACCTAGCTGCTTTATGACATTATGGATCACAATAAAATGTGGCAAGTCCTCAAAGAAATGGGAGTACCAGATCATCTTATTTATTTCCAGAGGAACAAGTCAAGAAGAAACAATTGATTGGATTAAGATTGGGAAAGGAGTATAACAAAAGCTATATGTTTTCATCTTATTTAAAATAGGAGCAGAACACATCCTGAGAAATGCAAATCTGGACAACTCATAAACTGCAATTAAGTTTGTTAGGAGAATGTTAACAATCTCAGATATGAGGATGATATCACCCTGATGGCAGAAATTGAAAAAGAATTAAGAAGCCTCTTGATGAGGGTGAAAGAGTAGAGAGAGTGTAAAGGCCAGCCTGAAATTTAGCATCAAAGGAACTAAGATCTTGGCAACTTTTCCCATCGATTCCTGGCACATAGAAGGAGAAGAAATGGAAGCAATGTCAGATTTTATATTTTTGAACTCAAAGATCATAGCAGATGGCAACTGTAGCATGAAATTAAAAGACTCTTGCTCCTTGAAAGGAAAACTTTGGCAAGTCTGGACAGGATGCTAAAAAGAAGAGATATCACCTTGCCAACTAAGATCTGGATAGTCAAAGATATGGTTTTTTTCAGTAGTCATGTATGACTGTGAGAGCTGAACTATAAAACAGACAAACCTGAGCAACACAGAATTTATACTTTCAAATTGTAGTGCTGGAGAAGACTTTAGAGAGTACCTTTGATAGCAAGGAGATGAAATCAGTCAATACTCAAAGAAATTAATTCAGAGTATTTATTGGAGGTCAAATATTGAAGTCAAAGCTTAAATACTTAGACTGCATAAAGAAAAGAGAATTAATTGAAAAAGACCCTAATTTTTTGAAAGATTGAAGGCAAAAGGAGAAGAAAACAATAGAGGATGAGATGGAAGGATAGTATCATGGAAGCAATGTATATGGGTTTGACAGACTTTGGGAAATAAGGCTTGGTGTTCTATGGTCCATGGGATCACAAATAGTTGGACATAACTTCACAACAACAGAGATAGAGATAGAGATAAACAGATAGCTAGACAGAGAGATAAGAAGTTATGCTATATGTATATTAGTTGATACTAAGTCAATAACATTCCTATTTTACAGACTGAGATATTAAAGCTCTGTATTTTTAAGTGGCTCATGGTATTCAATCATGTAGTTATGAAGACAGAATTCAGCATCTATTCTCCATCTATTTCATTCTCCTCATTATATAACTTTTTGGCATAGTTTCCAATTGTTCTTCTTTTTTTATTAAAGCTTTTTATTTTTCAAAACATATCCATAGATAATTTTGCAACATTAGTCCTTGCAAAACCTTGTGTTCCAGTTTTTCCCTCTCTTCTCCACCTCCCTTCCCCTAGATGGCAAGTAGTCCAATATATGTTAAGCATAATAGAAATATGTTAAATCCAATATATGAATATATTTTATACAATTATCTTGCTATACAAGAAAAGTCAAATAATACCAGAAAAGAAAATGATGAAGAAAATAAAATGCAAGCAAACAACAGCAAAAAGAGTGAAAATGCTATATTGAGAACCACATTCAGTTCCCACAGTCCTCTTTCTGGGTGTAGATGGCTCTTTTGATCACAAGACCATTGGAACTGGTCTGAATCATTTCATTGTTGAAGAGAGCCATGTCCATCAGAATTGATCATCATATAGTCTTGTCACCGTGTATAATGATCTCCTGGTTCTGCTCACTTCATTCAGCATCAACTCATATAAGTCTCTCCAGACATCTCTGAAATCATCCTGCTGATGATTATTTCTTACAGAACAATAATATTCCATAACATTCACATGCCATAATTTATTCAGCCATTCTCCAACTGATGGGCATCCATTCAGTTTCACTACAAAAAGGGCTGCCACAAACATTTTTGCACATGTGGGTCCCTTTCCCTCCTTTAAGATTTTTTTGGGATACAAACCCAGTAGAAATACTGCTGGGTCAAAGGGTTGATAACTTTTTGGGCAAAGCCCCAAATTGCTCTCCAGAATGGTTGAATCTGCTCACAACTCCACCAATAATGTATTAGTGTCCCACTTTTCCCACATCCCCTCCAACATTCATCATTATCTTTTCCTGTCATCTTAGCCAATCTGAGAAGTGTGTAGTGGTACCTCAGAGTTGTTTTAATTTAATTATGTGACATTTACAATATCAGTAGAAATTGCAATATGCACTACTGTTCCTTCTAGCCAAACTGTATTTTCCACTCTCAAAACACATTTCCCCCTTCTGTCTCCATGCTTTTTTGGTAATTTATATCTTTATCTATTGATATCTTCAAAACCAAACTCATGGTCTGTCTCTTCCATGAAGTCTTATGCTCCTTAATCTTTTCCTATTCCCATAAGCAACACAATCTCTGAGATTTCTCACAGTACTTTGCTTGTACTTTATCCTGCATTTACTCTATTTGAATTTGTATCACATGAATGTTGAAATTGTATCTCATTCTGGTCCTTTTAACTTCCCTCCTAGTTAGTATAATAAGTTTGTAAGTAATCCATACAAAGTAATAATAGCAGAAAGTGAGATTACAAGTGGTACCTAGAGGTCCCTTAGAGACTGTCCTATAGATCAAAGGAGCACAACAGCTACTTGTAAACTGTCTCATAAATTAACTAAAATCACATCCTGAGACCATGCTAAATCAGAGGATGTCAGCTAAGCCTTAGTAAGGGGTCCTTAGGTCTTTCTAACTGCCCATGACTTGTAAATCTCAGATAAACTTCTAATACCAGCAATAAGACCATAAATTAATTAGCAATTCAACAGCATTTATGTTCCTTTCTTATCTTATCTCCCAAGCTATAAGCTCTCTGAGGGGAGAGAAGAAGTCTTATTTTTTATCTTTTTAAGCCCAACATCTAACATAATGATTTATACACTGTTGATGTTTGTTTAATGTTTGTTGAATTGAATGGAATTGAGTTATTGCAGAGGTGGGGGAGAAGGAAAACAATCAAGAGACTACCAAAATGGAAATTCAACAGATGAGAAACATGCTGTTTCGGGAGGCACAAGCTGCAACTTGCACATAGAAAAATCTTATTTCCTGATAGATTTTAAGCAATAATTTATACATGCAATCTAATTGATTCAGTCAAAAGAATGAAGAAAAAACCATGCTGCTTATATGAGGCAAAATACCCTCAGAAAAACTGTCTTGGGAAAGCTCCATCCTAAAACCTATTAAAGCCACTTGAACAACTATATCCCAGGCATGAGTTTTCCATTTAATTTTAATAAAATATTTTACTGAAGAAAAGTTTGGAGACACTAACAATGAAGTATGTGCCTGCCTCGATGTGACATTTCATTCCACTTCTGGACACCTTTGGAGATGAATGTACTAATCCTAGTGCCTGTGAATTCTGGTCCCTGGTTATCCCCAAAATGAAATGTCATGTACAGCAACTTATTCTTTATTGTTTAATTTCTTCCTGCATGGACAACAAATCAGAGTGACAAAGACAACAGCTATTTGGGAATGAAATGCCACATGCATTAAATAAAATGCAGCTTATTGGAAACTCCAGCCCTGCTCTTGACTAGAGATCAATGAAAATGCAGACTTGAAAACATTCCTCATTACTTCCTGAATAAGCATGATTATGGGTCTTTAATTTGGTTTTGACTGAAATAATAAAGCAAAATAGGGAAGTTGCCATGAATATATTGCATTGTTGCAGCCTTACAGTCTGTGTAAACAATACATATCTCCCAGAAAACCTTTTATAGCCTAAATAAGTCTATAAGACAATGAAAATGGGAAGTAAGATTTAAAAGCTGGGTAGTGATCAGCAGAATAAGGAAATCAACTCAGGCAAGAGAGCCCATTCTTTTCATGACTGAGAACATCAGTGATTATTTTCTAATCTTAAACTCAAAAGATCTTCACATAATTCTCACATTACTCTGAATCTTTCTAAGAAATTTTGTAATATGTGTGATCCATTGGCTATCCTGCTTTCTAGAAGAATAATGCCATAAAAAAAAAATGGACTTGGAATTAAGAATCTGGGTAGAAACGTCACCTGTGATGTGAGTTTGAACAAGTCACATAACTTTCCCAAGCCTCAGTTTCCTCATCTGTAATATGAGCTACGTTGGACTAAATGGCTTTTTAGACCCCTTCCAACTCTTAATCTATGATACTTTCTTAAAGGTAGTTATCAATTCTGACGAATTCTATTCTTAATACCAAATACCAAGACCAGGAGAAAATTTTCCTTTTCCTCTTCTCAAGCTTCAGCCAACAACTTCTGAGATTGTTATTGGAAATAAAGTCATTCAGACATTGTCAGCAGCTCATGGAAGGATATGTATGTACTGTCTATGTTGCCATATCTACCCAAAAGGCAGATAGAAGTCAGTATTTGCAAAGTCTTTATAGGAAGTAAGATTTGCCTTTTATTTTGTTTGCCTTTTTTTTTCCCTTGCCTTTCTATATTTAGTAGGATTACTCAATACCATCTCACATAAAAATTTACAATAGTCTCTAATAGAACCAAAGCTTACATTCTGCTGCTGCTACTTCTCACTTTAGGGGCAACACCCAAGGACAACTGTGTGGTCTTCACACCACTTCATTTTATATCTAGTCTCCTTTTTGTCCTTTACTAGGATCTAAACAAAGATACACACTAGATTATATAATATCAATTTACATTAACACAATACTTTATAGTTGCAAGATGTTTTACTAATAGACAACACAGCATGGTCCAAGGAAAAGAATACTGGATTTGGAGTCAGACAACACGATTTCAAATCTTTGTTCTGATATTTAATAATACTGTGATTTTAGTTTTCCATTTAATTTTCCATTTAGTTTTTCCATTTTCCTTTTAGTTCTCCATTTCCTCTCTCTCTGTCTCTTCTTTCCTTCTTCCCTCCCTCCCTTCTTCCCTTTTCCCTTCCTCTTTCTCTCTCTTCCTCCTTCATCCTCTCTCCCTCTCTCCTTCTCTCTTCCTTTTTTTCCTCCCTCTCTTCCTCTCTCTCTCCCTTATCTCCCTTTTCCCCTTTCCCCCTCTCCTTTTCCTCTCTTTCTCCCCCTCTCTCCTATTTCTCCTCCTCTATAAAATGAAAAGTTTGAAGCAAATGACTCCAAAAAACTCCATTATTCTGTAGCATCATTTACATAACAGTAAATTGGATCAGTGAAAATACATTTTTAGGTACTACATTACAGGAAGCACTTAATTTCATAGGAACAGTGAAAACACATGCTAGATGAAACAACAGTACTTAGTTCTATAGGAATAAAATTACAAATATGAAGTACATTCCTAGTTGAACAAAATTCAGAAAATAAAGCTTAAATTAGGCCTTAACAAAGACCTTTATGTTACTTAATGTGTAATTTATTAAAAGTCACTGTTTATGTATTATAGGTACATTTCTATGCTGTTGAATCATGAGTTTTCTCTTTGTTTTTGTTCTTAATTTTAGTTATGAGAACAATTGTTGTAAATACCTTCTTTTTGGAATCTCTCAAAGCTATTTGTTCTTTGTTGGGTTTATTGTGAGATCAGCTTCATTTTCCCCCATCTTTATTTTTTTTTAATCTTCTCAATCATCTCATTCTTTGGATTTATAGTCAGATGTGAAAAACAAACTTTTCATTTAGACTTTAGAAAATTCTGATTGTCAAATTTTGTTTTTATTTTCAAAACTTTTGAATTTTAGTCATTTTTATTCATGAATTTTTTAAAATTTCCCCCCAGTTACACATAAAGATAATTTTTTAACATTCATTTTTATAAGTTTTTGAGTTTTAAATTTTCTCTTTCCTCACTCACTTCCCTCTTCTCTGAGACAGTAAGCAACTTGTTATAGGTTATACATGTTTATCCTGCAAAACATATTACCATATTAATCATGTTGTGAAGGAAGACACAGACTCAAAGGAGGAAAAAAAAACTTGAAAAAATACAGAAAGTGAAAAATAGCTTCAATGTGCATTCAGACTCAATCAATTCTTTCTTTGGAGGTGAATAACATTTTTAATCTTGTCTCTTGGAAGTGTCTTGGATCATTATATTGCTGAGAATAACTAAGTGATTCACAGTTAATTATTATACAGTATTGCTATTACTGTGTATGATGTTCTGGTTCTGTTTTCTTTGCATCAGTTCATATAAGTCTTTCCAGATTTTTATGAAATCTGCCTGCTCATCATTTCTTATAGCACAGTAATATCAGGGATTTAATAACTGCTTCACTGTTACTTTTCACATCATCTCCTTAAAATATATAGTATGATTGCTTATGGACTTCCTAATATAGTGCGTCTAAAAGAAGTCAGCTATTTCAGTGAATCCACAATCTCTACAGGAATCAAAAGTTGTGTTAACTGAGGCACATTTATTTACTTAAAGGTTCTGCCAAACCTATAAGAGAAGATGCTACATTTCAGAGTTTGTATTTATAACAAGTTGGTCATGAGGGCAAATACAGTATTTACTTTGAGGAAATACATCCTCCAGAAAGGTGTGTGTGATCTCTACAATTTCTAATATACTCAGTTTAAAAAAGATAATAGAAATTTCATGGGAAGGAATAAGATATAGGAGTCTAGATATGCAGAAAAGCTTTTAAAGAAGTGCCTTGAAAAAGAAAAACCAGGTAGTCCTTAAGCCTGGACAAAGACCTTTTTTGTATTATGTAATTACAAATTACTTAATTTGTAATTACTTAAATTACACAATTTATTAAAAAATCACTGTTAGTATATAATAGGTATATGTCTATGCTGTTGAGTCTTGAGCTTTCTCTTTTATTTTGTTCTTAATTTTAGTATGAGAACCATCATTATAAATACCTTCTTTTTGTAATCTCTCAAAGCTGTATGCTTCATATTCCTTATTGGGCTTATTGTGAGCTTTATCTTTCAGCATCTTTTTGTTTGTTTGTTTTTCCCCCTTCTTTATGGGGGATTGACATGGTAATCCTGACTTAAGAGCTCTAGTCCCTGAGAGGGAGACACATACTAGCTACTATTGAAATAATGAAAGGTAGACCATGGAGCAAAATCTATTTAGAAAATCTACTATCTGTCCCTTTAATATCCAGTCCTGAGTTAGGATGAACTGTGACAATCTCTAAAAGGGTTACAATGCCTGGGGGTTACACTTGTATGGGATTGTGATTATACTAAATTGCCTAGGAACTAAGAGATAACTCTATGAATACTGAGTGCCCATCATACCAGTTTTCTGTGTCATTTTCATGTAATTTATTTAGTTTAATGTTTTTATTAAGTATTTTACTCACTTATGTTTCTTAAGTCCAACACTAGTATGACCATCAATTTAGTCATAAGTTTTGGCAATTGAATATATCATTATTTAAAATCTCATCATACCTAGGAAATAGTGGATAGTTTGAGAACCAGAGTGGCAAGGCGAGGAAGACTCCAAATCATAATGTTTTTTCTCTTTTTCTCAGCCACTGGCTTAACTTCTGGAGTATCAATTTGTACTTTTTCCTCTTTGGTGTCATAGAGTGATGTCAAAATATTCAGAGAAGTTAAGAAATGAGAAATAAATTGGAGCTCTGCCTTGTATGGCTTGACAAAGGAAAATCAGCCAATTGTTCATTAAGACCATTTTTATAATGTAAATATGCTAATGTAAAAAATGCTCTCCTCACTTATGCTGCCCCCCCAACGTTCTCAGTTGTAGAGTCAAGAAAAATGAGACCCATTCTACATGGTCCTCTCCATCCCATGTCTGCAGAGAACCTGAGGAAAGATGACAAAGAGACATTCTCAATATAAACCTCAGGATCCACAGTAAAACCTCCTTCCTTCAAAGCTAGCCTCTTGGAAAAGACAGTGGCCAAAGATAATCCCACAAGTATCATGAAGAAAAATGATATCTGCCTTCAAAAAAAAAAAAAAGAAAGAACTGATAGTGTCTGAATGCAACCCAAAGTATATTATTTTTCACTTTATTTTTTGTTTGAGTTTTCTTCCACAGAATGACTAATATGGAAATGTTTTTTATGATTACAAATATATAACCTATATCACATTGCTTACTGTCTCAGAGACAGGAGGGAGAGAGAAGGAGGAAGAGAATTTGAAACTCAAAATTTTAAAAAAACAAATGTTGAAAATTGTTTTTAATTTGTAATGGGGGGGTTGTTATTTTTAAGAAAGAAAAGAAAAGACAGTGATCTATGGAACCAAGATCACAGAGCACAGGCAACAACACAGCTAAATTCTCCCAATGTTCCCCTCCAAACAACTTTAAAATAACTTCTTAAATCAAATTTTGGAGCCACAGAGCCAATAAAGGGTCACAGTGAGACATTTTTCCAGTCTATGACAGATTAGGAGTTTGGCAGGAGAGGTCTGTGATACTAGGGTAGGAGCTGCCTGGAGGACAGCAGGACCATCCGTTCTAGGTCTGTGAGGCAGCTGAAAAGTGACAGCAACAGCAGCAGCTTTAGGAGCTCTAAGCTCAGAGTTGGCAAGGGGGTCAGACAACTGGTTAGAAAGAGTTTACAGAAGATGACCCTTTGCTAGCACTGATTATTTTAGAACTCATATTTTATTACCCATAAGTATTTCTGGGTCAAAGAAAGCCAGGAGAAGAGTGCTTGTGGTCTGTCACAAGAAAACAGGGTCCCTCGTCACAGGTCCAAGGCCAAGGGGACAGGTAATGCCTGGGACTGAAAGGGAGCAGGGGTCCTTCTGGGGTAAAAATCAGGAGATCAGTGACCATACCTCTGCATAGATAATACAATCTTGGAAACACTGAAAACTTTCAGAACTCCAAAACTAGTTCTGAAAATTGCAGCACAAAAGTGACTGAAAATTGTGAGAGTATCTTCCCATCCCCAGGCAAAGGAACTCCAATTTTAACACAGCATAATTTTAACAAGAAATAAGCTATAAAAAATAAGTTAACAATAAAAAGGAGACTTAGCCAACAACAATAAAAATGAAACTGCTATGGTGGCAAGAAAGATCGAGACAAATTTAGAAGACAATAATCGATAGTAAAAAGAATGGGGAAATAGAAAATATGAAATAGCTCATTGGAAAAACAACTGTCTTGGAAAATAAATCAAGGAGAAATAATTTTTAAATTATTGGACTAACTGAAATCTATGACCAAAAAAAGAGCCTAGACACCAAATGTCAGTCAATTATCAAGGGAAAATGTCCCCAATATTTTAGTTTCAGAGGCTAGATTCTACTGATAGGAAGCTAGATCTACCTAAAAGAGATCCTAAAATGAAAACGCCCAGGAAGATTATTTACAAATTTCAGAAAATATTGCAAGCAGCCAGAAACAATTCAAGTATCCTAGAGTCATAGTCAGGATCACACAAAATTTTGCAGCTTCCTTTAAAGGACAAAGGGGTTTGGAATATGATGCTCCAGAAGATCTCTGCATAGGATTATCCTACAAAAATCCTAGGAGCTAAGAATATTTATACAGCAAAACTGAGTATAAAAAAGAGTATTTGTGAAATAGAGGACTTTCAAGTATTACTGATGAAAAGATCAGAGCTGAATAGAAAATTTGACATTTAAACACAAGACTCAAGAGAAGCATAAAAAGATGAAAAACATGAAAGAGTAACCATAAGAGACTCAATAATATCATAAAACTGCTTATATTCCTACATGGGAAGATGATATACATAATACCTAAGAACTTTATTATTATTATGACAGAAAGAGTCTACACAGACAGAGAGCATGAGTATGAGTTGATTATGCTGAGGTGATTTTAAAAAATGAATGGATGAGAAAGAGGGATGCACTGGAAAAGGGGGGCAAAGGGAAAGGTTGAATGCAAGATTTTTCTTGCATAAAAGAGGCTTGCAATTAAGAGTTTTTAAAGTGGAGGGGGAAATGGGATTATAGTGGCAGGAAATATTAGAATCTCATTCTCAAGAAAATTGTACAAAGAGAGAAGAATGCACACACACACACACACACACACACACACACACTCAATTGGGTATAGAAGTTTGTTACCCAATAGGGAAATAGGAGAGAAAGGGGAGAAGAGATATGGATTGGGAATAGTGACAAAATGGAGGGTAGATTAAGGGTGGCAGAAGTCAGAAGCAAAACAAACTTTTGACAAGAGACAGGATGAAAAGAATATAAGATGAAAGAAAATAGAATAGAAGGAAATACACAATTAGTAATCATAACTGTGACTGTGAGTGGGAGGAATTCACCAATCAAACAGAAATGGATAGCAGAATGGATCAGAAACCAGAGTGTAACAATATATTGCCTACAAGAAACATGGCTGAAACAGAAAGACAGGCACAGTTGAAATGAAGGACTAGAGCAGAATTTATTATACTTCAGTGTAAATAAAAAAAGATTAGGGGGTCTCAGACAAGCAAAATCAAAAATAGGTCTAATTAAAAGAGATAACCAGGGAAGGTACATTTTACTTAGGTAATGGCTTTTATTTTTATAAATTTGACAGTTTCCTAAATATTTGAGAAATGCAAACTTTTATCAAAGAAATTTGCTGCAAATTTTTTGCAACAAATTTGCTGCATATTAAATATGTGTGCATATTAAATACATATAAATATGTATAAATTATTTGATATATATCATTTCATTGTCTATGGTATCTTTTAGCAAAATGAAGCTTCCCTAATTATCTCTTTTAATTGCATTTATTTTTGCTTTTGCTTTGAGATCATGATTGCTTCCCTGCCTTTTGTTTTTTTTTTCTAAACTTCAACTGAAGCACAATAGATTCTTTCCCAGCCCATTATTTTAACTCTGTATGTGTCCTTCTATTTCAAATATGTCTCTATAAAAAACACATTGTTGGATTCTAGTTTCTAACCCATTTTGTCATCTGCTCCCATTTTATGTGGAGGAGTCTATCACATTCATAGTTATGATTACTGTGTATTTCCCACCATCCTATTTTCTTCTGTCAATCCTTCTCTATTTATATTTTCCCTCCTCAAAAGTCTTTTTTGCTTTTCATCACTCTCGTTAAACTGTCCTCCTTTTTATCAGCCCAACATCTCGTATCTTATTCCCCCTTATGCCTTTAATTAAGATAGATTTCTATACCCTATAGTGGTGTGTGTGTGTGTGTGTGTGTGTGTGTATGTGTCTATACATACTCTGAAACATAGAGCTTCTCTCTGAGGTTTGGCAGAACCTTTAAATAAATAAATTCCCTCAGTTCGCAATAGATTGAGTTCCTGTGGAGATTTTAGATACACTGATATCAATAGTCATATGAAAAAAATACTCTGTTACTATTGATTGGAGAAATACAAACTAAAACAAATCTTATTTATCACCTCACATTTATCAGAAATGAAAGGATGAAGAAAAATAGATACACTAATAAACTGTTGCTGGAGTTGTGAACTGGTCCAATCATTATGGAGAACCATTTAAAAATAAAATTGTATATATCCTTAACCCAGAAATACAAATACTAAGTATGTACCCCTGAAAGATCAGATAAAAGGAGAAGGACCTATATATACAAAAATGCTTATAGCCTCTTTGTGGTGTCAAAGAACTGAAAATTGAAGGGATGGGGACAGTGGATAGAATACCAGCCCTGAAGTCAGGAGGTCCTGAGTTCAAATCTAGCCTCAGACAGTTAACATATCCTAGCTGTGTGACTGTGGGCAAGTCACTTAACCCCAATTGCCTCAGCAAAACAAAAAACAAAAAAATGAAAAAAAAAGAAAATTGAGGGGATGCTTATCAATTGGGAAATTGTCTTTTTATTTATTTAATATTTTCCCCAGTTACATTCAACAACTTTTTTTGAAAATTTCTTGAGTTCTAGATTCTCTCCCTTATCTCTACACACAATTAAGAGACCATATGTGAAATTATGAAAAACATTTCCATAAAAGTCAAGTTGTGAAAGAAAATATAGATCTTCTACTCTGATGAAAATAAAAACCGTCAAAAAAAACTAAGATAAAAAAGGAGATAAAGAGTATACTTCAATTTGTATTCAGACACAATCAGTTTTTTCTCTGGGTATGGATAGGATTTTTCATAAGTCCTTCAGAATAGTCATGGATGTTTGTACTACTGAGAATAACAAAGTCATTTACAGTTGGTCATCCCAGAACATTGTTATTACATTGTATTCAGTACATTTCACTTTATTTTAGTTCATGGAGGACTTTTCCGATTTTCTTTTTATTCTGAGAGCAACCTGCTCATCATTTCCCATGGAACAACAATATTCCATCATAAATATATACTATACTTTATTGAGCCATGCCCCAATTTATGGGCATTCCCTCAATTTCCAATATTTTTGCCCAGAGAAGAAAGCTGCTATGAATATTTCTTATACATGTAGGTCATTTTCCTTTTTTGTTTGTTTTTAATCTCTTTTGGTATTTATCCCTAATAGTGGTGTTGTTAGATCAAATGTTATGCATGAATTTATAGTTCTTTGGGTATAGATCATATCTTTTGATCATTTGTTAATTGGGACATGGATCTTATCTTGTATAAATTTGACTCAGTTCCTCTTTGTTTGAGAAATGAAGCCTAATCAAAGGAACTTGCTTCAAAATTCTTTTTGCATTACTATTGCTAACTGTATTCCCCACTGCCATTTATTTTCTTTCTTTTACCCTGTCCTTCTTCAAAAGTGTTTTACTATTAAGCACTCCCTCCCTCAATATGCCCTCTTTTTTATCACCTTCCCCCACTTTCCATATCCCATTCCCCTCCTATTTTCCTGCAGGGTAAGATAGATTTCTATACCCCTATAATATGTATGTTATTTTCTATTTGAACCAATTCTGCTATGAGTAAGGTTCACTCACTCTTCCTCTTTTCCCCTCTTCCCCTCCTCTGAAAAAAATTTTTCTTGCCTCTTTTTTATGGTAGATAATTTGCACCATTCCACTTCTCCCTTTCCCTTTCTCCTAGTACTTCTCCCTTCTCCTCTCACCCCTTAATTTCATCATTTAAAAAATAATTATCCCTTCATATTCAACTTGCACCTGTGTACTCTATCTATATATATATACTCTGCCATAATAATGAGAAAGTTCTAATGAGTTACAAGTATCATCCTCCCATGTAGGAATGTGAACAGATAAACTTTATGACATCATTTTCCTGATTACTCCCTTATGCTTCTCCAGAGTCTTCTATTTGAAAATCAGAATTTCCATTTAGCTCTGGTCTTTTCATCAAGAATGCTTGAAAATCTTCTATTTCATTGAAAAGACACTTTTTCCTTTGAAGGATTGTAGTCAGTTTTGCTAGGTAGGTGATTCTTGGTTGTAATTCTAGTTCCATTGCTCTCTGGAATATCATATTCCTAGCCCTGTGGCCCTTTAATGTAGAAGCTGAAAAATATTGTGTTACCCTATGGTGGCACTATACTTGAAGTGTTTGTTTTTGGATGCTTGCAATATTTTCTCCTTGACTAGGGAGTTTTGAGATTTGGCTATAATATTCCTGGGAGTTTTCATTCAGGAGGTGATTGATGGATTTTTTCAATTTCTATTTTGTTCTCTGGTTCTGGAATATCAGGATAGTTTTCCTTGATAATTTCTTAAAAGATGATGTCCAGACTTTTTTTGATCATTAATTTTCAGGTAGACCAATAATTTTAAAATTATCTCTCCTGGATCTATTTTCCAGGTCAGTTATTTTTCCAATGAAATATTTCACTTTTTTTTTCTTTTTGGTTTTGCTTTACTGTATCTTGATTTCTCATAAAGTAATTGTTTAAGGGATTATTTTCCTCAGTGAGTTTTTGTACCTCTTTTTCCAACTGGCCAATTTTGCTTGTTAAGGCATTCTTCTCATTTGTTCTTTGTATTTTCTTTTGCACTACTCTTAGTACTTTTCCTAATTTTCCTTCTATCTCTCTTAATTGTCTTTCAAAATCCCTTTTGAGTTCTTCCATGGCCTGAACCCAATTCTTATTTTTCTTTGAGGCTTTGGATATAAGAACCTTAGTTTTGTTATCATCTTCTGAGTGTGTTTTGATCTTCCTTGCCATCATAACTTTCAATGGTCAGAAACTTTTTCTGTTGTCTGCTCATTTTTGCAGGGTATTACTTGATTTTTAACTCTTTGTTAAAGGAGGGCTCTGTTTCCAGGATACACTATCCCAAGCTTTAGGGGTTTTGTGCAGCTGTTTTCAGAAATCTTTCTAGGAATCTGACCATGAACACTCTTTTCTGCCCTGGAGTTGTTAGTAGTTTTCCCTGCCTCACTATAGCTGTAAGATGCAGTGCTAAAACAACAGAGTCCTGCTTTGTTGACCCCAAGGCTGGGTTTGGGGCCAGAGCTCTCCAGATATGGCCTGCAATGGGATTACACGCTGGACTCCCATTTTTGCCACAGATCCCCTCTGCTGACTTTCTAAGTCTTCCCTGATGTCCTTTGGTTGAGAGATCCAGAAGCCTACAGCTCTGCTGCTGATTCAGAAGTCCTGCCTTACTGATGCTGAGCCTCAGGGTTAGGCCTGGCCTGGCCTGGCCTGGTCTGCATGGAATTGCTCACTGGGCTCACACCCTACCTCCACAGACCTTTTCTGCTGACATTCTTGGTGCTCTTTGATGTCTCTGGGTTGAGAAGTCTGGAAGCCACCAGTACTGCTGCTGATTCAGAGGTCTTTGCTGCTGACTCAAGTTGCCTTCTGCTAAAAAAATGCTCTACTCCATTTTTGGGGCATTCTAGTGTTCTAAAATGTGTTTAAAGACATTATTTAAAGGAATTTGGAGCAGTTTGGGTGAGAGGTTGGCAAGTTCCTGCCATTACTCTGCCATCTTGACTCAACCTCCCAATTGAAGAAGTGTTGAACAAATTGTGACACATGATTGTATTACAATACTATCGTGCTATAAGAAATGAGGAGGAGGAACAGCTAAATGGCACAGTGGATAGAGCACCAAACCTGAAGTCAGGAGGACCTGAGTTCAAATGTGGTTTCAGACACTTAACACTTCCTAGCTGTGTGACCCTGGGCAAGTCACTTAACCCCAACAGACTCAGAAAAAAAGAAAGAAAGAAATGATGAAGAAGTGATTTGGGTGGAGGGGAGCAGACGTGGCAAGACCTATAGGAACTGAGGCAAAGTGAAGTGAGAACTTGGAAATCATTGTACACAATAACAGTATTGTAATGGTGATCAATTGTGAAAGACTTGTCTACTCTGATGAATACAATGAACCAAGTCAATTCCAAATAGTTCATGATGAAAAAACACTATCCATCTCCAAAAAGAGGAAGGAATTTTGGGTTCAAATTGAAGTAAAATTGTCTTTATTTTTTTTGTGATATGGCTAATATGGAAATGTGTTTTGCATGATTTTGCATAAATAATCAATTTATATTGTTTTGCTTGTCTTATTAGTGGATCATGGAGAGGTAGGGAGGAGGTAAAGAAAGAGGTTTTTGTTTTTTAGTGTTTTTTTTTTGTTTTTGCCGAGACAATTAGGGTTAAGTGACTTGCTCAGGGCCACACAGCTAGGAAGTGTTAAGTGTCTGAGGCCACATTTGAACTCAGGTCCTCCTGACTTCAGGGCTGGTGCTCTATCCACAGTACCACTTAGCTGCCCCAAGAAAGAGATTTGAACTCAAAATTTTAAAAAGGAAGAAGATTAAAAATAAATATATATATACATATATATATTTTGCTTTTTGCCGAGGCAATTGGGGATAAGTGACTTGCCCAGGGTCACACAGCTAGGAAGTGTCTGAGACCAGATTTGAACTCAGGTCCTCCTGACTTCAGGGCTGGTGCTCTAACCACTGCGCCACCTAGCTGCCCCAATAAATATATTTTTTAAAGTGACCAATGACACTGTCCCATTTCTTCCCCATTTCAAATAGGATTACACAGGGTGGGAAACATGGTCCCCTTGTGATTTCCTGGAATGTCCTCAAGATAGCCTATAAATCATTTTCTGATGGGCCTTCAATTCCTAAATAGGATGTTTTGAATCCTCACTAATCATAGGATAGAAGGAACATGAAGCTGCAGGGATTAGCCACTATAATATCAAAAATTTGCTACATTATGATCAGACTTGGCTATAATATATTTATAAGCCTATCATGAAATAGTGTTATGTAAAATAACTGTATGTGGAGTACATGACCTAATTCAATTCTTACAATAACATTGTGAGCCAGATAGGAAGGCATTAGTTTGTCTCATTTTACAGGTGAGAAAGTTGAGGGTCTTGTCCCAAATATCACAGCAAGTAAGGAACTGAGGCAGGGCTCAAACATAGGTCTTCTCATTCCCAGGCTAGTGCTATCCCCCACTACTACACACACAATCCCCATTACATTGGCTTGGAAAAAAGTAGCAAGTTAATAAAAGGTTCTTCATAGAAACATAAAATGTTAACACTAGAAGGAACCTTAGCCTTCCAAACTAATCCAAAGCATACATTTGACAGATGAGGAAATTAATGTAAAGTGATGATGTGCCCAAGCTTTCATAGCAAACTAATCACAGAGCTGAAATCATAGCTTAATTATATTGTAAGCTTCATAAGGATAGAGGGCAATTGATTTGTATCTTTAGCACCCAGTACAATGCTCTGCACATAGTAGATATTTAGCAAATGTTTTTTCCTCCCTTTGTACTTTACCTACCTTTTTTCCTGTTCAGTGACTGGATGCACCAGGCTTGACAGTGAATAAAAATAAAGTAAGATTCATCGCCTTGCACTTACAACCCTCTTGCTTTAGTTAATAATGAAAAGGAATATCCCATCATCCCTCTGGTAATCAGGGCACATCTCCATGATGCTTTTTTTGGCACGAGTATCTCATTTGAAACAGCTTTGGCTCCTGTGTGCTCTTTGTTGGGATTGGTAGGGATGAGTTTCTATTCTCTATGGTTGTTTTGAAAAACTGTGTTCATGGCCCTAGGAAGAATGAGGCTGGTATGGGATGAGAGTCAAGCTATTAGATAGCCAAATTATAAACCCAGAAAAGGAAATGATGCGTTACTAGATGGCAGCCAGACCTACCACATGACTAGTAAAGAAAAGCAGGTGAGGGAATAAGAAGGAGAAAAATGTGGGACACTACTCTGCCACAAAGTAGGAAATATCAATTATTCAGCAGAATCACAAATCACATTGATATTTTGATTAAAAAAAACCATAATTTTAAATCCAAATAAGTTGATACAAAAGACTTAAAAAAAATAGCTCTTGCAGCTGTTAAACATTAGTTCTCTCTGCCTCTGGTAATTATGGGAAGTCCTATACTGGAGTATAGGTGTGCCACCTAAAAGAAACTAAATAGATTTGGTCCATCCTCTATACTACCTTCTTTTGGGATCAACATGTGAATTTATGTTCGTAGGGAATCTTTGGCCAAAATAGATGAGAGTAGTCAGTGGAAGTGGCTATGGGGGCTGATAAATGAATCATAGAATCAGACTTTTATAGTTTATAGTTAGAAGAAAACTAAATGTCAGAGTACTTTTTTCTCTAATCTTAAAATGAGATTGTTAAAAGCCTTGATCCAAAAGACATGTTCTAGATTTATATAAATGCAACTACAAAACATGTTACAAATTAAGGAATTCTTAAGTAATGGGGGAGAGATCCAATCACAGACACAGATGAGCCATACTAATAAAAATATTAGGGCCATGCTAATAAAAATATTATCTAAATTGATATATATTGTATCTGCCCATTCCACTGAGGGAAATTTTTTGTGCTTAGAGTAGCCATCCCCCTAACTTACCCAATGGGTTTGAGGCCTTTAGGTAAGAGATCATTTAAAAAGAACAGTTTCAAGTTGAATGATGATATCAAAAGCTGGGCTGCAAAGGGTTAGAACTGAATAAAAAGTATAAAAAATAGAGGCACTAAAAATAGACAACCTTCTCATAGAATTTAGTCATTAATGTGAGAGCTATAGAACAAGAATTAGTAAGGGTGGATAGATCAAATATTTTGTTTTTGTTTCTTAAACAAAGGAAAAGACATGGGCATATTTATAAGCAGCCAGAAAGCATTTGTTAGAATGGTCAATGAGAGAGTGAAGATGATAAAAGGACAGTCTATTGGAGAAGATGGAATACAACAGGATTGCTTATGTATATGTTGAAATATGGATAAAAGAGGAATAGTGGGATAAGATATCTCGGCAATGTAAGATGTGAGGAAAGAGCTAAGAGGAGATCATGTTGAGTAGCTTCAAATTTTTCAATGAAATAAGAGATAAGATCCTCAGTTGAAAAGCTGTGGGTTAGGAGTGCTATGGGAAGCTTAAGGCAGGCTGAAAATATTTGGAAGAGCCACTGTGGTGAGTGAACTGGTAGATCAATTAGGAAGATATCTTGTTTCAGTGAAGGCCCAGTTAAGATTACACAACATAAATGTGTGGTGGACCCCATGAGCAGTTTTATGATTTTCTTCAATTCTATTTAGCATCATGTGAATAGACTTGTCTTTTTTATATTTTGATTTCTGCATAAACTAGATTTAAATGAGGCAGAGTTGCACAAAGTCATCTGCTGCAACAGATTCCAGTGGCAGAACAAAGTCAAAATTATTGGCAATGACTCAAGGAGATCAGAAGTTTCTTATAAAAGATGAATCCTCTGTAAGGATTTAAGAACATTTACAATCTGGATTTCTCATTTGACACAAAGAAACAACTTTGTTTTATCATTTCACATATATTCCTTGTTTCTTCCATAAATGTATTGATTCTGAAGGATGTTTGTCATTTTCTTTTGACTTCTTAGGAGGAGTCAGTACTAGAAAGTGTTGCTTGAGTCTAAATCCCTAGTATAAAATACAGAGCCAGAAAAATTTTAATAATGTTCCTCTGTTCATGGGCACTGACCCTTATCAAGGTCATAATCTCTTAGGAAAAATATTCAAACAATGAAAATGTAAATAGAACTAGAATTTATGGCTTGACTATTACTTCTTCCCTACTGTGTACATTATAAACAGCTGGGGTTTAAGCATGATATTATACAGAATAATGTTATTACCCTATATTTGCAAACTACTTTAAGCTTTTCATAGTATTTTCATATACAAAAGAGAAACTGATCCTCTTAAATATCTTGTGAGGCACCAAAAGTCATTTTTTTATAAATAGTTTTTACCTAATTACATTCCAAGACAATTTTTAGCATTCATTTTTATAAGAATTTGAGTTCTAAATTTTTCTCCCTTTCTTTGTCTCCTATTCCTAAAAATGATAGGCTATTTGACAGATGGCATATAGAACACATTTCCACATTACTCACAGTTGTAAAAGAACAAACAGATTAAAAGGAAAAAAAAAACATGAAAAAAGTAAATGAGAAAAAGGTGGTGTCAACTGTATTCAGAGTTCATCAGCTCTTTATTTGGATGTGGATAGCATTTTCCCTCCTGAGTCCTTTGTAATTGTCTTAGATCATTGTGTTGTTGTGAAGAGTTGAGTCATTCATAGTTGATCATCACACAATGTTGCTGATACTGTGTGCAATGTTCTCCTGCCCTGCTCGTTTTACTTTGTACCAGTTTGTAGAAGTATTTCCAGGTTTTTTCCTATATATTTGAGAAAGGAGGCCTTTAGCAGAGAAATTTACTCTATTTTTTCTCAGCTCTGTTTTCCTTTTAATCTTGGTTGCATTGCTTTTGCTGTATAAAAACTTTTTAATTTAATATAATTATATATTTTTACATTTCTTAATGCTATCTCTTGTTTATTCATGAACTTGTAACTCAATTTAAGAATGTGAATGATACATCATTTGGCCATTGTATGTTCGGTATTGATATGGTACTTTTTAGCAAGATGTTTCTTTCCTTATCTCTTTTAATTAGATCTATTTTTGCTTTTGCTTTGTCTGAGATCAGGATTACTACCTCTGCTTTTTTAACTTCAGCTGAAGCATAATAAATTCTGCTCCAGACCCTTTTCTGTGTGTACTTCTCTGCCTCGAGTCTGTTTCTTATAAATAATATATTGCAGGGTTTTTTGTTTTTTGTTTTTTTTGTTTTGTTTTTTTTGTTTTTTTTTTTTGCTGAGGTAATTGAGGTTGTGACTTGCCCAGGGTCACACAGCTAAGGAATGTTAAATGTCTGAGACCAAATTTAAACTCAGGTCCTCCTGACTTCAGGGCTGGTGCTCTATCCACTGCGCCACCTAGCTGCCCCAAGGGTTGTAAATTTTGATCCAGTCTTATCCACATCCATTTTATGGAAAAGTTCATCCCCTTCACATTCACAGTTATAATTGTGTATTTTCCTCCATCCTATTCTTCCTCCTGCTTATCCTCTCTCTCCTTTCCCCTTTCCTTTCTCATCAGTGTTTTACTATTGTTTACCACCTCCCAATCTGCTCTCCCTTCTGTTAGTTTCTTCTTCCTTTACTTAATATCCTTCCCTCCTACTTTCCTATCAGGTAAGAAAGATTTCTATATTCAACTGATTGTGTATATTATTTCCTTTTTGAGTCAATACTGATGAGAGTAAGGTTCAAATGATGCTCATTGACCATCTTCCCCTCTCCTGTAATAGGTTTTTTGTGCCTCTTCAAGTGAAATAATTTACCCCATTCTACCTCTTCCTTCCTTCCTTCCTCACTCAGGGTATTTCTCTTTCTTATCCATTAATTATTTATGTCATTCCCTCAAATTAACCTTATACCCATACCCTCTATGTATATTTCTTCGAGTTGTACCAGTAGTGATATAATTTTTAAGGATTATAAGTATTATCTTTCCATCCAGGGATATGAACAGTTCAGCTTCATGGAATTCCTTATGTTTTCTTTTCTCTTTTTCAGCCTTCTCTTGGGTCTTAATATTGGAGATCAAATTTTTTTGTTCAATTCTGGTCTTTTTGTTATGAAAGCTTGAAATCCTATTTTATTTAATGTTCATTTTTTCCTTGAAGTATTATGCTTAATTTTACCACATAAGTGAGTCTTCATTGTGTTCTACATCCTTTGCCTTGTGAAATATTTGTTCTATGACTTCTAATCTTTTCATGTTAGAGCTGCTTTAACTCCTCTGTAGTCCTCATTGTGGTTCTGAGGCCCAAGGGGATACTGTGAATGGTCAAAAAGAAACAATTCAAATATTGGGGAACCACAATCACTTATCCCTTTAGGCCCAGTATATAAATTTTCCTTGAGAATTTCTTATAAAGTGATGCCCAGATCCTCATTTTGATTATTGCTTTAAGAGTCCAATGATTTTGTCTGTCCTGATTCTATTTTCCAGGTCAGTTGTTTTTCCATTGAAGTGTTTCATATTTTCATCTATGTTTTTCTTTTTTTTTTTAAAAAAATTGACTGATTCTTGCTATCTCATAAGAACCATTTGCCCAGTTATAGCTTTTAAGGTATTTATTTTACTCACTTAGCTTTTGTACTTTTTTCCCCCACTTGGCTGATTGTAGTTTTTAAAAGAGTTGTTTTCTTCAGTGGGTTTTTTCTTTCCTTTCCCATTTGTCCAATATTACTTTTTAAACAATTGTCCAAGGTGTTGACTTCACCCCCCATAATTTTCTTGCATCATTTTCTTTTCCCATTCTTTCTTCTACATCTCATATTATTTTCATGCATATATACATATATATATATATACAGTTATCTTGCTATATAAGAAAAATCGGATCCACAAGAAAAAAAAAACAAACAAAATGCAAGCAAACATCAACAGAAAGCTATGTTGTGGTCCACACTCAGATCCCACAGGCCTCTCCCTGGGTGTATATGGCTTTCTTCATCACTAAACAATTGGAACTGGATTGAAACATCTCATTGTTGAAGAGAGCCATGTCCATCAGAATTGATCGTCATATAGTCTTGTTGTTGCCGTGTATAATGATCTCCTGGTTCTGCTCATTTCACTTAGCATCAGTTCAAGCAAGTCTCTCCAGGCCTCTCTGAA
>JAJPUD010001461.1:175387-360214 GCA_023553655.1 Myrmecobius fasciatus
TGATTTCCCAATTTATTGCTTCCCTCCTAATCTTGTCTTCATTAGTTTTGTTTATACAAAAACTTTTTAACTTCATATAATCAAATTTATCTATCTGGTGCTCAATTAAGAGTTTCAGTTCTTTGGACGCAAATTACTTCCTTTTCCACAAATTTGAGAGGTAAACTATCCTATATTCCTCTAATTTGCTTATAATATCACTCTTTATGTCTAAATCATGAACCCATTTAGAGCTTATCTTAGTATGTGCTGTTAGGTATGGGCAAAGCCCTAATTTCTTTCATATTAGTTCCCAAATTTCCCAGTTTTTGTCAAATAGCGAGTTCTTATCCCCAATTGGTCTATAGTTATTGCCTATTTTGTCCTGTGATCCTATCCTATACCACTGATCAACCACTCTATTTGTTAGCCAGTACCAAACGGTTTTGATGACTGATACTTTATAATATAGTTTTAGATCTGGCACAGCTAGGTCATCTTCATCAGCATTTTTTTTTCATTAATTCCCTTGAAATTCTTTACCTTTTGTTATTCCAGATGAACTTTGCTACTATTTTTTTCTATTTCCGTAAAATAATTTCTTGGGAGTTTGATTGGTATGGCACTGAATAAGTAAATTTTTAGGTAATATTGTCATTTTTATTATTTTTGCTCTGCCTGCCCATGAGCACTTGATATTTTTCCAACTGATTAGGTCTGACTTTATTTGTGTGGAAAGTGTTTTGTAGTTTTGTTCGTATAGTTTGACTTTCTCTTGGCAGATAGATTCCCTAATATTTTACACTATTGACAGTTATTTGGAATGGAATTGCTTTTTGTATCTCTTGCTGCTGAACTTTGTTGGTAATATATAAAAATGCTGATGATTTCTGTGGATTTATATTGTATCCTACAACTTTGCTAAAGTTGTGAATTGTTTCTAGTAGGTTTTGGTTGAGTCTCAAGAGTTCTCTAAGTATAATCATAATATTATTTGCAAAGTGATAATTTGGTTTCCTCATTACCTACTCTAATTCCTTTAATCTCTTTTTCTTTATCTTTCTAGATAATATTGACTAGTAATGGTGACAGTGAGCAGCCTTGTTTCACCACTCCTGATCTTATTGGGAATGGTTCTAGTTTGTCCCCATTACATATGATGCTTGCTGATGGTTTTAAATAAATGCTACTGATCATTTTAAGGAAAAACCCATTTATTTCTATACTCTCTAATGTTTTAATAGGAATGGATTTACTTGGTCATAGTGTATTATCCTGGGGATGACTTTCTGTAATCACATTGCTAATATTTTATTTAAGATTTTTGCATCAATATTCATTAGGGAAATTGGTTTATAGTTTTCTTTCTCTGTTTTCACCCTCCCTGATTTAGCTATCAGCACCTTATCTATCATAGAAGGAATTTGGTAGCATACCTTCTATTCCTATTTTTTCAAATAGTTTATATAGTATTGGAATTAATTGTTCTTTGAATGTTTGGTAAAATTCACATGTAAATCCATCTGGCCCTGGAGATTTTTCCTTAAGGAGTTGATTAATAACTTGTTCTATTTCTTTTTCTAAAATGGGGCTCTTTAAATAATTTATTTCCTCTTCTATTAACCTAAACAATCTATATTTTTGTAGACATTCCTCCATTTCATTTAGATTATCAAATTTATTGGCATAAAGTTGGACAAAGTAACTCCTAATTATTGCTCTAATTTCTTCTTCATTGGTGGAAAGTTCTCCCTTATCATTTTTGAGACTAACAATTTGATTTTCTTCTTTCCTTTTTTCTAAGTAAAATAACTAAAAGCTTATCTATTTGTTGCTTTTTTTCATAAAACCAACTCTGAGTTTTATTTATTAATTCAATAATTTTCTTATTTTCAATTTTATTAATTTCCCTTTTTATTTTCAGAATTTCAAATCTGGTATTTAATTGAGGGTTTTTAATTTGTCCTTTTTCTAGCTTTTTTAATTGTAAGCCCAATTAATTCATTGATCTTCTCTTTCTCTGTTTTATGCAAGTAAGCATCTAGAGATATAAAATTACCCATTATAACCACTTTGGCTGTATCCCACAAATTTTGGTATGTTGTCTCATTATTGTCATTCTCCTGGATGAAATGATTGATTTGATTGTGTTTATGATTTGCTGTTTCACCCATTCATTCTTTAGGATTAGATTATTTAATTTCCAATTAACTTTTGGTCTATTTTCTCCTGGCCTTAAATTTCATGTAATTTTTATTACATCATGATCCAGAAAAAATGCATGTATTATTTTTGCCTTTTGTATTTGATTTGATATTTTTATGTCCTAACACATGGTCAATTTTTGTATAAATTCCATGAACCACAAAGAAAAAAGTAAACTCCTTTCTGTCTCCATTCAATTTTCTCCAAAGATCTATCATATCTAACTTTCCTAATATTTTGTTTACCTCCTTAACTTCTTTCTTATTTATTTTATGGTTTGATTTATCTAGTTCTGAGATAGCAAAGTTGAAATCCCCCTCTAGTATAATTTTGCTGTCTATTTTTCTTGCATCTCTCAACTTCTCCTCTAGGGACTTGGATGCTATATCATTTGGTGCATATAGGTTTAGTATTGATATTGCTTCATTATCTATGGTACCCTTTAGTAAAATACAGTTTCCTTCCTTAGCTCTTTTAATTAGATATATCTTTGCTTTTACTTGATCTGAGATAAGGATTGCTACCCCTGCTTTTTTTTTGTTCACCTGAAGCATAATAGATTCTGCTCCAGCCCTTTACCTTCACTGTGTACGTATCTCTTTGCTTTAGATATGTTTCTTGTAAACAACATATTGTAGGATTCTGGCTTTTAATCCAGTCTGCTATCTTCTTCCATTTTATGGGAGAGTTCATCCAATTCACATTCACAGTTAAAATAACTAATTCTGTATTTCCTGCCATCTTATTTACCCAAAGTTATGTTTTTCTCTTTCCTTTCCCCTCTCTCCCTTTCCCCCTCCCTAGTATTTTGCTTTTGATGACCACCTTCCTCAAACAGTCCTCTCCCTTTAGATCCCTTCCCCCTTTTTTTACACCTTTCCACTAATTCTTCTATTTTCCCTTCTATTAGTCTTTCCCTTTCTTTTCCTCTTTTCCCTCCCACTTCCCTATAAAGTGGGATAAGTTTCTCTGTTTAACCAAATATGTCTGATATGAATCTGATGAGAGTAAGATTCACACAATGCTCATTCCCCCTCCCTTCTTTCCTTCAATTATATTAGGTTTTTTTGCCTCTTCAGGATATTTTACCTTATTTTTACCTTATTGTACCTCCTTTTTCCTCTTTTTCCAGTATGATCCCTTTTCCACCTCGTTTCTTTTTCGTATTATCAAATAAAATCAGATTATACCCACATTCTCTAAGTATACCCATAATAGCAATATAGTTTTCAAGAGTTCTTTCCTTTTTACTTTTTTATGCTTCTTAAGTTCTATGTTTGGAGATCAATTTTTTTGTTCAGATCTGGTCTTTTCATTAGAAATAGGTGAAATTCACCTATATCATTAAATATCCATCTTCTTCCCTGACACATAATGCTCATTCTACCTGGATAGCTTATTCTTGGCTGTAATCCAAGTTCCTTTGCCTTTTGGAATATCTGATTCCAGGCCCTTTGATCCTTTAAGGTGGAAGCTAATAGATCCTGGGTGATTCTAATTATGGCTTCTCAGTATTTGAATTGTTTCTTTCTAGCTGCTTGCAATATCTTTTCCTTGGGGCAACAGTCCTGAAATTTAGCCACAATATTCTTTGGGGATTTAATTTTGGGGTGTCTTTCATGAGGTGATCAGTGAATTCTTTTGATGGTTCAGTTTTCTTTCATGATTTCCTGTAAGATCTAGGTCATTTTTTCATCATGGCTTTCAGGAAGTCTAGTAATCCTTAGATTGTCTGCCCTAGATCTATTTTCCAGGTCAGTTTTTTTTTCCTAGGAGATATTTCATATTTTCTTCATTTTTTCATTTTTTTGTTTTTGTTTGACTGATTCTTGAAGTCTTATTGATTCATTCACTTCCATTTGTTCAATTCTAATTTTAAATGTATTATTTTCTTCAGTTACCTTTTTTAGCTCCTTTTGTAATTGGCCAATTGAATTTTTTTTGGTTCATTGCAGTCTTTTTCCATTTCACCAATTTTGTTTTTCAGTGAATTGGTGTCTTTTTCATATCTCTTTTCTAGGGCATTATATCCTTCTTGCAATGATCTCATTTCATGTCCCCATTTTTCTTCTAATTTTTTAAAAAGTCTTTATGCAATCTTCCAGGAAAGCCTTGTGAAATGGGGACCAGCTCATGTGTCCTTTTGGGGCTTCCTCTGGAATTGCTTTATCTTTATGAATCTCAGGATCTGAGGTCTGTTCTCTCTCTCCATAAAAGCCATCTATGGTGAGAGTTCTTTTTTGTTTTTTATTCATTTTTTTAAAAGCTTGAGGTTTGTTCAAAGCAAAGGAGTGACAGCTGCTTTAATTTGCCCTAGGGCAGTTCTGCTGATTGACTTCTGGTGCTGGGCAATTGGGGCCAGATCCAAGGTTCCCAAATGGTTTATAATTTACTTTTATAAAAGGCAGATCTGCCAAAGCACCTGCTTGCAACCAGGGCAGAGTGACCTAAGAGGATCACAGAAGCTTCCCAGGTTCTTAGAAACTGCCACACTGAGTCCCGGCCCGGCTTCCTGCCCTGTCTCCCTGCACTGCCGTCTAGGCTCAGCAGACTGTCCCCCTGCCTGACTGAAATAAACCTTTCTGATTTTTTTCAAGGTAACTTCTTTGGGGAATGTGTTGTACTCAAAATATTTGGGGGTGCTTTGACTCCAAAACCTGTTTAGAGGTTTAATCTGCTGTTGGTTTGAGAGAAGGTCCGAGGAGATTACAGAGTCACTCTATTTTGGCTCCACCCCCATCTTTTATATTATTTTAAGTTCCTTTTTAAACTCTTCCATGAGCTTTTTTTTCCCCTTGGGCTTAACTTTGGAGTTTTGCCCATAGGTATTTTGATATTGCTGTCATCTGAGTTTGTCTTGGTTTTCTTTGTCATCATAATAACTTTCTATGGTAAGATTCTTTTTTAGTTTTTGTACAAACAAAACTAATGCAGACAAGATTAGGAGGGAAGCATCAAATTGGGAAATCATCTTTACATTTAGTGGTTCTGATAAAGGCCTCATTTCTAAAATATATAGAGAATTGTCTCATATTTATAAGAATTCAAGCCATTCTCCAATCGATAAATGGTCAAAGGGTATGAACAGACAATTTTCAGAGGATGAAATTAAAACTATTTGTAGTCATATGAAAAGGTCCTCCAAATCACTATTGATCAGAGAAATGCAAATTAAGACAACTCTGAGGTACCACTACACACCTGTCAGATTGGCTAAAATGACAGGAAAAGATAACAATGAATGCTGGAGGGGATGTGGGAAAGCTGGGACTCTAATACATTGTTGGTGGAACTGTGAACGGATCCAACCTTTCTGGAGAGGAATTTGGAGCTATGCTCAAAAAGTTATCAAACTGTGCATACCCTTTGACCCAGCAGTGTTTCTATTGGGCTTATATCCCAAAGAGATCTTAGAGGAGGGAAAGGGCCCCACCTGTGCAAGAATGTTTGTGGCAGCCCTTTTTGTAGTGGCTAGAAACTGGAAACTGAAGGCATGTCCATTAATTGGAGAGTGGCTGAATAAATTATGGTATATGAATGTTATGGAATATTATTGCTCTGTAAGAAACGACCAGCAAGATGATTTCAGAGAGGCCTGGAGAAACTTGCATGAACTGACGCTGAGTGAAACGAGCAGAACCAGGAGATCATTATACACGGCAACAACAATATTATATGATGATCAATTCTTTTGATGGCTCTCTGATGGACATGGCTCTCTGCAACAAAGAATTGTCTCAAACCAGTTCCAATTGTTCAGTGAAGAGGGCCATATACATCCAGAGAGAGGGATGTGGAATGTGGACCACAACATAACATTTTCATGCTCTTTATTGATGTTTGCTTGCAGTTTGTTTCCTTTCTCTTATTTTTTTTCTTGTAGATAGGATTTTTCTTGCCCAACAACTTGTCAAGTATTTCAACATCATTAACATGTAGTGGACTTCCTGCCATCTAGGGGAGGGGAGGGGACTGGGGGTAAAATTTGTATTGGAAAGCTTTGTAAAGATCAATGCTGAGGAACTACCCATACATATGTTATGCAAATAAAAAGCTTCAATTTTAAAAAAAAGATTCTTTTTTGTTGTTTACTGCACATCTTTTTTGGCCTTTTTCCTTTCTTTTAAATTTGATCCCTGATCTCAGCATGGAAGCAGCACTGTGTCAGGCTTCTTGTGTCAAGAGCTACAGACCCTGAATGTTTACCTAGTGCTACCCTGATGTCCTGAAGCCCAAGGGGAACCTTTATGGCTGGTGTTGTTGAGGCTGTAGAGGTCTGGCAGATTTTGGTACTGAGCTGGAGTCCTACTGGTGGTATCTGATATTTGCAAAGGCCAGTGGGGTGTTTCTGGGAACATCCTGAAGCATGTGGAGGTTTGACCACTGGAGATTACCCATTTGTCTAGGGCTATAATGAAGCGCATGGAAGTTGTTGGAGCTAGAGTTTGCCCATTCCTCTATGCTAAACCTATTGGGGTGTTTACTCCACCATAATGGGGCTCAGTATTTCCCACTGTTTGCTGAGGTGGGGCTTGCTGCTGGCTTACTGGGATGCTTTCTCTCCTGGACAGAATTCCCTTTTTGCCTGAGACAGACCTTAGCAATCTTCCAAAGATTGGGTTTTTGGGGACTAAGAGATTCTTTCACTTCATCTTTTTGCTGGTTTTTCTATTCTAGGACTTGTTTGGGGCACTACTTAATGATTGTTTGGATATAAATGGGGGAGAGTTATGACAATTTACTGTTTCTTCTGCCATCTTGGTTTCTGGGAATCAGTCAACCAAAAGATACTACAATTCACAGATCAGAAAAATATGAGGTGAATTACCCTGCCCAAAGTCCTATAGGAATTATAAGACCATAGTTTTGGAACTGAAAGGGACCTCAGAGGTTATCTAGTCTAGCTCTGCTTTGAAGAGGTGAGACCCAGAAAGAGACTTGCTCAGTCACACATATAGGAAATATCAGAGTCAAGATTTTTAACCTGGATCTAGCCATCTTACCCTCATGTCACTTTCTCATTAGAATCCTTCTGATGCTTTTTCCACATTCTTCTTCCTCTTTCAGGACACTGCTGCTAATGGGATTATTAACCATTGCAGAGCTGAGATGACATCCATACCAGTAGCCTCTTCCACAGAGCCTGTCTTTTGGTTTGTAGCTGCAGCTGTTCCTGGCAAAGCTTGGTAATCAGAACTCTCAAATGAATTAATGTATGCAAAGTGATCTGTAAACCTTAAGGCTCCATATAAATAGCATCTATTCTCATTACTGTCAGCACCAGTTAACTCACACTGCCATATTTATTCTAAAAGAATCAACCTATCTGATTACTATACCCAAAATTGATCAGTTGCTGTATATGATATGTTGTTCAGTTGTTTCAAGTGTGTACACCTCTTTGTGACCCATTTGGGGATTTATTGACAAAGATACTAGGAGTATTTTGTCATTCTTTTTCTAGTCCATTTTGTAGATAAGGAAGCTAAGGCAATAGGAGTAAGTGACTTTCCCAGAGTCACACAGATAAGAAGTATCCAAGGCCAGATTTAACCTCAGGAAAATGAGCTTGATTCCAAATCCAGCACTCTGTGTACCGGGGCACCACCTAGAAGTTCTTATAAGGTGTTAGGAAACTATTTGCAATTGCTTTTCCAAGTAATCACATACTACTCTGGGACAGCTCTTCCATTTTTGTTTGGAGCTTATTTAGGATCACATTGCTAGTGCTATAAGGGGGCCCTTATGGTCAGCTAATCCAATGGTCTTTAACAGATGAGGAATAAGAGACTCTGAGATGCCTGTCCAAGATCACAGAGGAGCTAGAAACAGAAATCAATCTCTTTGAGCCATCAGATCTACTCTTATTTTAATTTTCACTTGATTATCTCTCCAACTAGACTTTTTGATAGACTAATCAGATTGTCCAGAAATCCAGCTATTGCCCATCAGAGGCAGAATTAGGGATGCTGGCAGCTTGTCAAGGTATTGCTTTGATGCTTCTTTCCCCAGATTCTCATACCCTATAAAATATACTTTCAGAAATTTGGATTCTTCCTGCTTTCTTGATTTCTGGCCCTAAACTCCTTTGGTTAAAGTGCTAAGTTATTTTGCCATGATCTCCTTCTTGTTGCACCCTCAGTTCTGAGGTGAAAAGATAGCCTGAAGGCAGGGACATATGCTCTCTTACATAGTCTTTAGAATGGCATAAATTTTCAATTGTTATTTGACTGCTAAAACTTTTTTCCCAATGAGTCTCTAGGTTGGGAATTTCTCTTCCCTTAATAAATTCTATTTTTTCCCAATATCATAATTTCTGACTAGTTAGTAGTTCCAGAAGTCTCAAAGTGAACTTAGAACCCAGTTCAGTGCCTTCATGCTTATCACTGATAAAAGCCAAACATAGAATTCATGCCCACCGTGGTGGAAGGGAACAATCCCTGTGGCTCAGCTGTAATCAGAGCTTCAAGACAAATGAAAGAAGTGAAGAAAGGAGGGAGAGCACATTGCCCATACTGCAGTGCAGATCTGAGTGGTAGAGCCAGGGATATTAACTCATTGACATACACTCTTGTTGCAAAGAGGTGTGGACCCTGCAGCACAGGTCTCCTCAGCTCCTCTGCCCACAGCAGATGGTGAAACAACCATAACGATATCATAAATGTAATTGAGTTTTCCCCTCCATTTGCCTTTAGCTGCCTTTTAGAAAATCCTCAATTTGTTACCATTTCATTCATGGAACAAAGCAACATCTCTTCTTAACCCCACTCTTTTCTGATTCTTTTTAAAACTCAGCTATTAGTGATATCTAATTTGCTGTATGGAAAAGGATTATTTAATGTAAGAACAGTTTAGTCTTATCTATCCTTTTTATTCTTCTATAAACAAAAATAAGGCACTTTCACTTACTTGTGTAAATTTCCTGTAGTACCTAACTGGAATTGTATTTAATGCACAATATTGTAGCATTGAAAATCCACTTAAGGCAGCAGTGTGGTTCTCAAGCTGGATTTCAAGCTCCAAGAATTTGATTCAAATCTCAGTTCCCAGTTTCCTAATTTTATGACGATGAGCAAATTATTGCAACATCTTTAAGGTTCAATTTCATCATCTTTAAAATTAAGGTTTTAGGTGAGGTGATTTTTAAGGTTCCTTCTTGTTCAAAATTTTATCCAGTGATGATAGTTCATGGTATGTGTGTGTACATACACACACACACCCCTCATCTTCCCCTCTCTATTACAGGCAAACACACAGATTCCCACTCCTTTCTAATAGACAATGCCCCATCCTTCAAACTCCCAAACAAAAAGTACTACCAGATTACAGATCCCATCTGTTTTATATCCTGGAAGTTCATATTAAGCTTGTAGGGAGGACTTTCTGGTCATTTTGGCACTATCCCTATGTGATCATTTGCTTTCTAAAATCAATTAAAATCCTTCAGCTGGAGTCAATCACAAAGCTCCTAATTTTTAACTCAAACTTCTCATTTTTTGATAGACATTTTCATTAATACCAGATGGAGGGGTAGGGAAATTAAATATCAATTTTCTGTAATTTCAACTTACTTCCTAAATATGCCATTTGAACAGCAGTTATACCATTTTTGAACAAAGCTAGTCATATAATGCTCCCAAAGATACTTCCTTAGAGAAAGCACCTGTGATTTCTATTCCCGAAAGACTGCACACTATTTTTCAACATGTACTGGGGAAAAAATAAACAACATTGTGTTCATGTGTACATAATAACCAGGCAGCAATCTAGATCCCTTGAAGTTTGACACACTTATCTTGTTCAACACTTCCTACGATAGTGTCAGGTAACATGTCAAATGTGCAGAGCACATGTTACCCTATTTTGCCAGATTGAGGTGACATCAGTTTACTTTATATATTCTTAAGTCTGGCCAAATGGCATTTTTAGAAGCATGACTCACACTTTGGGATTTCTCATCAAGAAATTAATAGCAGATCAAATCCGATTTGAAACACCCCAGTAGGACAGATTAGAAAGAACTTAGAAAGAAAAATGGTGGATCTCATCACAGACATCCCTATTATTTCTTCTTCAAGTCTTTGGTTTTTTTGTAAACACACAGCAGCAAAAAGGAGTTTAGCACCTCTGAAGTCAAAATGTGTTGTGGTTTTTCTAAAACACAACAGTCTTTGTAATAAAATAAAAATGTGAAAGCTTTCACATTTATAAAATATATTCAAAGGCAGGAGGAAAACCAAGTTTTCTGAAAACCCTGAGCCCAAAAAAGGCCTAAGATTCTACTAAATAGCAGCTGAGATAGACTCATGCTAGTTCTAAATATACAATTTCCCTTCCACTGTGCTTATGAGGTTCAAATGAAATAATATTTGAAAAACACTTAGCACAGTGCCTGGCACATAATAGATGTTGTACAAATATAGTTGCTGTTGTTATCCAATGATAGGCAATGGGATTCAAGCATGTGTGCCTGCAAACAAAATACTCTTTCCTCTTCCAACTCTTGTGCCATGACTCCATGATTATAGGGGAAACTGATTGTGAAGGATCAACAAGCAGAGAGGGCAAAGCAACGGAACAAGAAGCAAATTGGTGGCCAGGCTTGGCAGATGTCAAGCTGAGGTGGCTGCCCGCCACTAAAATAAAATGCCAGCATACAGAAGCACATTTCGAGTCCGTCTGGTTGCTTTTCTAACTCATCCAGAGAGATCTGGTTTTGACCAAATAAAGAAATGACAAGACTCAAAATGGACCCAACATTTAATACAAAACTTAGCAACACTGATGCTGAAAGCCTCAATAGGTAAACAGGAGGCAGAGAAAGAATAGCTGCATTATTGGTTTCAAAAGAATTATCTAAATACATTCTGTTCTTGTTGTTCTTGGTGATTATTTTGGAATTGTCCTTTCCACTCTGCCCTTTTCCTGCCCCTATGTCCTCACATAGTTGACAGGAATTTGTGTTATTTCGTTACATGCAGGAATTGAATTTTTTGTTTCAATTTTTTTGTTTTTTCATTTAATTTTCAATAGCATTTTATTTTCCAAATACATGTAAAGATAGTTTTCAGCATTTGTTTTTGTAATACTTTGCAATTTTTTTCCTCCTTTTCTTTCCTTTTCCTTCCCAAAGACAGCAAGTAATCTGTTATAAAATATGTGTAATTCCTTTAAACATATTTCCATACTTGTCATGTTATACAAGAAAAATCAGACTAAAAGAAAGAGAAAGAAAAAACAAAAAAAGTAAAAATATTATGTTTCAATCTATACTCGGGCTGCACAGTCTCTCACTAGATGTGAATGATATTTCCAAGTTTGAATTACTGCATTGTTGAGAAGAGTCAATTCCATCACAGTTGATCATCACATAATTGTTATTGTATACAATGTTCTCTTGGTTCTGATCACTTAATTCAGCATCAGTTAGTTTATATAAGTCTTTCTAGACTTTTCTGAAATCAGCCTGCTCATCACTTCTTATATAATAATAATATTCTATTGTATTCATATACCTTAACTTATTCAGTCAATCTCCCAAGTAGATGATGGGCGGATATCCACTCAATTTTCATTTCGTTACCATTACAAAAAGGGATGCTACAAACATTTTTGCACATATGGGTCTTTTTCCCTCTTTTATGATCTCTTTGGGATACAGACCCAGTTGTGACATTGTTGGATCAAAAGGAATTCACAATTTTATTACCCTTTGTTCATAGTTACAAATTGCTCTTCAGAATGTCCGGATCATTTCAGAACTTCACCTACCATGATGCAGGAATTGTTTTAGAAAATAATTATTAGAAAGTTTCAGTTAAATAGTGAGACCCCTTTCCCACAAATACCTCTCATATAGTCCTAGAAGAGGAGATGTCAGGAAATCTAGAGTTGAGTAAATATTGGGATTACTGGAGTGAGGCAATTTCCATGCTGGAGTGCAAGAAGGGTCTGCACAAGAGATATTTAATATAATAAACTCAGTAAAGAAGTCGGGTTCTGGAAAAGAAGAAGCTCTTCAAGAAGGGAAGGAACAACTTTGTACTAGAGAGAAAGAAAAAGAACATAAAAAGCAGTTTGTCTGAATGTTTGTCTTCTATGTTTCTCTCTGTCAGATGAATTATGAAGGAAAAGATCTGACCATTTTTAGATTTTAAAGTGCTTGTTTTGTGTCTATGTTTTAAGTTTCTGTTTGCCTGTCAGGCACCTTGATTCATACTAACTTGAATTTTTCTTAAGCTTTCAAGTTTCTCTCTAGATGGGTCCTTATATCCCTCAACTCCCCAAAGACGGAAAATTCTTCTCTGGGGACTCTGAACTCAAGAGTGTGATCTCTCTCCACATGGCTTGGGGAAATCTAGGGATATTCAACTTTCCCCTTCCCTATACAGCTCTCCACATAGCTTCAGGGAAGAGCACAAAATTTAGGGGTGTAATAGGAATCATTGCCATTTTGTTCCCAGAGCCATCTCTAAACTTTTAGGCTAGTTAAGAACTGGAATTTTCCTAGAATTCATATTCCTGTAAGAATTGAACAATGTGAGCATAAGCTTCCTGAGGGGTTTCTTTGGAGAAAAAGAAAAAAGGTGTGGACCCCCTTCCATTTCTGTCTCCTCTACTCCTCTTCACCTTTTTGGCCCAAGAATGGATTTTCCAGCTTTGAAGATTTGAGATTTCCCAAATTCCTACTGGTATCCTATAAGAGTTCCTAGATCAGCTGATGGCAGTGTCTACATTGGGAACCAAGGGAAGTTTGGATGTAGATTCGTGGTTTTACAAGAAGCCCAGTAAAGAAGGGACACTGTGCCTATGGAAGAACTTCATGAGTACCCAATGAAGATTTTAAAAAGATTTCTAGTAACCAGGAGTCAAGCATTACCTCTTTACCACATATGTTCTCTGTAATCATAAACCCATTTTCATCTGGGCTCTATATGTCCCAATGAGAGAGAGTGTAAGAAACATTTCTTTGGGGGAATATTTTATACCAACTATACTATGTTAGTAGATACCTTTTTTATAAAAGCTATTTCATTCAGGCTGTCTGACTAAACTGATCCGCAACTGACAATCTTGGGGAAAAAAAGGATTCTGATGGGGGCTCAGATATATCAGCTTTGGAAAATACAGTCCCTTAAACCCAGACTCCTAGGAGAATTTAATATCCAAGGCTTGGGGAACCAGATTATCAATTTGAGAGGGCAGAGCAATGAACATTGTATCTAATCTACATGGTATTTATAAGAGAATACAAAAAAAAAAACCAAACCCAAACTTTCTTTCATTGGCTGATAAAAAGAAAAGGCATCAAAAATAATTTAAAAAAAAAAAGAAAACTATTCCCAAGATAGTTAAAATTTTATTAGTAAATTTCAAGAAAAGGATATTAATATGCTTTATTTTCTATTCTTTAGTTAAAAAGAAAGAAGGAGTGGTCCTAGGAAAGCCAAATGGTCCTAGGAACTTCTACAAACTGACCCTCAATTTGGATGAATATACAAAAATCCCTGTTCACCTAGTGGCTTTAACTACCAGCAACAAAGCAAATATTTTCTTCCATTTCTCTAGATAACCAAGGTTGCTATAATTATACTTCTGACAAGAGGCAAAACAAATTACAAAAATAATGAAACATTTCACTGTCATTAAAGATTAAATATGAGCTCGCTAATCAACTGCTGAAAATACCCATACATAATGCAAGGGACAGACTGGTCACTGCAGATTGCTCACTGAAGTGGGGGTGATGCAGAAGAAGGGTGACAAAAATCACAATGGAGCTGAACAAGACTGCATTAAAAGGAAAAAAATATATCCCCAGGGCTTTTTCAAGGTCAGTTGACTAATGCTGGATGAAAGTGCAGAATGTCTCAAACACCCTGAAAGAAAAAAGAAAAGGAAAGAAAATTACCTCCAGCAACAAAACAAAGTCACAGCCATTGTGGTCCCTGGTGAAGGAAGTCCCTCAAAAGAAAGGAGGTGGTTTGAAATTTTTCCTTTACTTCATTAGGTTTAAATGATTATTTTTTAATTATGCAAAGTACCAGTGAAAAGATTTAATTTTCTAGTCTAGTTGCACTTGATTCACCCAATGGTCTATCTGCAGGCATATTAATAGCTCGTTGACTTGACACCTAGCATGCTGTGTTCTCAGAGATAGTCAAACATGGTTCATAAATAAATGTGTCCAAACAAATATTGTTGTCCAACTGCACAGTTACAGTGAGGACTTCAGTGAAGAGCAGCACAATTTAAATGAAAATACTGCTTGAATACATTACATAATAATGATTAGGTGTTATTCTGAGAGTTATTGGACAGATATTTTTTTCTGTCTTTGAAAATCACACCAGATGAGGTTTAGATAGGGGACCTAGAAAGAGAGGGATGGCCTTACATGATCTTTTAACACCATACTTCTCCCCTCATGCTCTATAGGAATGGAGGTAGAGAGCTCAACTGAAATGTCTCGAGTTTCTACTACACATAAGGCATGGGGATACAAATATGAAGAACACCCAGACCTTGGACTTGATAAGCCGAGTATAGCAGAGATAATAAGACAAATATGTAAATAATATTTGTTTAGGGATCTGGATCTGGTATTTTATTTGCAGGGAATTCCTGGTGGGAGAGAATTGCATATCTGTATACACAGGTAATTGGATGGCAAGTTATAGTGAAAAAGAGAGGGGGAAAATTCATTAAGTACCTACAATGTACCAAGAAATGTGCTAAAGGCTTCATAAATATTATCTCATTTGATATTTATAATAATTCAGAGAAGTAGGTGGTATTACAATATACATTTTGCAGGTGAAGAACTCGTTCAAGATCACACAGCTAAGAAGATAAATCTGAGGTCAGATTTAACAAAATCTGACACTGTTTTCTACTCTCTATGCTATTTTCATCTTAGAGTCTTAAGAGTGTTAAGGATGGGGAAAGTGACTTGCTCCTAGTCACCAACCCAGCTGATTTAATTAGGTGTCAAGGAGACCCAAGTTCAAATACCTATTAGCTGTTTGAGTAGATCACTTAACTCTTATGTGCCTCAGTTTCCTTCTCTGCAAAATGGGGAGTATAAGGAGTCCTTACCTCCTAGGGCTGTTGTGAGGATGAAAAGAAATTAATAATTGTAAAGCACTTAGTACAGTGTCTGCACATAGCAAGTGTTATGTAAATATTAGCTATTATTATTGCTATCATCATGATCTTGGTTACTGTTATGTCAGAGGCAAGAACTACATCCATTTGCCTCTTCCTGACTGCAAGACCACCCTTTTTATAGATGGATTATCACAGCTTAGATCCAGAGTTATAAGGGACCTTCCTTCCCTGGCCATTTAGTCCAATGGTCTCACCATGAAGTTGAGAAAACAGCCACACAGAGAGGGAATGCTTTGCCCAAAGTCACACAACTAGTATCTGATGCAGGGTTATGAACTCAGATCTCCTGATTCCAAGCCCAGCAATCTCTATACAGCATGCCACATAGCATTTCTTATTTTAAAGGCTAAGAACAATGTAAGCTGTGATGTGTTAAGAATATTAAAAGCTATGATTATTAAAATTAAGGAGAAATTGCTTCTGTTTGAAGAAATCTAGGAGAGCTTCCTGGAGGAAGGATGCACCTAAGTTTGGAGGATGGGTAGAATTCTAAGGGCCAAGGGAGGAAGGATAGAAAGAAAGCATTCCAAGGCAAGGTGCTTAATCACTTGCTCTCTTCTGCCTATAGCCTATTTCCTCCAAATAGATTGGAAGCTCAAATTGTTACTCATGTTTATTCTATTTTTACTTATTTCTAGGACAACTGGGTAGCACAATAGTGTACAGAGTGCTGGTCCTAAAATCAAGAGCCCTCCTCTCGAGTTCAAATCTGGACTCAGACATTTATTTAACTGTGTGACTCTGTGTGACTTTACTCCATTTTTCTCAGTTACCTCATCTGTAAAATGAGCTACAGAAGGAAATGACAAACCACTCCAGTATCTCTGCCTAAAAAACCTTAAATGGGTGACAATCAGACATGACTGAATGACAAAGTTCTTTTTTTTTAACCACTACAATGCCTAGAATAGCATCCTATATAACATATTCAGTGAATTTATGTTAAACGAATGAAAATTCATATTTAATTATACTAATTTTCAAATATCTCATGTTATAGGGAAAAGTAGAGCTCAATAATTAACTTTTCATTCTGTGCTATTTTTAAAGTTTAAAATAAAACCCCTAACCTGGAGATTAGTATACCAGGAAGATGTGCTATTGTGAAATAAATTAATTGGCATGGAAATGGAGATTGGGGGTAGGGAAAGACTCCTGTTAGACAGGTAATAAAATGTATCTTTAAAACTGCTGGGTTTGGGTTTTAAATTATTGTTATTCAGCAACACTGAATTGAAAATCTCAGCAATCTTTCTCCTGACATCACCACAGGAAAGAGTGACCTTCATTTGGAATTCTTGGGGTTATATAAATGCTTTACAAATAGTCTTTTTTATTTACTCTTCATTACTCCCCCTAAAAATAGTGCTATGATTGATAGCATTAAAAAAAAAAAACTAAGCTGCTTTTTTGCCATTTGAGAAGTTTGCTATCTAAGTGCTAAAAGAAAAACGGGAACCAAGTTGGGCAAATGGGAAACTTACAAAAGAATCATAGGAAGACCAATTTAAAGCAAGGGAAAAAAATCTTAATTGTCACTAAGCCCAACTTTTTCATTTTACAGGTAGTGAAAGTGAGGCCCAGAGAATTAAGCAATTTATTCAAGATTAAACATTGTCTGGGACAGGATTTGAATTCATGTTCTCCTGGATTCCAATCCAGTTCTTTTAACATTACATTATACTGACTTCTCTAAAACATCCTGACTGATCCAATAGATAAGGGCATCTAGTCTTTTTTTTTTTTAATAAATGTGTATAATGCATAATGGTAATAAATCAATAGGTATTTAATAAAGTACTTATTATATGGTAGTCACTGTGCCAAGTGCTAGGAAAACAGAGACAAAAAATAGTTCCTAATTTCAATTCTGCATTCACAGAAAATATTCAAAACTGAACTATCAAAGACCTGTATTTTAATGATGCACCAAGTAATTTGTTTCCATGATCCAATGATGATTCTAGCTTTGACAGAGAGGACCTTCTATGATAACTATTGCTTCTCTGTTACCTTTTTTGGGGGGGTAAAGTAATCCCAGGATATTTAAATTGCACTTTTCAACTCACATATACAAAAATGTTTGTAGCAGTCCTTTTTATAATGGCAAGGAACTAGAAAATGAGTAGATGCCCATCAGTAGGGAAATGGCTGAATAAATTATGGTATATGAATGTAATAGAATATTATAATTCTAGAAGAAATGATTAACAGGATGATTTCAGAAAGGCCTGGAGGGACTTACATGAACTGATGCTAAGTGAAGTGAGTAGACCTAAGAGAACATTGTATGCAGCAATAAGATGGTATAAAGGTAAACTCTCATGAACTTAGCTTTTTTCAACAATGAGATGTTTCAGGCCAATTCCAATAGACTTATGATGGAGAGAGCCATCTGCATCCAAAAAGAGACTATAGAGACTGAATGCAGATCATTGCATAGTATTTTCACCTTTTTTTGTAGTTCTTTGCTTGCTTTTTTCTTATTTTTTTTCTTTTTGATATGATTTTTATTTTGCAGCATGATAAATGTGGAAATATGCATAGAACTGTACATGCTTAATATATAATAGATTACTTGCTGTCGAAGGGAAAGATGGGGGGAAGGGAAGGAGAAAATTTTGGAACACAAGGTTTTGCAAGGGTGAATGTTGAAAACTATCTTTGTGTGTATTTTGAAAATGAAAAGCTATTATTTAAAATAAAAATATTTTAAGCCAAAAATCAATCAATAAATTGTACCTTTCCTACAAATGATGGGTTCACTCATTCCTCACAGGCTATCCCTGATGAAAGGCATTTTGCCCTATTTTAACATGGGTGAAAGCAAGGCTTTTGGCTAACAGGGCAAAAATGGTCTGATAAATCAAGACTGGTAAATCATGGTTATTCATGATGATGGTCTTATTTTATTCATTTGAATTGACTTTTCCCCCCAGCAATCCCAAATAACCCTAAATATTCCCTATTCCCCCCCCCAGAAACTAGGAGTTATTGTTGGTTATTTTTAAAGAGGACCTAAGACATCAGGCAGGTGAGGTCTTGACTTGCAAGTGAATTGGATTTAAAAGAGGCAGAGCTGTGAAAGAGTCATCAGCAATGGCCCTGAAAGCCAAGGGAGACCCAGGCTTTTTTTTTTTTTTTTTTTTTTTTTTTTAAACATAAGGTTTTTCCCAGGTTCAAGTTTGTTTGAGACAACACCCATTCAAGTAGTTAAAGGCTAGCTAAGAATTGAAGGCAAAAGATAGCCTAGTTTGCCTACATTAAAAAAAAATCATTCTAGAAAGGGATGACCCTTCAGGGTTTCTAACTAGTACAGAAATAATTTCTATGTACAACTCATTGGAAGCCATTGAAATCTAAACAATGAGCAAGTGAGATTTGGGTTGGGACCTATCATTAGCCAATCAATGAAAGCTAGAGTGATTTGGTTTAAAGACATAGTCTAGTAGCTGCATATGAATCTCAGTTTAAGAGCTATGTTTCAAGAAATCATATATAAAAACTACATGAGACAAAGTTAATTGTTCTAGTTTAGGAATAATACCACAATGATCCAATAAATAAGGAAGAAAAAATATTGCTCTCAAACCTAGGGAAAAGATAGAAAATATAATTAAGAAAATTGCTACCAGCCTTCTCTTTCTTGACCAATCCAAATGCCATAGGAATTTATAATATATACTTATGTTTTTATGTACTAGAACATACAAATAACATGCTAAATAGAGAAACTTATTTTGCTTACCCGAATTTTCCCTAAATTAGCATACTTTAACATAATCTATAAACCTCATTCTAAGTTCTCTAAGGTCAGATTCACCTCTAATAGATGAAGCTGTCTTAAAATAATGACAGTCTTTCCTTCAAATATTCATTTAAATTTGATTTTCTCTCCATTTTCCAGTTCATCTAACTCTGCAACAATTTTATAATCTCCTATCCTCTTTGTAGATTTCTATTTTCTCAGCATCATTCTTTAAGCAAATACATTTGTTAACTTAGGGTTCATTTAAATTTTCAGAGCCAATCCAAGTATGTTTGGTTCATGTACAAGGTACTAACCAGATTCATATCTACTTTCTGGCCTGACTGGGCTCCTTCACTCTTCATGTCACCTATATGTGAAACAGTAACAAAGACTCCAGAATTTTCTTGCCCGTGCTCTTTGAGAACACTTATTTATTTTAAGTTGAATATGATAGGGAGCTTCTCAATAGCAGGTTGTTGTTTAGGGGGAAAAAAGGACTATGTCTTGAAATATTTATTTTCCCTGAAAGATTGTTCCTGGGATCATTCTGTTTGACCAGTTATTTGCAGATGAAAGTTTTCCAGAACATCTTTTTAAAAGTTCATTTATTTTTGTTTTAGTTCTGGACATTGGATGATGAAAAACAAAAAAGAATCTTATATTTGAGGCAATCAAGCTGAGAATGAAGGGCAGGTGTCATTTTTCATTTTGATAAGCCAGTGTTGAAATCAGGCCCTTTTATCTCCCTCTTTTCCCTCAGAAGCTATTGTGAAATTTATAGTAATCACACTTCACACTGGCTGACTGCCCATCACAGAATGCTGAGTGAGTAATATCTAGGGAAAAGGCTACATTTTTTTTTAACAAATTCTCATTTAACTCAACTGTGAAAGATGATTTTTGGGGGGGTGAAGTATAAGAGAGGGAAGAAACTTTAAACTGGCTGACTGCCCATCACAGAATGCCAAGTGAGTAATATCTAAGAAAGACTACATTTTATTAAAAAACAAATTTTCATTTAACTCAATTCTGAAAGATGATTTCTTTTTTTGGGGGGGGGAGATATGGAGGGGAAGGAAAAGAAACTCACCCAATCTCTACTGCAATTCATATTTCCAAAGCTTCCAAATTGGTGGAGGCCACTGGTTTGACTTCTACTTTGTATCCGGTCCAGAAAAGCATTATTTACCCTTAAAACAATGAAAAATGCAAGTTAGTGGAAAGCTTGCTGCAGGCTTGGGAGATTTTTGAGAACCTAATGTGCTATGTGAACCAACCATACAGATTGCTTTTTTTCCCCCATAGCTTGGAAGAAATCTGTGGCAACCTTTTTTTCACATAAACCATCCTGACATGCTGATAACAGACCCATACATTGGAACTGGTGCTTCAGAGCACCAGGGCATAAATGCTGAGTTTTACACTCTAGCCAGCTTATGGCACTCCCATCCCCAACTCTAGCACAGCAATAATACTGCAGAGACAGCTATATCCCACCCCTCAGGGGACACTGCCTTACCAACTGGAAAGCCCAGGGGCTACCCGAGCACAGGAGGCAACAGATGTGACCATCCCTGGCTTTGGCAGAGACCAAAAGTTAGAAAGACAGGGGAAACTGAATTGAGAAGTATTCAACAGAACAAATGCAGGGGGAATCTCAGTATAATGACAGAAGGACACTCCTTTTTTGGATATAGGAAAGGGGGAGGTAATAAGAAGGGAGAGAAGGTCTAGGAATAGCTGGAGAACAAAAAAGGTATTTACTTTCTCAGTTGTTTCTCCACACACCACTTGAGACACTTAAAAACTTAATACCAACATCAAGTAATTATTCAAGTAATACATGGGACCAAGGGAATGAAAGCAGAATGTAAGATCTTAATATTATTTAGCACAATCTTCTGTAAAAGGTTGCTTTATGCATAGAGTTCTGACTGAATTATTTTTTAACATACTGAGTTTGAATCTTGCCTCAGACACTTACTAGCCATGTGACCCTGAACATTTCATTTAACTTCTACATCTGTTTCATCATCTGAAAAATGGGTATAATGATAACACCTACTTATCCTTACAAATGGGATAACATAGCAAAGCACTTTGAAAACTTCAAAGTATTACATAATGCTATTCTTATTCTTATTATAAGATCCTTAAGTCAAACACTAGAAATGGAACAATTTTATGTTATGACTTGACCATCAAGATATTAGGACTTTGTTATCTCAGATGCATAAATGCAAAGTATTTCTTACCAGAACTTCAATATGTAGTTTTCTTTTAAAAAGTTACTAGTTCATTTTTAAAGTTTTTCTATCAAAAAGTCTAACTTTATTAAATTTTATTACCTTTTTGTAATTGAAATTTTGTTTACATAAAACAAAACTGAGTTTATCTTGAAAATATTCTTTTAAAGTAGGATCTATCTTTGACTCTTAGTATGGACAGAATTTTATATTACCAACTACTTGATAATTATTTTGACTTTGATTACTGGAGCCCTTATGAAGGAAGTTTATGTTACTATTTGTTCAAAGAACCATAATAATTTCTAAAAGAAAATGATGTGAGCTATTTCTGGATCATAGTTTTATAGTCAAGTAAAGAAAGAAGGGAGAAAGGAGAAGGGGAACACTGATTTTAAAAAGGAATTTTTAATGGGGACTTGATAATACAAAAATCTTAGAGGGGAAAATCAATTAAGGGAACTAGTCACCAGCATTGTTCTCAAAATGTGTAAGAAAAGCAGGGCAGTTGAGAGTTAAGAGTGTAGGATTGAAAGTCAGGAAGATCTGAATTCAAATCTAGCCTCAGACCCTGGGGATTATAATAGTACCTAAATCACAGGATTAAGGTAAAATTCAAATATATTAGATATATTTATATATTATATGTGTTTAATATATATTATATGTAAACATACATAAATAAAAATATTTTAAATATAGATATATAAAGCTCTATAATATATATAGACCACCTATAGATATGTAAAAGAATTGGCATATGCATATATGTAGGTAGATTGACAAATATTTCACTTAAAAGAACTAAGTGAATGACAATGTCAATGCCTTGGTAGAGATTTGGGAGCTTTGAGCCAAAGGACATTATGGTAGCTAAATCAATATCCAAGCCACTTTTCAGAGGACTGAAGGCCTTACTGAAGATCTGGTTTTGGTTAGAGCTGTACTGACCAGTCCCTGGACCATAGTTTGTTTGCAAATAATACTTTTCTCTCTGGATTATAGCTGTCCATTCATAGTTTTATAATATTCTATGATACAATGGTGACTTGGATTCTTAGTATTAGAAAACTATATTTTAAGACCTCCTAAAATTCATTATCACTTTAGGGAGCATAATGTAGTTTAAAATGATTAATATTTAAGTAATTTTTCCTAGTCCTTTTTTACCCTTTCCCCCCACAAAAAAGGGGTGATTAGTATATTATTAAATAATAATAGAGATGGGATAAATTACAAATGGCACAGATATCTATTCAGGAGCTGTTGCGGCCGCAACAAGGAGCCAAAGTTGATATTATTTTAGATAATATTATACATGTCATACTTAGGGTTGGGTTTTTTGTTTGTTTTTATTTTGTCATTTTATTCCAAATCTGGTCTCTAAAAAGCAACATGCATCACAAGAATACTACTTGAAGGCGAGGGGGGTAGTAAAGACTCATCTATATGGCAGGATTCAAAGGATTATAGACGTAGACCTCTAAGAAACTTTAGAGATCACCTAGTCCTACTCCTTGGATTTTATAAAGAAGGAAACTCAGACCCAGAAGTAGTAAGCAACTGAGTTGGTTCTCAAACCCAGGTCCCCTGGTTTCAACTATAGTATTCTTTTCATGAAACATTTCTTCTTTTCTAAATGCATTCTTAAACTATGAAAAACATATTTGACTGACCACTTAGGGATAGCAGTCCATGTATAATTATCACTTAGGAGAATTAAGTTAAAAAAAGATTAAAAATAAAATCTTTAAGAGAAATAATTGTCTAGTAAGGGCTTAATATACTTGTTAATTAGGAAGCTGGATTCTCCTTGTAATTATAGAACCTTTGGATAGTAAGAGCAGGTAGTATTCCTGCTTGGTATAAGGTAATAAATCAATCAACAAATGTCTATTAAGCACCTACTGTCAAGACTAGACTAGATACAGGAGATATAAAGACACAAATGAAATAGCCCCTGGTCTCAAGAAGCTGTCATGTTATTATTTTCTATCAGGCAAGACAGTATGCATTATTACATATGGAATGCATACAAAATAAGTCATAAATGAAAAAATAATCTCAAACTTCATCAGGGATTTGAACTGAATAAATCATTGGGTTCAGGAAATATCTTGACATTTCTCTTTAACATATTCAATACATAAGAATGTAATCTCTTTGATTATTTCCTTTTTAAATTTCTTTTTGCATTCCCATTGCCTCACAATGCCTGGGACAAAGCAGAACTTTATGAAATGGTTGTGGATCAAAAGATGCAAGTTTGGTTACTATGGACATTTCATATTTGCAAAAAATAAAAATTCATCCCCAGATGGCTAACATGCTAGTAATGAGCCTCCTCAAACCTTATTGGGATCTTTCAAAGCCACAAAACTGTTCACACTCTTGACCCAGGGATAACACTTCTTGGTCTCTACCCCAAAAGGGTCAAAGAAGGAAAAAGGATTGATACATGCAAAAATATTTCTGTTAACTCTTTTTATAAGTGGCAAAGAACTGGAAATTAATAGGGCGCCCATCAATTGGGGAATGGTTGAACAAATCATGATATAAATGTGATGTAATGCTAATGTGACTTAAGAAATGCCCAAAAAGGGCCATTTCAGAAAAATCTAGGCAGATGTCTATGAATGTGATATAGACTAAAGTAAGGAAAACCACAAGGATATAAAAATACTAGCTTAAGAACTCTGATCAACACAATGGTCAATCATGATTCCAGGGAGCTGATGATGAAACATGTTCCTCTTGACAGAGATAATAGACACAAGGTGCAGAAATAGATATATTTTTAATATTATCAATGCAAGAATTTGCTTTGCTTGCCTATATATTTTTGTTGTAAGGGTTTCATTTTTCTTTTTTTTTTCTTTTCCATTAAGAGAATAAGAGAGAAAACAGATTTTTGTTCATTGAAAAATGTACAAAATTAAAAATAATAAAATTCCAATATCTCCCTTAAAAGTTAAACTTATCAAAAGGAAAGAAAAGGGAAGTCAGGCTCATTTCATAGCAAATCAGAAAAAGACTTCAATGGAGATTTATTTTAATAGTGTTCAAAAATATATTAAGTATAGTCATAGTTCACATTGGTTTCCTAATTTTTAATGTATAGTTAAATGAAAAAATAACTTTTGGGTACTTTTGAAGATTCAGAAAATTAATAGATTTCACCTTGGTTCCTAATTGGTCTCGCTTGAGTCCCTAATCCTTATTCAGTCTTTTCTCTCTGGAACTTGTACTCTACTCCCTCTGAATCATAGAGTCACAGAGTGTCAGGCTCAGGTGTCAGATGAGCTCATTATGGAATTCCATCTAAAAGGGTTTGTAGAACCCCCTGGAGGTCTCTATCCTAGAATTCAGGTCTAAGGTTTCTTCCATGTGAGACTCTTAACAGGGAGACAGCAACTGTCCTTTTCGACTTTAATAAAATTATAGCCCAGGAGAAAACCTCCCTTGGGCCCTCCCCAAATAAACTGCAGACAGCTTTTACTATTGTATTAAGGAGTGAAGACAGGGTAATTTCTTAAGCTCCAGTAATGAGACCCAGTGGCATGAAACATGCTTTAATGACAGGATCAGCTGTTTAGAAAACCTATGGCTGGGTTTGTTATTCTAGGGGATTTTTTTATGGATTAAATTTGGATGTAGGATTTAATTATAACCAGTGCAAAGAGAAGAATGAAGGGGGCAGAGAAATCTACTCTCAGACCCAATAGGCAGAGTATTCAACAACACAGAAAATGAATTAAAAGAATCAAAGCCTGGGTAACCAAAATACACAGATGCATATTTCTGCTACTGATAAGACCCATTTAAAAAAATAAAAAAGTGCCCTTTTGAAGATCTGGCCCAGAGAAATGGAGCTAGGCCTACTAAAAACTTGACCATTTTCTCTAAGGAGCTTAAAGGCCCCTCAGCCACAATCCAATTAATCCTCAGAGCACCCAGGAGAAATGCAGCAACACACTATCAGAAACTGGTTTGTAAAAAATACAATAATAGGTTCCCCATTAGGAAGTACCTTTGTAAGAAAATGAAACATAGCTAAGAGAAATTTTATTGAACTGATTAGAGATGTCCAGTTTTTGGCTCTAGTCATCCTGATCTATATCTTGCCACTGGATTGAGATGACTCTGGAGTAGAAAGTAAGGATGGTGACTTTGCACAATTCTCCCTCACTTAAATCCAATTCACTTGCATGCCATCTCATGACTTCAAGATGTCATGGCCCTCTTCAAAAACAAAGGACAAACAAGAGCCAGTCCATTGCATTGGTCTGTCTCATGCAATAGGACCTTGGTGCCAATAAGGCAGACTTCATTTATCCTTAGATTTAACAGTAAACTTTTATTGATTATTAATTCCCACATTTGAGAAACCTTTAGTCTTATAGAATATAAAAATCTAGTTTTAAGCACAATTAATGTAATTGTTTTAAGGTTTGCAAAGTATCTTACACATACTATCTCACTTATCTTCAGAACAACTCTGAAATAATACATTGTTTCATTTTATAGATGAAAAAACAGACAGAGAAGGTAAGTGATTTGCTCAGCTTCTAAGAACCTACAGAGTTCTTAAAATCCCACAGATGTAAGATTTTAACCTACTTCTCAGTTCAAGTCTGGTGAACAAATCCTTACATTATGTTGCCTCACAAAGCAGTCAATATACACCACATATTGCTTCATTTAGAAGCTCTTGAAATTTTTGTTTATAAAGACCAGCCCCTCATTCTTCCTCTTTCTCCATCACTTTTTAAATTCAGTGACAAAAAGGTTAATAAGATAAGGAGTCCTCAGACTTGGCATTCACAAGTATCTTTCTGGAAACATTTACTCTTTCCAACTATAGAAGCCAAATTCTTCATTCCACAACATAAAGTAGATTTTGATGAACTAAAAGTGCCAAAGCCACCCCAGAAAGGGATCCATGTTTAAGCAGACCTCTTCCAGATAATACTGTCAGCTTTCAAGTGGGGTGACTTGTCTGAGCATAGGTATTATAATAGTACAAGAATTAAAGCAAGCCAAGTGCTGTTTAACAAATCTAATATAAAGCACACATTTCTTTTTTTCTTTTAAAAATTATATTTTAAAAAATATTAACCTGTGATCTTATTGCTTTGAGTCAGCTTCATCTACCAGGGATGGCCAGCTTCATCTAACTGGCATTACAGTTTTCAAATTATAGTTTGTTGCCCAAGGAAATGAAAAATTAAATTTTTGCCCAGGTCACTTATCCAGTTTAATTTGAGGCAAAAGTGGAACCAAGGCCCTTTTAACCCCAAGATCATTTCTCTCCACTACAATATACTACACTGGCTCTAAAAGCTGATGGCATGCCTACCTCAAAAGAAATAAAAATAAACAACTTGTTGGAATTTAAGATACCCACTTAAGTCTTTTTATTTGCTCTTTGTCAAAGTAGGAATGAGTAGGTTTTATTTATCATTGAAATTTGAAGGCCTTCTGTTCTGGGGTTTAATCAATTAAACTGAAGGAGAATGTATAAACACAGTGGGAACTATTATTTCCCAAAAGGTCTCATGAAGAGAAAGAGACAAGGCATTCTAGTGAAATATTACCTGGACATACACACACACACACAACACACACACACACACTCACTCACTCTTTCAGGGGTCAGCTCAGGCTACCTACTGACTATGGCCCACATCATAAAAGCTCTGTAGACCATATTACCTACCCCCCACAAAAGTCAATAATATAGAATATAAAAAGCAAAGACAAAATCCCCAAATGTGCTCATCCTATCAGGGTATTTTCCTGAAGCATTAAGGAAACTTTATAGGCAGTTAATTTCAGCAAGAAGGGCTATTTTATTAGCCAATTATACCTCCTCTGTTCACGTTGGTGAGCTTTTGTTCTTTCCTCTTCTTGCCACTGTCGTTTAAGTTCTAGTAATTCACCCTGAGAACAATAAAGTTGGGGGGGGGGAGAGAACAAACAAATGTTTTTTAATTAACATAGTTGTTCAGGAGACAACCAAATTAATTACATATTTAACCTTAACTGGTACAATATTTCATTTCAGAAACTTTTACTTAACTTCAGTTTTCCTGAGAAATTAATTTCTTACATAATAAAGCAGCAGCCAAAATAATTATGGTTCAGTCAAAAATAGCACCACTCTGATTTCTAAAATTTGAGATATAAAGCTAATGAGTACTGTTCAATAAAGCACAAAGCGTCTAGACACTCCAGCATGAGGTGACATCAATAGAGAAAGAAACATCTGCAGTGTAAACTACACTTGTTTCTCATTTCAGAGAATGAATGTAAGACATATATCATCAGGCTTGCAGAGTCTAATTAACCTCTCCAAGTGTGACCCCAAATAACTTCACTTCACATTTTTCTTTCACTTTTTCCTGATGAACTCATACCAGTTTGCAAATGTTAGATCAGATTTCATAGTGAACCAAGGTGAATAAAATATATTTGTTTTTGAAAATAAAGGCTCACCTATTTCAGGTATGATACCTCTTTCAGACAGACCTCTAGGCTCCCTGGAGAGGTAATTTGTTGCAAATACGGGGAAAACTTGACTAGAACTAAATTACTTGCTCCAGGCAGGCTGGTTGACTTCTTGGAAGTGGTAATTTATCTTACATAGGTGTGCATTTAACTTCCAAGAGAAGTATTTCACTTACCTTATATTCCACTTTAGAACTAGGTTTAAAATCTTATTAATTCTCACAGCAATTCTGTGAGGAAGACATTGAACATTATCCCCATTTTAAAGGAGGGAAGAATCCAAAATGATTTGGACAAAGTTGAATGCTAGGTCTGTGGTGGAGTGAGGTAACTTTCTTTTTTAGAAAGAATGCTAGAGTCAAATGATAAACATGACCTTGTAATCCAAAGGCACATAGGATTTATTTGATGAAAGATATACATTTGTTTCAAAAATTCTACAAGAGGAAGAAAAGATGGACTAGTCAGAGGCAGAAGGAGAAATCCACTGATAAACTCAATGTCAGGAGAAATGAGAACAGTTCCAGCATGGTGGGTGAATGAGCCCATGGCATTTTAACAGGACATAAGAGTCACATGAATAGGCAGATATAAATGAAGTCTGAATCATTTGAGGGAACTTCCAAATTGACAAGATCCTTGATCCATTTGGCATATGTGTATGCATATATTCCAATGGATTTAAAATCTTTTGCTCAAAAAGCTAATCAAGTATGTGAATCAAAAAATTTAAATCTTTCTTTCCATTATTTATATATTTTTAGATTCATTATTGATATATTATTTATTCCCATTATTTCTACTACATATGTTCCATCACTACACCAACAAAACCCCAAGTGATCAATGTACTTTATCATTTACCTAGAACTAGGAATGACAGAGCCCTAGGAGAAAATAGGTAACATATCTGTTTGGGGAAAATGCATTCTAATATCATTATACATTTATATTAAGTTTAACAGTTTTCAAAGTACTTTCACAAACACAAGATCCTTGATTTGTATGATAGTTCTAAGAGGTGAAAGTGCCCAATCCTGCCATCTCCACATAAAAGGAAATGGGGGGGGGAGGAGTTGAATCATTTGTCCAAGTCCCATGGTAAATATGAATGGATTAGACAGAAGATTTTTAACCTCTGATGTCATGGACTACCATTTGGTAGTCTGGTGAAGCCTATGGATTTCTTATCAAAAAGTTTCTGAATACATTAAATAAAATACAAAGATTTACAAAGGAAACCAATTATATTGAGAGTTTTCTAACTTTTTTCCCCCTGAGGCAATTGGGGTTAAGTGACTTGCTGAGGGTCACAGAGCTAGGAAGTGTTAAGTGACTGAGACCAGATTTGAATTCAGGTCCTTCTGACTCCAGGGCTGGTGCTCTATCCACTGTGCCATCTAGCTGCCCAATTTTTTTTTTATTAAAGCTTTTTATTTTCAAAACATATTGCATGGATAATTTTTCAACATTGATCCTTGCAAATATCAAACTATTTAAAAAAAATAAGTTCATGGGGAAAGGTAGGTGGCACAGTGGATACAGCACCTGCTGTAGAGTCAGGAGGACCAGAGTTCAAATCTGGCCTTAGGCAATTGACCCTCACTGTGTGACCTGGACGAGTCACAACCCTAATTGCCTTGGGAAAAATAAATTCACAAATTCCAGACTACAAGCCCATGGACAATAAAGTACCTGAAGTTTCTTCTAATTCTGAGATCCTATGATATGGCAGAATTATCTAATGGAAAGCCTGAGAGGTCATTTTGTTCAAGAGTGCTAGATTTGAAGCTAGAAGATTTAGTTTTAAGTCTTGCTTTGTCACTTTTTGCCTGGGTGACCTTCAAGAAATCATTCACATCTGTAAAATGAGATGGAACAAGATGATCTCATGGGTCTGTCAGATCCTTTGTATGATCCATTTGAATCATGAATGTCTTTTAAAGGACTGAGATCCAGGTCTTCTGATTCTCAGTCACAATCTAGTAGCTTTTATCCTATATGGTGCCATCTAAGTTTAAGGGTGATCCTTTTGACATTTCATTTTACACCAAAAAAACCTAGGTATGGGCAAAATGCTATAGTAGGACCATCAACCACAGTTTCTTTTGTGTCAGCAAGTCTTGAGTACATCCAGGGAAAGTCAATGCATTCTAAAAACTAAATACTTTTTTAATTGAACATGTTATATACCATGCTGAAATCGGCAGTAAATTTTTCTCCCCGTTGTATTACTTTATCTGCATGCAGGCTCCTCTGACTTGGTAGATTCCTGAAGACCACAAAAGTCACTTACAATATCCTATCCTGATAACCAAATGGACTCTATGTGGAGAACTGGGAAGCTATGACTAGGGATAGCATCATATTATTGCTGCACATCCTTGTTGTTTTAGAGCAAAGTAAACCTCTTTTTGTTAACTGTTTGATAACTTGCAGGTGCTTGGTTTTGTCCCAATATTGAACTTAAGCTAAGAGACTGCTGGCATTGGACCCTTCCCTACTAATAAGACTCCAAAACCAAACCCTTCCCCCTAAAATTATAAAACTGATGCTGATGATGTTGATGATGTTAATGTTGATGCTGTTTATGATAATAGTACAACAACAACAACAACAAAACAAACAAACAAACAAACAAAAAAAAAACTAATGTGTCCTAGAATTCTAGCCAGGAACTCAGATAAGATAGTAAACATATCCTGTTTTCAGCAAATCATTGATTTGGAGCTGGAAGAGATTTCAGAGACTAACTAGTCCAGCTCCATTTTACATATGAGAAAACTGTCTTTCCCAAGGTCACATAGAGTCAATAGTAGAGGAAAGATTTGAACTGAGGTCCAAATTCAGCACTTCTACTGTATTCATGAAGCATAAAACTACAAAGATAGCATTTTTTAACAAAGCATCATATGATAACAGATAGGGGAAGGGAGAGGAGAAGGGAGGGAAGAAAGGAAGAACTGTGCACATTCATTCTGTTATGGAGACAAGAGAGCAGAGAGAAAGTGCAGAGAGAATCGAGAAGAGGAACTAATGAGGCATCTCAATACAGGACTCCATGGGGCAGAAGGGGCAGCAAGCAAGGCTTTGTGCATGGATGCTCTCCAGATGATTATTTGATAACCAGAAAAGTGTGTTTACTAGGAAAAGACTGGTTTCCCTGTGGTACCCAAGAGCATGCCCGCAACAAATTAATCTGTCCTGCTGCACTGATGGCTTTTTTAGGCAGCAGCATCACCGTATGCCTGATGAGCCGCACCTACTGAACTCACTCTGCTAACACACACAGACATGCAGTATTGATTTGGCCAGATGTATAATAGGGTCCTTTGTTCAAAAGCTCAGGCTTTAAGGAGATGAGGGGAGGTAAATAAATACTCTTTGAGCAGGGCGGTGTGGGGGGTGGTAGACATAAGTATCTGAGGCTCCTGAAGTACTATTAGATGTTCTCTCTCAATCACCAGCAAAATTTTCTGACTGTTAAAAGTTTAAATTGTTGGGCAGCTAGCTGGTGCAGTGGGTAGATCACCAGTCCTAAAGTTAGGAGGACCTGAGTTCAAATATAGTCTTAGACACTTCACATTTCCTAGTTGTGTGACCCTGAGCAAGTCACATGACCCCTATTGCCTCAGGAAAAAAAGTTTAAATTGTTTCTATGGACATATTTCTGAATTTTAGACAAACTTTATGTAACTCAACACTCAACACAAAAAAAGACCAGACAGTTATAAATTGGGGGGGGGGGATTATTTTTCAGTAAATATTAAATTCCCTTCAAATATTCATTTATGTTCTATGTCGAAGAATGTTTTGTTAGGCAGTGGGTGAGTGGTGGAAATACCAAGGCAAAAAAAAAGACATACTTTTTGTCTTTACCAAGCTCACTTTTCATAAGGGGAAAGATATACATTATTTTTAAAAACTGTAATGCAGAAATGTCTAAGATTCACAAAGCCTTTTTATCACAATAAGAGTGAAGTAGGCAATTTGAATATAGCACATCAGGGATGTGGGTCCTCTCCAACTTTAATGCAGGTGCAGATATCCTCTGACTGCTTCTGAAAAGCCCTGTAGCCATGTCCATCTTTAATTTGTAGTTTAACTAGGCTTGAATATACTGAAGGGACAGTTTCTGACCCCCAGGAATCTTCTTTCTGATGGTCTAGAGGTTTAAGAACACTAGAATTTTTGGAGAAAATGTCCTTCTTCCCTCTAGTCCACCAGGCTGCCCCTGTTTCGAGCTTACAGTTTGCCTATGATGAACATTTGTCTGGGATAGAGTCACCTCATCTTAATATCTTCTTTCCTTTGGGGTACAAAGATCTTTGAAAGGTCATTGATGTCACCCAAGCAGCTCTATATTGGCTGTTGAAGAAGCAACAACAAAAGCAGGGGAAGAAGCAAAGTGGTCAAAAAAAGAGAATTATTCACAGAACGAGAAACCACCAGAAGGAAGAGTCCATTTGGCACTTATAGGAACTTATTCAGTATAGGTATATTATAAAATAATCAATAGGCAGTCCTATTGCAAATGTCACAACATGCTTGTTTGCAAATTCCTCAACTGATTAATCAGCCATGATTCTTTATCATTTAATTTTCCCTTTTCTTTTTGGGAATAAAGCTGCTTGTTGCCTACCTAATTCATATTTGTAGGCTAATGTTTTACTTCCCTCTTCTTTTCTAAGGAGGACTTCTTAGTCTATAGCCCAAAATAGAATTGTCCCTCAGGAATCTGAGAAACGGAAGAAATTGCAGCACTAAGTCTAGTTCCCTTATTGACAAGCAGGCAACTCTAAAGCAAGGAACTTAGAGCAAATAAAAAGGACAAAACCTAGAATTGGTAAAGGTTGCCAGCTCCTGTGACTTTAGCTTGCTTAGCCTCAGTCCTTAGCTAGCCAAGTATTATCTCCATTTTACAAATAAGGAAATTGAATACAGGGAGATTAAATAACTTGCCCATAGAGAAATCATAAAGAATCAAAACTCCTATTTGGACCCAGATTTCCAAAATTCAGTATTTTTTTTTCACAACACACCACCCCATCTCTTACAGATAGTCATCGAACTACCATGTAAATCTCAACACAACTATGACAAAATGATTCATAAAATCTATGTAGGGATAATTTTAAATTAGTGAGATCAAAATGAAGTTTAACCAAAAGAAATGGCATTTGAATTGGGACTGTAGTGATGGGTAAGATGTATATATGAGAGCAATGGTATTCTAAGCATGATCAAAGACACAAGGCATCCACAAATGATTTCTTTTGGACAAATAGCTCCAAATATTATATGTTCAAATGATTTAGCTTCTCCCAAGAAATTACTTAAGTTGTACTGTTTGCTCATTCCCATTGATCCTTCCATTGCCAAAAATATCTTAGAAGCTCTTCTTTGGGAATTCCTTTCAAAGCTTCCAGTAAAATCTTTTTATTATCTTCACTGATAAACATTTGAAGAGAGATTTGATTCCTGAAATAGTCAATAGTTATTCAGAACCAAGTTTCTTAAATAATTCAATTTAATTCAATGATCATTTATTAAGTTCCTACTATATATTAGGCATTATGCTATGTGCTGAGGATCAAAGACAAAAAAATAAAAATAAAATAGTTCCAACCCCAAAAAACCTTATATCTTTTTTGAGACTGCTTCTCCCTATCTCATCCAGACTAGAAGTGCAACAGCCACTGACATACCCAAATCTGATTAACACAGAAAATTTAACTTGTTCCAATTTTCCCATCTGAGCCAATTCAATCCTCTTTAGATTGCCTGGTAGCCCTCCAATCTTGCAAGCTCACTATATCTGTTCTAAGCAGTACTGATACCTGCTTGGTTTCAGCCCCACTATACCTCAGAATTCCTGGACCCATGTAATCTACCAGCCTCAGCCTCCCCAGCAGCAGGGACTATGGCTGTACCCACTATTCTGGCAAATGAGTTTCTATCTCTAGCCAATAAACACAAAAAGAATTCTGAGAACTGGAGATACACCAACAATTTCTTAGCACCAGCAAACACTTTGATTAGGAGCTGCTACTTGAGCAGAACCTTGAATGAAAGGATGTGAGGATTCCAAAAGCTATAGGTGGAGAGGAAGAACACTTCACGATTAGGCTAGGTAATACTGTTTGGCATAAAAATGAAATGTGACTCTAAGCCTAAAGAGCCTGATTTTTCCTGTAATAAAGGCATATGAAATGCCTCTGAAGAAATTTCCAAAAGAGGAATTTCTACAAAAGGCTTTGGGTAAATAGCATCACTCTATATAGTACATCATTTAATTACTTTGTCTGCATAAAAATAATATTTTGGCACAACAATGGGATAGAGAAGAAAGAAAGCTACCATAATAAAAAAAACATTTCATCATCACTCCTTGAAGTTGTGATCTAAAACCTTCAACTTTGACATTTTACTTCTCATAAAATCACTACATATTCACTTTAACTGACTATACCTCCAACTCACAATTGTCAGTCTTAGTATATACATGATGGATTTCCCCAGTTTGATGTAATTTATGACTTTGGGAATAGTCAAGAGTTCTCAGCAATGTTGGGACAAACTTATAGGTTAGCATGGCATAGTTCTTGCAACGGGTATGGTCACAAAACCCTAAAAGTGGCCATCTGTAATCTGCCTTGCTGCTGCTCCCCAAAGGTGTATGGTTAGGTTCAGGGAAATGTTCTCCGCTCCCTGGGCTATAATAGGACAAAGAAACTCCAATCTGACAGGATTGAAGAGTTCATTCCATCCTCTGAGCATCAGAGGGTCTTTACCTCTGCTTTTTGTTTGACAAGTCAGTGTAAAGAGGGAAGACAAAGCAACAAGAAGGCTAATGTATCCACATTTGAAGACACAAGGGCAACATTTTAAATACTCTAATGGAAAAACATTGGTTTGCAACATTTAAAAATTATGTTTCAATCCCCAAGGTACACGGTGATATGTAGCTTAGCTTGATTGATTTAATGAAGACAGCCGTTTTACAAAGAACAAGCTCAGAAATAAGGAAATAATTGGTTTTTGAAGAGCATATTTACTTGCAAAGAAAAAGAGATACAGAATAGAGCTCCCTTCAAAGCCAAGAAAACCTAGATTCAAACTTTGTCTCTCATGCATACTGTCTGGGCGAGTAAAGACACTAAATCTTTAGGCCAGTGTTTTCAAAGTCAAATAGAAACAGGAACTATTCATTGTATATGAGAATCCCTGCAAACCACATAATATTGACTAAATTTTAAAATAAATTTAAATTTAAATAGATTTTTAAAAATTTTCTGTTTTGTTGTATTTTTATTTATTCTCTTCAATATTTCCCAATTACATTTTAATCCAAGCCCACTTGAGTTTTGTGGGCCTCATGCCAACAATAGGTCTTATGTTTGACACATCTACCTAGAATCTCAGCATAAGTCCCTAAAACCGTATAGTTACAGAAAAGATTGACTTGCATTGGGATAGTCCCCTCATCAAGAGTTCTCTACACTAATGAAATTATAAGTCCAATACCTATTCCTAGGATGTCATTAAACCCTAGTAGAAGATTAAAAAAAAAATAGTAAACTACCAAGAGAAGATTTCTTCATGAGAGATTCCTTAGATATTGCTTCAGACATCTATGAATCCCCACTGTTGACTCCCATGCTCTGATGGCCAGAATAGTCCTTGGTTACCAAGAAAAAGAAAATATTCTGATTCAAAAACCATTTTAAGAGATAATAAATAACTTATGGAAAGAGCATAAAAATACTAAGAATGTTTACTTTTCATTGTCAGTTGTTTTGTAATTATTAATTATTAGTAATAACTAACATTTCTATAGCACTTGGGCTTTTAAATAACATTTTTCATATCTCATGTGTCCTCCATATAAGGATAAGTTAGTGCAAGAGTTATTTTTCCCACTTAATAGATGAGGAAATTGAGATCCAGAAAAAATAAAAATCAAAATTTAAAAGACAAAGCACCAAAAGCACTTTTAGCACTTGTATCCAAGTCTTTTGAGCTAATTTTGTAATGTCTTAAGTAATTTTGTCCTTCCCATCCCATTAAGGTAATAGACTTGAATAAACAATATTTTTCACTTTCCATAAAAAAAAAGATTATTATTCCTTTTATCCAGGCATCATCTCTACCAAGTTTATATTACCAGGTTTTCAGTATGAAAAGCAAACTTTCATTTTGTCCTCACAGAAACCATTTTTCTCTGTAAACATCTTTGTTTTGCATCCTGTCTGAACACCATTTAGACAGTGTTCTACTTTCCCAAGGCATTATCCATGTCAAATTAAAGAAGGATTATGTAAAGTGTTTCAGTTTTTGTAAGAATTAGCCATTGTTAAGTGTTTTCATGGGACTGGCAATAATGGGCATAATAAGTCCTATGTGTCATGTCTAAAGAATGACCTTTCACACATTCAGTTATTAATAGTTTTCTGTGGAAAGGTACTGTGGAACAGCTCTGGGATGAGATCTGAAAAAAGCAGACAGGGAAATGAAGGGGGTCAATAAGGCACACTGCCTAACTCTATGACATTTACAGTCTAGAAGTCTGCTCAACATCATGCACAATACTACCCCCCTTCTGGATGTCAATATTAAAAAAAATAAATCAAATCATGTTAAATTGCCTTCATTTTTTAATTGGCTCAGTGGATAGAGTGATAGGCCAGGAGGCAGGAAGACTCATTTTTCTGAGTTTAAAAGCAGCCTTAGACACTTATTTGCTGTGTGACTCTGAGTAATCACTTAATCCTGTTTGCCTCAGTTTCCATCTCTCTGTAAAATGAGCTGGAGAAGCAAATGGCAGACTTTGCCAGTGTCTTTGCCAAGAAAACCCCAAATAGAGTGATGAAGTCACATGACTGAAACATGAATACTAAAACTTTTTCTATTAATTTCTTAAAAAGAAAAGGAAAAGAAAAAATCCAACCCCAACGCTGTGAAGATTGGCTACTATCCTACAAGAGCTTCAAGAAAATCAAAGGTAGTCACAGCAACAGAAGGATTAATGTAGTTAAAGTAAAGACAAGGTCATCAGAATAAATATATCACTAGATGATTATTTGAACCTAGCAACCAATGAAACAATGAAAAACACAAAGTATATTATTTACTGAGGATAACCAGGAGAGAATGCTTTATCCATTTTAACCAAATTAATAAAAGCCTAAAAGAAAGGGTGGAAAATTTTGTACTGGGAGAATAATAAACTAGTGTAATTTAAAGGAGATCAAAGTACACAAGGCATCCACGTGGGGCAGCTAGGTTGAATAGTGAGTGGATAGAAAATCAGCCCTGGTCAGGAGGACCTGAGTTCAAATCTGGTCTCAGACACTTAACACTTCCTAGCTGTGTGACCTTGGGCAAGTCACTTAACCCCAATTGCCTCAGAAGGGAAAAAAAAGGCATCCAAGTGGCTCAGTGGATTGAGTGCTAGGTCAGAAAGATACAAATTCAAATCTAGCCTCAGACACTTACTAACTGTGTGACCCTGAATAAGTCCCTTAATATCCATTTGTTAGTTTTCTCATTTGTAAATAGGGATAGGAATAGCACCTCCCAGATGTCTTGAGTAAAATTTTGATAAAAAGACAAATCTCCAAGATAACATTTATTAACAGGGCCATGCAGCCTGCCAATAAATGGATTAATGGATTGTCTCCATTTGTGTCAAAGATACCCAGCAAAAGTAAAGTTCCCCTTATATAGATTCTGGGGAGTACAGAACAAAGAACATCATGGAGTTAAGGACAACATGACTGGTTACAAAGCTGAGGCAAAGAGAACAACACGATTGGTTGAAAGTTTAGTAATAACTTCCCCCCCACCCCTTTTTCTCCCATGAGACCAAGAAACACTTATTGTTTGAGTCCACTTTCGAGAAAGCATCCCAGACTTTTGGACAGCAAAGCAGACATCTGAAGGATAGCTTGGTGGAAGAAAGATATTAGGCTTGGCTGTTCATACACATTCCCCAAGGTCAGTTAAATTTCTTGAGGCAAGAAAGAGTTGGATTTTTAAAACTTAACCCATTACAGGCCTTCTGAATCTCTGAACCAAGCTCAGAAGCTGTAACAAACAGCTACAGACAAAAACATTGAATAGGATCAATAAATAAATGATACAGAATCAGTTTTAATCTCACAGGATTGTTGTGAAGATCAAATGAGATAATAATTACAAAGTGTCTACTATATATAAAGGCTATATAAATATTAGGGGTTTTTTCAGTCATTCTCCTCTTCCTCCTCATTATTATTATGAAAAATAAACCAGAGAAGGTAGATGGAACCAGCATGCAGAAGATCTTGAATGCAAACTAAAGAATCTGAACTTTACTTAGAGCATTGAAGGTACAAAAAGAAAAGTTAGATAAAGTATAAGAAGGATGGGAAGGAAAGACATCTAAAGAGCAGTTCCTATGAAAAGATACTTGGGGAGAAGATGACAACAGAAGGATCCTATATGCACTAAAATATTCAAGCATCATCTTTTATGATAGAAAAGAACTAAAAAAAAATAGGTGTCAGTCAATAAGAAAATAGTTAAATAAATTGTTGCAAATTAATGAAGTTCCTACACCATAAGAAAAAAAATAAATGAGAATTCAGAGAAGGTGGGAAGGCTTAAATGAACAGATGCAAAGTAAATAGAACCATGAAAAGTATATATATACACAATGACAACAATATAATTGATATGGACAAAGAAGCAAAAAATAAATTGAAATTGTTCAATTGTAATGACCATGCAATTAGTCTAGAGAAGCGTTCAGAAGGCAAAGAATAAGGGATGTGGAAAAATACTTATACTATCACTTAATTTGCTGCTGGATTTTTACCAAACTGCTCTTGTCCTTTTTAATTCTTTGTTTAAAGAGGGATGACTTGAACTGATGGATGCTAAGTGAAGTGTGTAGAATCAAAAGAATTTTGTACACAGCAACAAGAAGATTATGTGATGATCAATTATGATGGATTTGGTTCTTTTCAATAAAGAGGTGATTCAGGTGTATTCTAATAGACTTGTGAAGGAGAGAGTTATCTGCACCCAGAAAGAGAACTATGGGGGCTACATGTGGATCACAACATAGTATTTTCATTTTTTGTTGTTGTTTGCTTACATTTTGTTTTCTTTATCATTTTTTTCTTTTTGATATGATTTTTTTCTTGTGCAGAAAGATGATAAATGTGGGAATATGTATAGATGAATTGCACATGTTCAAAATATATTGGATTACTTACTGTCCAGGGGAGGGGATCAGGGCAAGGGAGAGAGAGAGAGACTTGTAATACAAGATTTAGCACGGGTGAATGTTGAAAACTATCTTTGTACATATTTTGAAAATAAAAAGCTATTGCCTAAAAATATAAAAGGGAATGACTCGTTTCATGAAGAATCAAGGAAATTTCATAAACAAATGTTATATAACACCAAAATGTATCAAAAAATGAGATTAAAAAAAGACTTGGAGGATTTCAGTTGATTAAGATCTCAGATGGTATGATATGACTACTAGAAAAGATAATGACATCTTAATCTGCATCTTTGCACAGAGACAAAAGTTGAAGCCGCGAGGATGAAGGAGACTCCTAAAGGAGTAAATATTTAAAGAATAAAATTGTCAAACATAGGAGAATTGCCTATTTTTGATGTTACAAAGAAGAATAGAAGGCAGTAAAGGAGACAACAAGATCAGAGAAAACTCATTAGAACCAGAACAATATAGATCATAGAAACAGAAAGAGTTTTAAGGGAATGCTCAGTGCCAAATGCTCTAGGGAATCAAGGAACATGAGAACTAAGAAAAAGTCCCTCATTTTTTCAACATGGAGGCAATGAGTGATTTTTGAAAGTACAATTTAGTCGTGTGGTAGAAACCAAAGCTTGAAGTAGTTAGATGGTGCATTGTAGAGAGAATCAGACCTTCAGTGAGGAAGACCTTTTTTTTCTGAGGTCTTCCTGCTTCTGAGGCTTCTTCTGTAGACATGATGCCATGTTGCCTATCGCTAATGAACCTTAACATAGCATCTCAAAAATCTTACTTCAATTTTAAGCTTTTGGAATATTCAGGAGGTACAAAACACCTTTTCTTTTAAGGAAGCACTAGCATCTGGGTAACACAGGGAGAGCAAGAAAGGACTAATAAAAAATGTCATCTGAACTGAGTTTTAAAGAAAATTAGGAATTCTGAAAGGTCAGTATGAAGTGGGAGTTCATTCTAGGCATAGAAGAACTGATACAAAAGTAGGAAACCCTAAAATGGAGCATCATATGTAAGGAACAGAAGGAAGGATAGATTGGAAATACCATAGACTACATGAAGGGGTGTACTCTATAATAAGACAGGAAAGACAAATCAAAGCTAAATTTATGAAAGATTCTAAATGCCAAACTGAGGAACTTGTATTTGATTGCAGAAATAATGGAGAGCCTCTGGAGCTTAATGAGTAGGGGACTGATCCATGAGACCTCTGCTTTAGGATAATTACTTTGGCAGCTTTCTGAAGGATTAATTAGAGAAGCAGAAAGACAAATTAGTAGGCTATTGCAATACTCCAGGTGAGAACTGAGAAGAGCCTTTAACAAAGGAGTAGAAAGGACTAGATATGAGCCCAAATTGGTCTAACCAGACAAAATACAAGGAAAAAAGACTAATAACTCTTTTTGCCCATATACTGTTATATTAACATTATGGCCTAAGATCTGATTAGCTTTCTTCAGGCAGTCATACTGCTAACTTATGGACCTTGCAGTTCATTAACTCCTTTCCAGGTCTTTTTCCATACAAACTGCTCTGCAGCCAACCTTCCCCACATATAAAATGAGTACTTGTAATGATGGGAATGTATTTTTGTACTGTCTTTTATGTTTGATATGACCCTACTTGTATTTTTAGGGTAAACATCTATACATGTTATCAAGTGACAACTAATTTGACCCTTATTAAGGGAGGTCTTGACAGATTTGATTGCACCTTTTCCAAATACAATTCTCTTTAATATTCCTATGTTTAAAATGATAGGCACTAAATATTAAAAACAGAAGCAAAAAATACAAAGGAGAATAAGAATGAGAAGTAATCCCTTCATATTTTCCAGGTCAACTGAAGACTATTGAAGATGAATTGCCTGAAAAGCAGTGCTTCAGTAACTAAAGGCTCTACAAAATGAAATAAAATAAGCAGTTTATGTGCATGGTTATGTAATAAATAATATGCTCAATCAATAACTGGAAAATATGTATGTATCAATATTTGTCTAGCCTCAGAAAGGAAAAAAAAACAAGATTTATTAAGAAATAAAAAGCTTAATTTTCACTGTTTTAAATAACTGCTCAACCTGAAAATTAAAACCCAGTATCTGATTTTCTAATCTGTTGAGCCTTCTCTTTGTGAAATGTTCTACTTTTAATGGCTTTCATTAAAGCTCAGCAATAACTAGATCTTCTAAATATATACACCAAACTGTATAAAATGCTGTGCTTAAAATCCACTGGAAAAAAGCTTAAATCAAAATCATGTCCCAGACTATTCAATATGGATTCTGTTTTTTCTCAGTGTCTAAGTTATTATTTACCTCACTGCCTCTTGTTAAGTTAGGCCCATAGGGAAGTATATTAACTCTTTCAAGATACTTAATTGTCTTAATAGACAAAATATATAAATACACCATTAGATGCCACATATTAGATTTAATTTCTATACAAAAACTACTAGATTTTTACTAAAACATAATGAAATTAAACATAAAGGTCAATCTGTTATACAAAATGGAAGTATTAATAAGGAGAGGTAACTCCTGACTCCCCATATCCCAGAAGATGGGCCAAAATTTCTTACTAGAATGTAGGGTCCTTCATAAACTAATCTCAACCTACTTTACTATTCATCAACTCCAGACATATTATAAACCATGAATAGATTGTGTATTTCATGACTAACTAGTCCAAGGTCACACATCAAGTAGAATTTGAAATCAGGTACCCCAATTCAAGAACCAGTATTCTTTCTACTGTATTACACTGCTTCTTCAGACATCTTTTCTATGAAGTTCTTTCTGAACAGTGAGCCCAAAGTGAGTTTTTGATCCTCTATGTTCCATTGCATCCAAATCTCAAATTCTAACTCTTGTCTTAGTTTTATATCATATAATCAAGCACCTTGTGTTTTTCTTCTCTCAATATAGTACTCAAATATCAATTCACTGTCATTGATTGACATTAAAGAACCTCTTTATTTAATGAATTCATCTAAAGAATCAGCATGGACCCTGAAATCATCTAATACTAAAGGTTATCAATATATTCAATGAAAATCAATTATGTAGGGGCTTCTGCCAAAATGGCTGAGATGAAATGAGAACTAAATATAGACCTCCTCTCTCCTTTCTCAAAGTACCAAGAAATGTACCAATAAAGAAAATAATAATAAAGAAATCAGGAAAAGAAAAGGGCCAAGAGGAAAAAAATAGAAGCTAAAATAATAATAATAGGATTCAATATACTGAACAAATACTATGGAGTAAAATAAATTTAAAGTTAAAACCAAATAGGTCGGCAAACATCACCACTATAAAAATTACAAATAAACAACTGCAAGAATCTCTAGAGTAGCTCAAAAGATCAATAAAAAAAAGATGGAACTTTGATCTTTCAGAGAAATAAAAAGGATTTTAAAAGAGAAGGTCTAGCTTTAAAAAAAACTAATTAAGAATTCTTCAAAACAGTAAAATCAGAATAGGAAGAGGTTTCAAAGGTCAAATAGTCTTACCTTCTCTGATTCAGGAAAATGAAGATCAGGAAGATTGAATTATATTTCAAATATCATACAAGTGCTAAATAAAGTCTTAACAGGAGGATTTGATTTTCAGGTTTTCTGACTACAGGTCATAATAGAATTATTTTCTAGAAATAAAATGTGTGACTATTAATTGAGGAATGACTGGTATAAAAATGAAATGGAATGTTTTTGTTTTACGTATAAGAAATAGCAACTATGAAGAAATCGGAGAAATATGGTATGACAAATGAACTGGAACAGAGCAAAGAAAGGAGAACCAAAAGTACAATATATATACACAATGACAATAATATAAAGGAAAACATCATTTAAATACTAGAGATTTAAGGTCCAATACAATGGCCAATGGACAACTAGGTAGCACAGTGGATACCACCTGGAGTCAGAAAGACCTTAGTTCATATAAAGCCTCAGATACTTACTAGCTGCATTACCCTTGGCAAGTCACTTAACCCTATAAGTCTCAGTTCCTCATCTGTAAAATAAGCTGGAGAAGGAAATGGCAATTTATTCCAGTATCTTTGCCAAGAACATCCAAAACAGGTCACAAAGCATTAGTTATGACAAACAGCTGAACAATAATAAATGGCCAATGTTGCCTCCAGATATACTAGTTAAAACACTTTCTTCCTTGTTCAGTCTTTCAATCTTTTTAATCACAACTTTTATATTAGATGGTTTTCCTTAGTTGTTATTATGAAAACCAAGGTGCCTATTTATCCCAATTAGCATATTAAAATAAAATATATCAATAAATATAGAATAATTTAAGGGAAAGTAAAATTCTAATAAAATTATACTTCACCTTTCATAACAACATAGCTTAAAAGCTGTGAACATGGAAATAGACTCTGATATAATCTGTCAAACTAGAAGAAATGAGTCCTGATTATTATCTGCTTGTTCAGGGACCTGCTGAAGTACAGTCATGACCAGGAAGTAGGCCACAAGATGCTGGATTCTTTAAAGTTCTATTAATAAGTCTCCCTGTAGGGAAGTGCTAACCTTAAGTACTTAGAAAGTATATTGACAGAGTACAATTTATGATACACTTCCTACCAACCTGGAAAGGGTTGAGTAGGGGCTGAGTGAAGGATTATTAGCCAAGGAACAGCCTAGTTAACTGCAGAGGAGACATCTTCTCAAGCCTTGAACAAATGATTTTTATTTTATTCATTCATTTGTTCATTTGTTTGCTTATTTTTTGCCTTAATATCTCATTAAGCCATCTATCAAAATGTGGAAGAATTCTGATCTGCATGAGAAAAGTGTTTGGAGTTATGAAATTTTGTTTCTTTTGAAATTCATAAGGGCTTTTCAAATTACAATGTTAACCTTACACTAGAAATCATTCCACTTTGTCCTACAAAATTTTTAGAAAGTAGCCAATAACTGAAATGAAACGGTACAGGTATCCAATAACTTCATAAACCACTATGCAAATGTAGAAACATAGAAAGAAAAGCTGACTTTCTTAATGGGACTTAAAGGATTTAATTTTCTATATAGGGACCTCTTGGTAAATATAACTATTGTCATACTATTTTTAGTTCATTGGAAGTTAGGGTGTAGAACCACTAAAGGTACAGAGATAAAGGTAGAAAAAAATAAGTGGGAGAACTCAACAATTGAATCTTCTTTATGAGAGAAGACATAACAAAAGGAAAGACAAGTGAGCAAGTGGGTATCAAAGGAAAGATGGTATAAGATTGTGAAAGGAGGATAATAAACATAGATAACACAAAGACAAAATGCCATGGGAAAGATCCACATCACAGCTTTTAGATGTCTGATTATAAAGACAGTATAGAGAACTCAAGCAAACCAAGCAAGAATAAAACTTTGAAAACCAGATTTGGACTACTACACAAGGTAGGAGGAAAGAGGACAAAGGGAGAAGAAGAAAGAAAAGGGGAGGGAAAAAAGCATTGCTATAGCATGAGGTATTGTGCTAAGAGCTTTCTCATTTGTTCCTCACAATTGTGAGGTACATGTTATTATGCTCCCCATTTTACCATTGCCCAGAGTCGCATAGTTAAATCAATGTCTGAAGCTGTATTTGAACTCAGATCTTCCTTTCTCCAGGCCCAGCATTCTACATACTATGGCTCAAGGAAGTCAAAAGAACAGCTGGCCCATTACCATCTTTATTTAGGAGGCCCCGATGTTCTATTTTTCAATAAATGATCATTTACTGTATGATGATTTCTTTGGACAGGACCTCTTATAGCTGACTTTCTTAATCTTCCACAGAACTAGGGTTTCAAAAGCAGATTTAAAGAAAACTCATATCATGGAGGAGTTCTTAATATAATTTGTCAATGAAGAGAGCATGAGGAATACATAGAGTAAAACTGGGAGACAGCAGATATTTTTCTACCCAACAAGATTAGTCAAGTTAAGTCATTTACATCTATGAAGAATCTGTTCTGAATGGCTAGCCAGTCATCCACTTTTGACCAATCTTTTCTGTATGCACACCCTTAATTATAGCTTGGAATTTTTTTTTGAATACTTGGAAAGAAGCTTTACACTATAGTCAACATTTGAGAGAGGAATTTTTATTTTTAAGGCAAGCATCACAAACTATACTTGAGGTAAATGGAACAAAATTACCCTCAACATGAAAAAAAAAAGGTAGAACAAACCTAGAACATTACACTGTTACATGGAGTCAGATAACCCAGGACCACCAAAATGACATTGTTTTGGAAGGAGAACTTCCTATTTTAATTCCTTATTCTTGCTAAATATTAAGTCCTGTTATGTCTATGCTGCAGAAAGACTGAAAATATCAGTTTTTGAGGGCAAAATACTTTGGTCATCCCCATTCAAATCAGAGCTCTATTTGTACTAGAGAGTTCCTAATCCCAGTTCACCAACAAGTAATCAATCTGATTTAAAAAAAAAAAAAAGAATATAATTTAGTCCTTCAGCCATTTGCAAATTCTTACCTGCTCTGTAATATCAAGCCTATCTACTGGCATACGTCTTTCACCATTACTTGTATATATCTTCTTGCATTGTTCATCCTTCATCTTGTGAAATTTCTGGTCTTCTTGCTCTTTAAGGGTGTTCTTAAGTATTTCATTTTTAGCCTGCAATGCATAAAGCAGGACATTAGTATAACATGCTCAACATGACAGCAAGCATTGAACCATCAGTACTGGGTACACAGTGGACTCTTAATAAACACTCTGATTACTGAGTCAGGATATAAACAGACAAAAGGTGTCCTTTTAGGAGCATTAAGAAAGGACAACATCATGTGTTAACTATACAGTCTAGCTCAATTGGGAGATTTCAGAGTTAATTTAATTAAGCTTTAAAAATATTCCCTTTAGAGATAAATCAATGTTTATTCATTCTACACATAAAAAATCAGAGGCATAGAGAGGTTAGATTAAGCACTTTGTTCATGAACGCCTAGTCTGTGGATCAGTCAATATTACAGACAGGCAATGGTGATAATGGTTGACATTTTCTTGAGGAACTGATTATTCTGTCATTTGTTTCCCCGTTAAATTGTTTGTCTATTAGTGATGCTATAATGTAGGCCAATTTAGTTAGGACATAGAATATGGGAAGGGGAATCATGTGAAATAAGTCAAGAGGGACAGTTTCGGTGCCTCAATAAGGCAGTACCCATAAACAAAGCCCATTTACATAGTTCCACAAGCAATTTATGCAATTTAAATGTTGCTTAGCTGTGAAGAATCCAAAGAGAACTTTATGGAAATCTACATGTAATTCCAGTGCTTGCTTACCAAATTGTGGTCTTTATGCAGGGCGGGGAGTTTCTATTAAAAAAAAAATAAAGAAAAAAAAACACCCTTTAAAATTTAGTCCTAAGCCCTAGAAACATGCTACCAACATATTTACTCACTTGTACTCCATTAAACAGTAACATATAAAACAAAGGCAATTCCAACTGGTAAATTATCCTGAAAATCTTCCATTCAAACAGAATGCCTTAATTTCTACCCACTTCCTATTTCTCCTTGCCTCTCTCCTACTCCACAAAAAGGAGTTTTAAATTACTGTTCTTTTCATGTCCAAAGAAGTAACATATAAAGACAGGCACACATTTATTGACATTGCTTACAATCCAGCCTTTTGCACAGCACCCACTATTACTGTTACTATTAACATATAGTACTCATTAATATATGATATATTCATCTCCCACACACATAGTGGTGATACATTAAAAACACATTGCAAAGACAGCTTTTCTCTAGGGAAAATTGTACTGGAGAGTTGGAGTCAAACCTAAATGCTTCCAAGACTTAAAAGTAACTAGTCTATTCCTGGTACCACCTAGCCATTAATACTCAACTTCTACATCTTTTATCTACAAGTTAATATTTCTGCTTTAGGTAAAACACAGAGAACATCAAGAAAATAGAGTAGACATTTACTAAGCATACTATAGTATGCAAAATAGTCCAGGATAACATTCTCAAAGCATGTATATGGATTAGATAAAACCAGTAAATGCAGTAATAATATACTCAGTCAATAATATACAACAGTACTGAATGCAAACTAATTATTAATGTTTTAGAGGAAAGATGGGAGTTCACAAGAAGCCAGCCTGTGCCCAATAAGGCTCCATTGTTTCCATTAAAAACTTGGAAGACTGTGTAGTTCATACACTAATCAACTGCCTCGGAAATGCAGCTCAGGGAAGGATTGCTAATATTTTAGAAGACAGGATTAAAATTCAGGATGATTAAATTGGAGAAATGAGCCAAAATGAAGAGAGCAAGAACACATAGAATGGGTAGGTATACCAAGTGGTTGGGAATAAAGGATGCTCAAAAAGAAAACTATTACTACATGCAACCATCTTTACAGTTTCTCAAAATTCCAAAATCTCTTGAGTTCCTGTTTACTTATTTCCATGGTCAGGCCTATTAGTCATTAAGAAACATCTCAGTAGATCTTCGTCATCAATTTCCCCCCCCATCTCCTTTCCTGCCTCCCTGCTCCCACCATTTACCAACTCCTTTTTTCCAAAGAACTGGAGGTAAGGAAGATAAAAAGTTGAATTGGAGAATCACTTGGGACATTTATACTGACAGTTCACACCTGGAGGCCAAATAGTTGTCCTAGGAGATGCTGAAAATGAAAGATGCCCTATCTTCTAATGGGAGACTCCAACTGTCTTGTTACTCAGTGAATATTGTAGTCTTTACTTCTAAGCAAGTAAGATTAGATTTTTTCCTTTAAAGGAATTTGACTGGCTCGAGGATTAATAGCTGTTGACATCACTTCCTTTTTCATCCAGGTACAAAAGAATTAGGTGGTATTCTGACCTGTCACTTTATCTTAGGTGAGTTACTTAAGGTATGAACTTTGAGAAGTCAAACTCAACCCAGAATAGCTACCTTGACTCAAAAACAAAATTCAGATTTTGACATAATATGAAAATGGTATACTTCTCGGAGCTCATCTCCACTCTGAGAAAACATCCCACAGAATAAGAAACTGCATTCTTATCTTAAACAGAATCAATTCAAAGTTTAAAAAAAAAAAGAAAAAGAAAACGTTGTGCTTTTTCTCTTTGACTTTATTATCCCTTAAATTTTTAGCATAACTATTTATTATATAGAGGATATTTAGAAAATTTGTTTTTTCTTTGCTCCTAAAAGAGTTTAATCAAAAAAAAAAAAAAAAAAGAACCAAACAGTTCTATGTCTTGACGTTTGAAAGATCTTTCATGTAACCATAAAGGTCCAGATAAATTCCCCTGAAAATTAGGAAATATACAAATATGTACCCATGTAGTTTTTAGCTCTAGTCTCTCCCTCCCCCAAAAAAGCCTCTTAAAATCTCCCTCTTTTAATGACATAGTTGATATCATCAAATCCATGACCTTGGATAAGATTGGCTGATCTATCCATAGAGATATGATTTTAGCAATAGGTCTGTCAAGTGGCTGAGAGACTGAAGAGATACCCCTTAGAGATTTATAGTGTCTAAGCTAATATTTGTATTTCCCCCATGTGGCTTACAGGAACTAGTTATTAGAGACTTGATGATGATAGAGATAGTGATGGCCTTTAGGTTGTGGCTTCCAGTGGATGGATAGGAGTGAAAGCTTAGGAGTTGCATCACAATGAAAGCTCTGGTTCTGTTAGAGTTCAAACTTAGGTAACTTTCATTTCCTCAAGTGGAAAAGTGGACCTCAGTCAGCCAGTATCTGAATGAGCCCTTTATAAGCATTGATTACTAGTGACAGAAAAAGGTTATTCTATTTTATGATACCTCCTGTATCATTAAAGTGAAGTTGAGTTAATTGAAGACTATGGTGTAATCCACTTACCCATAGCACATCAGAACGAGAGCTTCTTGTAGAGACCTTTGGTTCCTGGCTACTCAAGCATTCAGAGGATTTGCTGACAATATAAATAGATTTGTTAGTTCTTTTAAGGGGAGGGAAAAATAGAAAACACCATATTTTTATTGCACCTTTGGATCTTAGCCTGAATTTTTATTGAGCAATGACTAAAAAGAAAAATCATAGATAGAACAAAAGGTTATGCTGAGAAGACAGCAAAGTAGGAAATCAAAACACAGTGATGTTGTGATTATAAGTTGTTCTTGAGGACTGTTCAGTTGAAATTTTCTATATTTGTTTAGTGATGTGTGATCTTTTCAAATTTGTGTTGCTATGTGGAGATTAATGTTCTTTCTGGTCCTCCTAATACTGGTATCTAATTTCCTATATGGATAGTTGAAGCCTGACTCTAAGACTTCCATGACATTTGGAGAGAGAGATTAAACTACAATTCCAGCTCAGGTTTTCTATTACACATTATTTTATTTACCTGGGGCCGCTTTCCTCCTCTGCCTCTCACTGTTGCACAAGACTTCATAGGTAAGAATCCAACCCCTACCCAAAGCAGTAATGGCTAACTCTGTTATCTGGACATCCATGAGCATCCTTCAGATCTACTTATTGCTATTGTGAGAATAGTTTTTGGTCTCATACATCTACCTTATGCAACCTCAGTTTTAATTAGCTTTTCATTATTCTCTCATTCCTTACATTATTATGCACCCCCACTTACCTATTTATAAATTCTATTTCCCTATTCTAACCCCTTTTTCCCCACTAAAATATAAGGCCCTTGAGGGTAGGGACATTTGTTTTGTTTTTGTATCCCTAGAATCAAGCACTGTCTTGGACATGGCAGGCTAGGGAATAGGGACTGTACCTTCCAAGGCAGCTGTGCACTCTCTCAATTTACAGCCCTACAGACTTGCCAAGAGCGTGGAGAAGCAATTTGCCCAGTTATAGAGCCAGAATGTCAGAAGAAAGAATTTAATTCAGATCTTCCTCATTCTGAGTCTGACTCTCTTTCCTCCATACCAAAAGGCTTCTAAACAGAGAAAAGACCTCTCTCCTCCCTGCCTCTCCCTCTCCCCTTTCTCTTATCTCTCTTCTGTCTTCTGTCTTTTGCTATATCCATTGTCTTTTCTCTCTTACTTTGTCAAGTCAATAATAGAATGGTTATCACTTCAGGCTCCTGTTTCCATTTCCTTAGATGACAGAGCCTGAATTAGGAAGATCACCTTAGACACATTATTTATGTGGCTCTGCACAAGTCATTTAAACTCTGACAGCCTCAGTTTTCTCATCTATAAATGGCAATAATAGCACTTACTTCACAGGATTACTATGAGAATTAAATAGCACATGGAAACTTTATAATTATAACTTTTATTATTATAATTATGTTTATTTATATATATAATTATAACATAATTATAAAAATATAAATATAATATAAATACCATATAAATAACATATAATTAAAGCACTATATGAATGGCAGTTATTACCATAATCATTACTATTATCATCATTCTTTTTTACCCTAATAAAAAGAAAAGCAGAAGTAGTAGAATTTATTATCTATAAATTCACCCCATTCTTCAATTCTTATATCCTATATATAGATTCCATCCTCCCTTTTATGTTACTAATGTACAGATCTGACCCCTTTCCTGTAGAAAAAAAAAATCCAAAAAATAAGCATAAAATATCTTGTCAAAAGCAAATGAGAAATTAGAAACAAAACAAAGTAAGAATATCATTTCAGATTATTATTTAGCAGGAAGATGTCATTCAAACAAGGCTTAAGGATCGAAGGGAAATGAAAGTTAAAGGAAGTACATGACTGAAGAATATAAGGATAAGTCAGCTGAAACTAGCAGCCTTTCCATTTGTCTATGATTACTTGTCTCATCTAGGATAGACAAGGAGATGAATGGACTTGTTGAGTCAGGAAGCTGCCCCAATGTCTGTAGCTTTATGGAGTCATCAGTCAAAATCTTTTTTTAGGTTTTGGGGTTTTTTTTCCCCCAAAGAGCTAACAGAGGTTTGCAATGAGATTGCTAACTGACTGTCCTTAGTTGGGTAGAGACTAAGAAAAAAATAATAGGGAAGAAATTCAATAATAATCAAGGAAGGAACCCCAGACAAAGTCAAACATCCTAGCAGTCCCCTGGGACTGATTTATTGCTACTGAGAAACCAATGAATGGAGGATTTTTAGTGTTTGTTCTGACACTGCCTGGGTCAGACTGATTAACAGCTATAAATACTGCCACATGGATAAAAGTTTGAATCTGTAAGGCTAAAGGGAAATTACTATAAGATGGCACAAAGGCAGATTCCACAATACCTAAAAGTTGGATACAATGGACTTGATCCATGTTCCATATTCTTCTGGAGATGGGGACATAGAAAAGGTGGGTGGGATCACAAATAGATAAATGACCAAAGCATATGAAGAAACAGTTTTCCAAGGAACTCTAAGTTATCAATAACCACATGAAAAATGCTGCAAATCACTAATGAAATGATAATTAAAGCAACTCTTATTTTTATCGTTTGACTGGAGGTAGAAACTTAAAGGAGAAAATGACAAATGTCAAAGGAGTTGTAGAAAAGCAGGCACATTAGTGTGTTATTAGTGAGGCTGTGAATTGGTTCAGTCATTTTGGAAAGTGATTTGAAACTATACTTCAAAAGCCACTACTTTCTTCGTACTCTTTGATATTACTAGTAGATCCTGTAGCCTTAGAGATCAAAGAAAAAGAAAAACACAAATTTCCATAGCAGCTCTTCTCCGGAAGGGGAAAAAAGGGGGGGGGGATTGGTCATCTATTGGGAAATGGCTAAACAAGTAATGATATATGAATGGAGTGGAATATTATTGCATAATAAGAAATGACAAAAACGGACAATTCTAGAAGAAAATGAAAACACCTCTGTGAGCTGATGAAGAGTAAAGTAAAAATAGGAAAGCAATTCAAAAAATGAAAACATTATGAACAAAAACAACTTTGAAAGACTAGAACTCTCATCAAAGCACCAACAGCCAAGATTCCAGAGTTCTAAAGGTGGAATAGGATTAGTACATCCTTCCAGAAATGATATATTTAACATGAAGAATGACACATGGCAAGGTGGAATTTTTTAAAACTATTTGTTATGAAGTTTCTTTTTTCCTTTTTTTCATTGTACAATGAAGGAGGGGAATCAGAGTGGGGAGGGGGAGGAAACATACTTGCTAATTTAACACAAATACTTTTTGTTGTCATTGTTTTCAGTCTTGTATGGACTTCATGACCCCATTTAATGTTTTCTTGATAGAGATAATGGAGTAATTTGCCATTTCTCTCTCAAACTCATTTTATATATGCAGAAACTGAGGCAAATAGGGCTAAATGGATTGCTCAGAGTCACATAGCTAATAAATGTCTGAAACTAGATTTGAATTCAGGGAGATGAGTTTTCCTAACTCCGGACTTGACACTCCTTCCACTGTGTTACCAAGCTATCCTTAATTCTAATGCTAAAATTAAACAAATTGTAGGCTTTTTAAATTAAAAAGAAAAAAGAAAAAGAAAATGGAGGCAGGGACAGAAATTTCCATGATTTTACCTCCCTCCTTAACAAATCATAATCTTTGAGAAGGAAGAGTTAAGATAGTTTTAATTCTTCTATGTCACCACACTAAAAGGATGTTCTTCTCATTTAAAAGTTGAGTGTTAACAGAATGGGAGATTCCTCTTTTATCATCCATGAAGCACTTGGAACCTAAAGAGTTCTCTGTGGTTTGGTTCTATCTTTACCTACAACCTCAGACCCACCCTAGAATCTAATGGGTTTTGGTCCTTCTTTCATTTTGGGACTAGAAAGGTGAAAAAAGTAGGAGGTACAAGAGTACAGTGGGAGGAACAAAGCCTATACCTCTCAGACTGAAGGTCTAACACATGGCATCTACATCATACATATCAGATAGCTTTAAATGATACAAAGTTAAAACAGGTATAGATAGCCCATTTAGAGAAAGTCTACCTATGAGTGTCCATTAAGACAGTCCTCGAGAGCAATCAAGCTTTCTAACTTATATCTATTGATTATAGAGGAATATAGACCGAGTTGGTGAATAACACCTACCTAGCCTCTAGTCTACCGCTTGTTTTGCCTGAAAAATCAGGTCCAGTTCTCCATCCCAGAGAGAATCATGGGAATATCTAAAAAGTATCTAACACTCAGTTACTCTAGAATAGAAGCCTTTGAGTAATACCTAGACATGGAAATCCAAACTGAAAATTCTAATTTTAGTCTGAAGATACTCTGTCAAGCTTTATTTTTTGGCTGTAAGCCTGCTGGTATCAGAGAAAGGTTCTAGCCATGATATCCTAGTAAACTGAAGTTAAGATGCTTTAAATGGCACACAAGAAGTGAAATCAGTACCAGAGAAACAATGGGTCAGTGGAAGAATATTCCCAATGAGGAGCCATCCTAGAAAGATCAGATTACATGCTACATGTTATAGCATGGGAGGTATAAGTTGACCCTATACATATGTTTGCCAAGAGATCCTACCGTCACCCCTACTTCCATGCTGGAAAATTCTCCTCTCTGATGATGAGAATATTTGTGGATGGATGTGATATAGAGTTGATGGGGAGAATGTTCTATAGCAAATCTATTTCCTATTTCAACAAATAGCTTTGCTTTGTGCTATCAGAAAGGTCTGTATTAAATCAAGTCTCTGCCCTATGAGAGAAAAAAGCATAAACAAGTCAATGGGGTTCTGTGAGCTATTATTTTGAGTGTATGGGGAAAAATACCCTGAAAATAAGGTTGCTATTTTAAGGGCTTAGGTGCTACCCAAGGAAGCAACACCATAAGTCCTGAAGAAACACATACATTCTGATCATTTCAGTTATAACACTCTCGTAGCTAAAGTTAGTTTTTCCTAAAATAGTATGTGATTTGGGGGTGTCCATTATAGCAAATATGTCCTTCTCAGAATGTGGCTGGGTGGTGTAATGGATACAATGCCAGGTGGAATCAGAAATATTCATCTTGCTAGTTCAAATCCAGCCTCAGATACTTAATAACTGTGTGACCCTAATCAAGTCAACTCTGTTTGCCTCAGTTTCCTCATTTGTAAAATGAGCAGGAGAAGGAAATTGCTCACCACTCCAGTATCTTTGCCAAGAAAACTTCAAATGTGGTCACAAAGAATTTGACATGACTGAAATGAATGAACAACAACAAAATGTTCTGAGAATTCTTATGAAAATAACTTGGAGATATTGAGGGAAATCATGTGATAATCTTAATATCAGAAGAAAAATGATTAAGTCTTTCATTTGAAATTTGGAGCTTCTTTGTGGTTTTGTTTTGGTTTTTTGCTTTTTTAGAGGTTTTTTGTTTTGTTTTGTTTTATGCAGACCTAGGAAGTCAGCAGAGTATGCATTTCTCAATGTAGAAACACATTCATCAATTCAGATCAGCAACATCAGTTGTTTGACTTATCCATAGTTACAGGGCTGATACGTGTGTATGTATGTATATAAGCATTAATACATGTGTGTGTGTGTGTGTGTGTGTGTGTGTGTGTGTGTCCAAGGCTTGACTTGAACCCAGTTCTTCCTTACAGGCTAGCTCTTTTTACATTGTCACTTAAAAGATATAAATCAACAGAAAAAAAATTCAGGTGCAAGGAAAAAAAAATACTTGTGAAAGATGGACTTCCAAAGCTCAAGGACAAGATATTTGCTCGATCAAGCAGCACAGAACTCTAGAAAGACACTTAATATTTGCTCTTTGACAAAAAGGACAGAACACCAGACCTTGGAGTTTAAGATGTTGAAGAAAGAATTATAACATGGAAAAGAGTACTTAGAAATATAATAACTAATAGGGACCTCACTAGATCATAGATTCTTTGAGCCAAAAGGGGACTTGGGTTATGTAGTCCAACTTGTCCTTTCTATTTTTCCAGAGGAGTAAACAGAGACCCAGAGACTTGACAGGATTCATCCAAAGTCAGCCAGGTAGCAAATGTACTGGGGTTGAATCCAATGAAATTTTAATCCTCTAATTTCCAAAATCAGTGCTCTTTGTGGAGACCCCCCCCCCCAAAAAAAAAAAAAAACAAGTTCACTAGACAGGAAGCTGTCTCCATCTGAATATTCACAATAGTCATTTTTTGGAGCTAAAAAAAGGTTCTTGTGATGTCATTTTAAATGTACTTTCTTCAAGTATAGGATTCAACATTGCTTAGCTTTTAGCATTTCAACAATTCCACAAGTCAAACATAAACATCATTCAGCAAAAATAATCCATCAAAAAATCCATATGAATATGGCTGTGCTCAATATAAAAGCCCCACTTACTTTCTTAGCTACTGACAAAGGACCTCAGTGACTCAGTTATTCCCAAGGAAATAATAATATGGCTTCAAAAGTATCATTTTTTCTTTTTGCAGTAATCTTTAAGATCATGAGAAAGGGCATATATACAACTGCCACCAAAGAAAAGAATATTCCCTGACAGCAAGAGTTAAGAGTGCTCTGTAAAATAGCCCATCCTCTACAACTTATAGTCTTGTCTCCTTAACTAGAAGGAAAATACATGCAATAACAGTACAAGAAAGATATTATCAAGTGGGACTGATCCTAAGTGTTAAAAACAGGACTGAGATGATTGAAGGATGAAGTGATCAAGACTTCATGGAGAAGGGGGGAGCCAAGAGTTGGGGCCTGAAGGATGAACAGATTTTGCTTAGGGAAATTGTTTAATATAATGGAAGTCACTGATCTGTCTGTCTAATCTTCAAGTAGCTACACTATATCCTTGAAAGAAAGTGCATCATGTACTTTCCAGGAAAGAGAGAACAATGTTAGTAAAAACTTAGTTGTACAATCATGTCCAATTATTCTCCATGATCCCATTTGGGGTTTTCTTGGTAGAGACACTGGAGTAGTTTGCTATTTCCATCTCTAGTTCATTTTACAGATGAAGAAACTGAGGCAAACAGGATTAAGTAACTAACTCAGGGTCACAAATCTATTAAGTGTCTGAAACCATCATTTCTAAAATATATAATTGCCTCAAATTTATAAGAATTAAGCCATTCTTCAATTGATAGATGGTCAAAGGATATGTTTTCAGATGAAGAAATGCTTTAGCCATTTCTATTCATATGAAAAAATGCTCTAAATTACTATTGATTAGAGAAATGCAAATTGAGACAACTTTGAGGTACCACTGCACACCTCTCAGATTGGCTAAAATGACAGGAAAAGTTAATGATAAATGTTTAAAGGGATGTGACCAAAACTAGGTCACTAATAACATTGTTGGAGGAATTGTGAACTGATTTAAGCATTCTGGAGAGCAATTTGGAACTATATCCAAAGGGCTATCAAATTGTGCATACCCTTTGATTCAGCAGTGTCTCTACTTGCTCTGTATCCCAAAGAGAGCATAAAAAAGGGAAAAAGCACCCATATGTGCAAAAATGTTTGTAGCAGCCCTTTTTATAGTGGTAAGAAACTGGGAAGTAAGTGAATGCTTGTGAGTTGAATAATGGCTGAATAATGGTATATGAATGTTATAGAATATTATTGTTCTATAAGAAACTATCAGCAGAATGATGTCAGAAAGGCCTGGGGGAAGTTACATGAACTATACATATGCTTAGTGAAATGAATAGAACCAAGAGAACATTGTACATGACAGCAAGATTATGTGATGTTCAACTGTGATGGACTTGGCTCATTAAAACAATGAGGTGATTCATGCCAATTCCAATAGATTTGTGATGGAGAGAGCCATCTGTATTTAGAAAGAGATTAAGGACAAAATGTGGATCATAATATAGTATTTTCACCTTTTTTGTTGCTTGCTTTCTCATTTTTTCCCTTTTGAGCTGATTTTTCTTGGGTAGTATGATAAATGTAGAAATACATTTAGAAGAATTGCACATGTTTAACCTATATTGGATTACTTGCTGTCTAGGGAAGAGAGGGAGAAAAATTTGAACACAAGATTTTTGCAAGGTGAAAGCTATCTTTGCATGTATTTTGAAAAATAAAAAGCTATTATTAAAACAAATTCTCAGTGTCTGAGGCCAAATTTGAACTCAGGAAGATAAGCCTTCCTAACTTCAGAAACAGCCCTGTATCCTCGATGTTACTTAGCTGCCCTTAAAAGCCTTAGTAGAGTGGGGCAATAAGAAAGACTACAAACATAGGCAAACTATATACATTGCAAAGACCTATAAGAGCAAGAGCTAGAACATTCTAGTTATGGAAGAAGAAGAAAGAATTAGCATTAGCAAAAAAAGTTGTGTTTCAGGAGAGGAAATTTCTTTGGCTAATTCATATTTATAGTTACAATACAAAGAGACAAGGTAAGATGAGGTCTGATATGGAAAACTTCAAAGTCACCTTGAGGACTCAGGTACTTCATTATGAATGACCTTGAATGGCAGAGTTAGCAGAGTGTCACTTATAAGCAATGGGAAGCCACTGAAGTTTTCTGTGCAGAGAATTAAATAATATCCCTTTAGGAAGATGAATCTGGACATGAGGGGAAGATCCAAAAGGCAATAAACTTAGGAAAAAGGCCATACCAAAAGCATAGGCAGAGGTAAGGAAACTAAAAGTACAAACTGCTTAAAGACAATAGCTTTATTTTAGCTCATATTTGTATAGCATAAAGCCCTGCAAATGGAATGGGCTTTAAACATTAAAAATTGAATTAAATGATTTCTTTAATCTATGGTGGAAATAGTATGAACCAGTTCTAGGGTGATGGCAGTAGATATGTAAGCATTCAAGAGACCTTTAGAAAGCACAATTGGCAAGGATGGACAATTTGGCTAAGAACACCAATGCAGGTTGCTGGGATTGAGAGTTAAGTCCCCAGCCCCACACTTTTTATGGATGCTATAGAGGTATTCTCAATAAAACACTCTGAGTGAAACATAAAAGAGGTCAGTGGTTTCATTAGCAAAGTAGAGAAAGTTATAAATAGTCTGACTTTCTACTCACCTTATTTCAGAGAATTATAAAATGTGAGATAGGATTCAAGCTTAACATATGGATAAGGGATCAATTTAGCCCTTAAGTACTTTCAGGAAGCTCCCATGAAGGGTAATATAAGTTTTGTGAGCATATCTGAAGACAAAACTTGGCAACCAGCGTGCATATTCAGCAGAACTTGCTGGACTCAAAAGTTCAAGGAAACCAAAATAGATGAAAACCTGATCTGAGCTAATCATCTAATTATTCAAATAGAAATAAAGGGAACTCATGCAGTAAAAGCTGTTGAAATCGAGAAAGTTTCAGCAAATGTTAACATACAGGAGCAATTCCTGGATTGAAAAGGAAGAATTTGTGGGGGGATAGGGGTGGGAGGGGGGGTTAGACAATTCAATAGCCCTAACACAACTAGCTTCATGGCAGGAAAATGCCAGCAACCCTATACTTGCAATATTAATAACCTTCATCAATATCAATACATGATAAGCAAAAGTAATGGGCACTTACCTTGGGCTTAGAGATTCAAGTCTTGTTTCTGATATGCACTAAATGTGCAACCATAAGCTTAAACATAACAGATATAGAAAACTCTCCAAGACCCTGTTATAAATAAGTTATCATTCTATAATGGTGGAGGTAGTTTTCACACTTAGAGTTTCTTGATGAATGATGAAACCACTGGTCCAGACCAAAAAAAAAAAAAAAAAATCCTGTGGATCCATCAATATGGATGCTTCTGCCAACAATGTATATCATAATCCATCCATTCCTTTTCTTCTGTGCTGGCCATGCTTTCTCTTGAGCTCATCATGATGAGTCTATCCAAGGTGCTAGCAGCCTTCCTTGATTTCCCTTATCTTAAACATACTAGTGGAGTGCATGGGTAACCCACTAGCCTCACTCTTACCCTATAAGCAGCCCATCTTATTTTTTGTACTTTTTTGGACAACATTCTTTATTCTAATTTTTCTTTGTAATTCTTTCTCTGCTAAGCATATAAGTCTGCTCACAGTCACATACCACTTTCCATTGTCTTTTCCATTGGAAAAAGAGGCATGAGTCTTTAAGTCCATTTTCTGTCTATAAAACACTTTTAGGAAACTCTTGTTTATGTCTATAAGTTCCATATATGCATTAAAAGCATCTTTCACGAGGGTATTAGTGGGAAAAGGACCACATTTTTGTCATGCCATGATCAACTAAAAGACAAATCAAGATTCCACTACACTGATTTACTTGATACACAAATAGCACTGTTCTTCCAACAAGATTTCTCCCACACATACAGTAAAATTATTCAAGATTTCTTGAAAGTTATAGTAAAGATAACCTTTTTTTCCTCCAGTTATTAATAGCAGGTGGGCAATAAAACTCAGGGACCTATGCTCCCCAAAAGTGTTCACCTCAGTAATGGGGGAAATCCATTACAGGATTCAAGTTGGAAAGGAATTATCTATAGATGGTAAGGTCTTCCAGATGCTCTCATGTTTGGACATCATGCTGATTAGATTAAGCCCCCAGACTATAGAGCCTTCTGGGAAAAGTTCATATTGAAGAAGAATTATCTATAAATTTTGACATCCTCCAGATGCTCTCATTTTGGGACAACATTATGAAAATTGGATCAAGCACACAGATACTATAAAGCCTCCTGAAAAAGACATAACTCCTCAATAGAGTTTGATCTAACCATCTTTGCAATAAAAAGTCAATAAAGAATGCCTCTTGTCCAGATTATCACATAGTTATATAATCAAGAGATCTCATCTTTCAGTGTGTGGAGGTATGAATGTTTGTTTCAAATATCTCCAGTTTACAGATAAGGAAACAGACTCAAAGTAGTTAAATGATACAGCTAGAGGTGACATGACTAGTGTCATTTAATGCAGTATTTAAATTCAGATCAGCCTCACACCTAAATCTAATACTGTATTCCAAAAATTAATTTGTAAATCGGTTGTTGGGGACTCGACACATTTTTTTCCATAAGAAAAAATGATATAAATGGTAAATTAAATACTGCAATATTTATTTTATATCCATTTGTTTATTTTGTTCTATCCACCATACCATGGGATCAGTTTATCATTAACTGAAAATGTAGAGGATATAAAATACTACAATAGATGTTTGTTGATTATAGAAAAGCATTTGTTTCAGGAGAAGAAAATGCCATGTTTCTCATCCATATATAAAATCATTCAATATTCCTTAGAAAATATGACAGAAATAACCCTGTTCAATGACCCTGATAGCAGCCATCAAGCAAGTCATAAAATAAGGAGATGTATGCTTGCCAAAGGTATTTGCTACCGTGATGGAAGAGAACCAGCACAGCATCGAAGTCAAAGTGGATGGATAGAGAAGCATATGCTTCTGTTTGCAGGTGACATTGTACTGATTGCATCAACCCCCGAATGTCACAAAGCCTCTTGAAAGAATCACAAATTATTTAAACGAGTTTTGCCTGTCCATTTACACTAGAAAGACCAGCCTCTTAAAAAAAAATCTAACCCGTTATCAAGCATGCTCTATTATTTAGAGATGAAAAGGCTTCTTAGAGACAACATGATTATATGTAAGAGATACATGAAATGAATCAGCAAAATCAATGCTCCCCTTCACAAAGTCATTGTTCTAGTCAGACTGGTCTGATAAATACAACATTGTATTTCCTGTCTTTGCCCAGGTGGTCCCATCATGTCTGAAATGCTCTTTTTTCCTCCCCTCTGTTTCACAGAATTTCTAGCATCCTTCAAAGCACAATTCAGGGGGCACTTTTACTGTAACATTTGTTTTTCCTGCTCAAGTGATCAATACAAGGATTACTTCATGGCTGCATAGCATGCAACTTTTTGGCATTCAGTCCTATGTCTCTAGAAATTTCAGAGGAGCTTTGATACATGCTCCATGGAATGGCTACTACAGACTTGTTCTCATGAATGCTCCAGCTCTTTCTACATGCATTTCCAGGTCAAACAGTAAAGATGGAAGTGATTTGGGTTCAGAGATTTAAGAGGAGGAGAAAAACAGGATGGATTATTTTAGAGAAATTGCAAAGCTCCTTTACCAACAAGAAGCTTCTCATGAAAACAAAAGGACACCTTTTAAAACTAACATTCTATCACTGTTTCAAGACAAAAACATAGAATACAACTGCTACCAAAAGATTAAAAATTTTTTACAGAGAGCAACAGATAGGTACATGTAAGATATGAGCAAGCTGGAGCAGTTAACCAGTGAGGGACAATGAAGGGAAGATGCATTGATCATATATGCTAAGAATAAATAATGTCAACCAAAAGAATACATGGATAGCCTTGAAATATCAAGAAAAAGTAACAAGTTCTCTAGGACATTGAAAGGACCTCCTGTTGCAAAGTTGGGGAAGGATCTGGACAAGAGTAATACAGGATGGATTGTCAATTGGCATGTACTATCAAAAAGGACTCAAATTATTGAGATCCATTTAAGTGTATCTACTATGGCACTTCTCCCTAGGTTCCTGACAATGATGAAATCAGTGCTGTAATGTCTGCTACCAATTTTTTTTTTCCTTCCCAAATGTTCCACACCAGTAATTTTTATCCAGGATAGAATGAGAAAAATCAGAAAAAAAAAATCATTTTGATCTTCCCCGTGTGACTTTCTTACCTAACAAATCATCCAATTGAAAGAATTAAGTCCAGGCTTACCTGGTCAAAGGATCATTTGTTACTCAATGAGAGGATTTCTCCAGAGTAGATAGATACATTGTTCAATGCCTATAGGAAAAGTTTGAAGAGACCACCAAATTTATTATAAATTGATAAATAAATTTTCAACCCTTGCTGGGGAGTCCTATACTCAGCCATGGTCTTTTTTTTCTAAAAGGAGATTGAAAAAGATCCACAGATAGATGATTAGGTTATTTATATGCTGTCAAATTTCCATTATCTGTGATTTCACAGCACTCTAGCTCTCAGGTGGGACCTCCCTACTGGCCTGCAAATAAGCTAGACACAGACTATTTAGAGGTAACTATGTTTGCAACATCATACATGGGGAAAGATTGCAAGAACAAAGATCATCTAGCCAAAAGGATATTTAACATTTTAAAGGGTACTAAAAACCCCCAAAAAATCCCTGTTAGCACACTTCCAGAATAAGGATTACTGATAACAACTAACATTCAATCATTTAAAAATAATAACAATAGCCATACCCTTACCTAGGACAGGTGATGTGGTGAGAAGATAAAGAAAGCTAATAACCTCAACCTTAAGAAAACCTCAGTTTAGGTCCTGAGTGACAAATATTAGGTAAACATGGACAGGTCACTTAATTTCTTATAGTCTCTAGGAAATTCTCTAAGAATGAATTATACATGAGTTGTGGATCTTTATCAGTAAAGGGAGTTTCCATACCAATTAAATCACAGATATAGATTAGAGGTTAGGGGTGGGGAGATCATCTGCATTTTGCTTTAGAGGTTAGAACATTTTGATACTTTCATCCAGCTTCTTGAGGTGGGGAAAAAATAATTATTATATGATGAGGAAATTAAGACTCAGTAGATATATAATAAGTGACATATATAGAATTTGGGCATGGGTTAGTATACTTTTTTATTCCTTTAGGTTGCCAATTCTGTGTGTGTGTGTGTGTGTGTGTGTGTGTGTATGTGTGTGAGGTTTCATCCATAAATTTATGGATATGCAATGTATGTATACATACACATGAACATATATATTCCCCCAATTAAATGTTAAAACAATTTAACATTTGTTTTTGTTTTAAGTTTTGAGTTCCAAACTATCTTTTTTCTCTCTCCTCCTCCCTTCCTGAGATAAGCAATCAGATATAGGTTATTCTTGTGCAATCATGTAAAACATTTCCATATTAGTCATTCAGTAAGAGAAGAAACAAAAGGAAAAAAAAAAAGTGAAAAATAGCAGTACTTCAGTCTGTATTCAACCAATACATTCTTTCTCTGAAGCAGACAGCATGCTTCATCATTAATCCTTTGGGATTGTCTCATTATATTGCTGAGAAAAGCTAAGCCATTCACAATTCTTCATTGAACAATACTGCTGTGCAACATTCTCCTGGTTCTGGTCACTTTACTTTGCATCAGTTCATGCAAGTCTTTCCAGGTTTTTTTTTTTCTCCAAAATCTACCATTTCTTATAACACAATAATATCCCATTACAATTGTATATCATAGCTTATTTAGCCATTCCCCAATTGATGGACATTCCTTTTGCTTCTAATTCTTTACCACCACAAAAAGTTGCTATAAATATTTTTGGATTTATTTTTTTCAATTTTATTTTATTTGCAAAATATATGTATGGGTTATTCTTCAACATTAACCCTTATATAGCTTTCTGTTACAAATTTTCCCCCCAACTCCCCACCCCTCCCCTAGATGGCAGGATATCCACTACATGTTAATTATGTTAAAATACTTGACAGATTGAATATATGTATACACATTTCCACACTTATCATTGTTGTGCAAGAAAAATCTTATCTACACAGAAGACATATCAGATAAAGGAAACAGAATGTAAGCAAACCCCAATCAAGAACATGAGAATGTTATGTTGTGGTCCATATTTCACATCCCTCTCTCTGGGTGTACATGGCTTCCCTCAGTGAACAATTGGAAATGGTTTGAAACATTTCATTGTTGAAGAGAGCCATGTCCATCAAAATCGACCGTCACATAGTATTGTCGTTGCCATATATAATGATCTCCTGGTTCTGCTCATCTCACTCGGTATCAGTTCATGTAAGTCTCTCCAGGCCTCTCTCTGAAATCATCCTGCTGGTCGTTTCTTACAGAACAATAATATTCCATAATATTCATATACCATAATTTATTCAGCCATTCTCCAATTGAAGGGCATCTATTCAGTTTCCAGTTTCTAGCCACTACAAAAAGGGCTGCCACAAACATTCTTGCACATGTGGGGCCCTTTCCTTCCTTTATGATTTCTTTGGGATATAAGCCCAATAGAAATGCTGCTGGGTCAAATGGTATGCACAGTTTGATAACTTTTTGAGCATAGCTCCAAATTGCTCTCCAGAATGGCTGGATACGTTCACAGTTCCACCAACAATGCATCAGTGTCCCAGCCTTCCCACATCCCCTCCAACATTCATCATTAACTTTTCCTGTCATTTTAGCCAATCTGACAAGTGTATAGTGGTACCTCAGGGATGTCTTAATTTGAATTTCTCTGATCAATAGTGATTTGGAACACCTTTTCATATGACTAAAAATAGTTTTAATTTCATCCTCTGAAAATTGTCTATTCATATCCTTTGACCATTTATCGATTAGAATGGCTTGAATTCTTATAAATATGAGACAATTCTCTATATATCTTAGAGATGAGACCTTTATCAGAACCCTTAAATGTGAAGATGATTTCCCAATTTATTGCTTCCCTCCTAATCTTGACTGCATTGGTTTTGTTTGTACAAAAACTTTTTAACTTAATATAGTCAAAGTTATCTATCTGGTTTTCAATGAAGAGTTCCAGTATAAATATTTTTGTACAACTAGGTCCTTTTCCATTTTTTTAGATATTTTTGGGACGTTGACCCAGCAAGGGTATTGCTACATCAAAGGGCATGCACAGTTAGCTCTTCCTGGGCAAAACAGCTTGCTGCACTTCTTATTTCATTATTCTCATTTTAGGAATTTCAAATTAGTTTTAAACACTTGCCTAGGGAAATTTTAAGTACATATACATATATGTGTATGTTTTATATATGCAAATATATGTATATAAGTGCAATTAAATATAGTCATATCTACAACAAAAGTGTGGGTATATGCATATTTAGACTGTGCAACTATATCTAAAAAATGTGTATGTCAACTATATATATATATAAATATATATATGTCCAGTCACTTAAATTTCTACACGTGTGGACACATACATGTACATATGTGTGTGTCCTTTCAAAGATTCATAATACACTTTTTTTTTGCTAAGGCAATTGGGGTTGAGTGATTTGCTCAGGATCATAAACTAGGAAGTGTTAAGTGTCTGAGACCAGATTTGAACTCAGGTCTTCCTGACTTCACAATACAAATTAGATTGAAAAAAATGTTATGCATACTAGTTTCGATAACCTAGAATCCTGCTTCCCCTTTAGCAGAGATATTAAAAGAGTGTTGTCATTTTGTACAATAGCATTCCCTCAGTAAAATTCAGTACTACATAAAGCTATACTGAGAAAGATCACATTTGGACTTGAAAAGAGCTGGGATGATTTAGGGACTAAATATAATCTTCAGAAGTACTGGGATTGGGTTTACATCTGTTGCCTGCCATGACTCTCGATCTTCATGTCATTGCTCAGCATCCTAAAACCAAGTAACTGTCCATTGTGAGATTTAAGGTCTGTCCCCAACCAAGGCAGGTCTCTAAGCCTGACAGACCATAATCCTGGCTTGCTCCCAGACTCCCATTGAAACCATCTCTGCCATCCACTTTTCGGTTGTTTTTTAAAGGAAACGGCCATACTGCAGAAGTGCATTCCAGAGGTCTTTTCATAAAAACCATCCTGTGTGCTCCATCTGCGTGTGCAATCTGCTTGTGTATTTTCAGCCAGCTTGCATGGGCAGATTAATGTGTACAATTAGAAAGCAACCTCACAGGCATTCAATAAACTGCCTCTGTTATTACACTCAGGAGAGTCCCTTTGGATGTCAATAAAAGCCTAGTTTTCTGCCTGTTAGCTAAATAATTGACAACACTAAAAATAATCAGAAGCAAATGAACAAAGTCAGAAATACGGTATCAAGAGCACATAGACGAGGATTCATGGTTGTGGTCCCATTTGGTGTCCATGAGTATTTTCTTAAGCAAACGAAAAGTTGGGGATGCTTTTCCTAAAGAAAAGACAATGTGTTGCTGACTGGCTGTGAAGCTACACATCATGGCATGCTGAGTGTTAGCACTGCCAAGACAGGAGCGATCCACTAGGCTAAAAAAAAAAAAAAAAAAAAAAAAAAAAAATTGGTTTTCATTTGCTTTGCTGTTCTCCATATGACAGCTTCAGAGAAATCTCAAGCTTTAAGAGCAATTGGATTTGTAGTTTCTAGTATATGTTTCTGATGGAAGGAACCTTTAGATATTATTTAATCTAAAATAACACCTTCATTTTACAGATAAGACTAAAGTCCGGAGTAGCGGTCATTTGCCTAATAATAGACTTTATATACTTATGACCAGAGCCATCTCTGAGTTTGTGCAAAATTATCCATCCCTATTTCCAGTCAACCACATACAATAACATAGTGCTGAGGGAGCTTGGTCTTTCATGAAAGGTTTCCCTAAAGGGGACTCTCTTCCCTTTCAGGATATTATGTCAGAAAGATTTCAAGTCACTTGCCATGATAGGTGACTTCCCAGCCGCTGGTGGTCAAGAATACATGATACATAAAGCACATATACAACCTAGACCAGCACAAGGCTGAAGCTACCTCTTTTCTTAGGTAAAGAAGTATTTTCAAGTTGCTTTATCAATGCAAAATGTGAGTCTCTTGGGTTCCTTAGCATTTCTTTTGGTATAGCAAAGATGATAGTTGTCTGATACCTAATGGTGCATGACTACATTTTTTACTCTCCATGCTCTGAGGGAGAATCAACCATCCCCCCCCCCCAAGATATTCAGATATGGGGGATAAGAACTGGTGTAACAAGAGAAAGGGAGTCTAGCATGTGTGAGTACATTTTTTACTCTCATACTCTAAGGGAGAACCAATCATTTCCCCCCAAGGTACACAGATATAGGGGATAAGAATGGATGTAACAAGTAAAAAGATGAGAAAAGGGAGTCGAGCATGTGAGTACATTTTTTATTCTCCATGCTCTGAGAGAGAGCCAACCATTTCCACCCAAGGTACTCAGATATGGGAGGTCAAGATTGACCTAACAAGAAAAAGAAGATGATAAAAGGGAGTCTAGCATATTCTTATTGGAGGTTAAACTCCCCCAGGACTGAATTCTCTTTAGATCACATGCATGGGTCCAGAGCCAGGCAGAGAGTATTTGAAAAAGGTCCCTTTGGAGGATGGAGTGGGCACAGTACCCTATTCAGAAAGTTATTTTTAGACACAATTTTACTTATCTCTATTTAGTCTCACCATGTCTTGTGAAATAGGTGTGTGATAAAGTCACTAGTATCCCTGTATTTGAAACATGGGAAATCTGAGGCTCAGAGAGATTTAGAGACTTATTCATCATTACATAGCTCGTATGTATTCAAGAGAGGATTCAAACCTAAGTTTTCATGTCTACTCCCTACCATGCTACCATATATGTCATCAATGGATCCACATCAAGCTCTTACTTAAAGTTCATCTAACCTCTGCCCAAAGACCTCCAATAATGGAGCAGTCACTAAAGAGCTAAACCTTTCCCTTTTTAAACAGGGTTAATTTTTAGAAAGGTTTTCCTTATATGGAGTAAAAATCTATTTCTGTAAATTCTCAATCTGGCAGAATCTTGATGCTATTAAAAACCTATTAACCCCTCCCAAAAATTATTCTATCTTAAAACTAATTCTAGGAAAAGTATAATTAGTGAATTCAAAGAACTATCTTTTCTAAGAAATAATTTTCATATTTATCACTATGGAAAACAAGTGATGTTTTCCAGAAGGTTGAGTCACTTCCCTATTCTTCTCCAAAGGCAAACCCTGCTTATTCATAAGTAAAAGGAAGAAATTATATAAACACCTATGTGCTATGTATCTCTTAAGAAAAAAAATCTTGGGGTTTGGCTGCGGGCTCGGAGCAGTCTGGGCCTGCATGGCAGCAGTGGTTCTGGGGGAAGATAAGATGGGTCCTGAGCGGATCTTCCCAAACCAGAATGAAGATCCGGGGCAGCACCAGGGCCCCACAGATGGCACAGGTGACTAGAGCAGTGAAGAACCTGAGGAAGAGCCTGAAGACTTGGGGTCAGGCCCGACAGATTATTCCTACCAGCCTCTGAACCAGGACCCTGAGCAAGAAGAAGTAGAACTGGCACCAGTGGAAGGTATTGAAGATGCAGTCACTGACATTCAGGAATGTATCCAGGCTCTGGGGCTGCACCTGCCTGACCCTCCTGTGGAGAGTGAAGATGAGGAAGAGGAAGGAGCTGTAGCATTGAGCAGCAGAAGCTCCATACCCATGGACCCAGAACACATGGAGGTGGTGAAACGGACAATGGCTGGAGTAAGTTTGCCTGCCCCAGGAGTCCCTGCTTGGGCCAAGGAGATTTCAGATGTCCAATGGGAGGATGTGGTACAGAAGACTCTGCAGGCTCGACAGGCAACCTCTACATGGAAGTGACTACCACAGAGAGCAATCTCGTTTCCTTTTCCCCCAATTCCAGACCTGGTACCATCTTGATACACAATTGGATAAATTCCTGGTCCCAAATTATTTGTTCCTCTTATTCCCTTCCACATTACAGGCAAACTCGGACTTCTCTCCAGAGATCCACTTTATTCAATTCTGTAAATATGGGGACATCTGCTCAAGCCCAACCCACCTTAGCATGTAACACTTTGCAGAGAATAAAGCACCCTATGTACACAGCCAAAAATAAAAAAAAATAAAAAAAAAAATCTTACTTGATTTTTACAATTCTGTGGAGTAGGTGCTATTACTATTCTTATTTTAAGTTGAGCAAAGTGAAGTAGTAGAGGATGTTACTTGCACAGGGTCATATAACTTAAATATCAGAGTCCAGATTTAACTCCAGACCCAGTGCTCTGTCTAGCCACTGCCTCACCAAAGGCCTTCATAATTTTATACTAGCTGGTTTTAATTACTGACCTCCCTCCCTTCCACCCCTTCCATGATATATATATATAAAATTTTTTTTACAAACTTACTATAAAATGGCTGATCTTCTGCAAGAGATGATTCAGGGAAAGGAAAGAGGATTTTAAGCATTGTACAATATTAAAGACATCATTTAGAAGACAAGAACAGATAACTTCAGACAGTCAGACTTGATTAGGCAATGCCCAAGTTCAGAACTATAACTCACAATTTTGGTGTACCCTTAATGCAAATTTAGAAATAATGATGTGAAAATCAACCTAGATATAATGAGGATAAATTCAGTCAAGTGAAAGGAAGGACAGGCTGCTTTGAGGCCCTGGATCAAAGCTCCAGTAATCCTACATTAGTAATAGCCCCAAAGTTCTATTTCAGAACAATTGTATGATAGTCTTCCACTTTAGTAAGAATTAGTCCCTCACCATCTGGGAAATGACCATCTTTCCACAAATCAATGTATTTTCAGGGCCTACAACACAGTAGACATTTGATAAACACTTGATTGACTGGAAAAAGCAATTTAATTTTTTGTCAACTCTTGCAAATATTAAACTTTAACTTACCTGGGATTTTGAATATTAAATGCTTCTCTCCTTTGTTTCTCTTGAAGTCTTGTTTTTTCCTCCAATTTATTGCTCTGAAGTTTCAAATATATCCAAAATCAATCTGTTAGGCATACTTTAAACAGAAAAACAGAATAACTGCACAATTATCTAAAACACAACATAGAGATGGACCTTTGGAACTTTATTTTGTAGAGAATGTCTCAGAACATGCCCTAATACAGAATACCATTCCAAGCTGAGCAAAAGTACTGTACTTCATGCTGGAAACTTAAAAGTAAATATTCTATAGTCACTTTGCAGCTTTCTTAACTTGCTTTGGATAAATTTCAGCCTTCATCAGTATTTCAGTTGTCCTAGCTTTATTATAGAAATGCTAATACTGCTATTTCCTACTAAGCAAGTATGTCTAAAACCTTCCCAAATGGAAACGAGGTTTCTTATTGGGCAAGTCAAATAGTGAATGTACTAGGAAGGAAATCTTCCATTAAAATCAAAATAGTTCAGCCTAACAGGAAAAAAACATAGGAATGAATAAAGCTTTTTTTGTCCTGATTATAATATATAACTGAATAATCAGTCATATAGCTTGTCCATTGGTATACACACAAACATATATACACCCAAATAGATACATATAATAGATCCTGCAAATGAACATTAATTTGGACCCAGAATCAAAAGAGAATAGACTATATCGCCATTGGGAAATTTTGTTCTATATGTATGTTTTTTTTAAAAATGCCCCCTAAAATTCTTCCAGGAAAAAAAAGACTTAATACCAATATTTGGTGACTTTGTATGATAGAATTTTATGTAATAGAAATTCATAAAATAGAACAGTCTCTGAGAAATTAAGCTGTGGATTATCTAAAGGGTAAAAGAGGTACACAATGAGTACTGGCAGACTGAAATATACTAAAAACAAGGAATTGTTCAGAGAAAGTTAGATAAAATGATAGATGATTGGAAAAGGAAGATTGGTATCCTACATAGCAAGAACAAGGGCTGACCAATGGACACATTGTAAGCTCCATTAATGACAAATTGTCAAAAAAGCTAAAGGAACCAACAATCACCACACTCCCCTCACCTCCTGAGGCACGATCAACCAAATCCTCATGGTAGATTTACAAAAGAATATGAACAAAAGTGACACAGGATGATATATGGGGTGTGATCCATAGAACTGGGGGAAGAACTCACACCACTGAGATTATATAGCCCCAAACATTTCAAAGTATTTCTTTGTTATATTGGCCCTTTCATTTCATATAGATGATAAACCAAAAATAAAACTTCAAGAAAAAAAGGTTTCCCTTTTGTTTTTTTATTCTGTTTTTTTTTTAATAAAATAAATTTGGAAAACAAAGAAAAAAGGGGTGACTTCCAAAAAAAACATAGTTGACTTATTTTAAGATCTAACACTTACTGTAGTTATAAGACTCAACAGAATATGCTATAAAATAAATTATTAAACTTGGATATAAAGACATTTGGTTTTTGAAGAATTAGTTACAAGGACAAGTCTAGGGAGAAAGTAACTTGTATTTACACAAGTCCTGTCATTATATAATCTAGATCTGGCAGATTCTAAACTCAACATAAGACAGACATGCATAATATTGCCTAACCATTACAGTGAAGTCACTGCTTAGCAATTTTCTTATAAAAAACAAATAGAATGTTTGGGCCACAAACACAAGAACGGATTAAAACAAATTCTCTTGAGACAAGAAAGGTATGAAATTTTAATTGAATGGCTATGAAAAAGTGAGAAGTTATATTTGCTATAACATGAAGCTCTGAATTTGCTCAGCAGGGAAGTCATTGAGAGGAGAATAACCAAATTTATAACTTTGGACATTAATATGGCTCCAGTTGTCCAATAAGAAACTGAATAGTAAACTTCTACTCATAGATACTAAAGAAGCCAGAACAGTGAACTAGGAATCAAAAGCTTTGAGTTCCAATCCTTAATCTGTAATTTAATAATAATTCAAATGTGGTAAAGACACTCATTTTCTCTGAACTCAACTTACTCATCTGTACAATGGACTGCTTTTACCCTCCATATATCACAAAGTTATAAGGAAATAATTTTATAAGATGTAAAGCATTATGAAATGTGAACTACCAACCTCCCTCCTTGATAATGCAATATTGTAATTGTTGTTTGTCATTTGCTTCTTAAATTGTAATTCATGACCCAATGTGAGGTGTTATAACTGAATGTGGGGTTGCAAATTTACAATTATCAGTTTTATTTGTATACCTATTTTATATATCTATATACCTAGGTGACAGTTTCTTAGGTAAAAAGGGGTAATGAGTAGAAAAAGTTGAAACAGCCCAACTTAGCTGCTCCCATACAATTTTGTTATTTAGTTGATTAGTTGTATCTAACTCATTATAACCCCATTTGCGGTTTTAATGGCAAAGATACAAGAGCAGTTTGCCATTTCCTTCTCCCATTCATTTTACAGATCAGCAACTAAGGCAAACAAGATTAATTGACTTGGTCAGGGTCACACAACTAGCAAATGTCTGAGACCAGAGTTGAACTGATGTTTTTCTAACTCCAGGCCCAGAATTCTATTCAATTGTTTAAAAAAAAAAAAAAAAAAAGTAAATTCTTCACTGAATTGTCTAGTGACTATTAGGGAAGTGCAATATTCTAGTAGTGTTGCAAAACTTCAATCATCTTTACCAAAATAATACCAGGTATTAATTAGCTAATATGTTGTTCATAAAAAGCCAATTATCCTAGTATTTTCAAAAAAAATACTTTTAAAAAACATTGCCTGCAATTGTTAACTCATAAGCAAGAAGATATAGATCATAGAGACAGAGTATGTTTTCTTCACTATTGTCCATTAAAGATAAGAGATATAAAAGATAAAAATCAAGTAATAAGTGAACATCTGGGTAAGAACTTGACATATGAAGATAGAGTTTGGACTCCCTGACCACTGCTGAAAACATAGGGATGATAAGTTCCTGGCCAGAGCCGGAATACCCCTAACAAGTTTGGCAAGAGTGTATTTGTCAAGCAAGATGTGAATAATGGTCATAAAGAAGAGACCAAGAAGAATCCATCTGATGGGAATTATTAAAACTAAACAATGACTAAACAATTTCCAAGGAAATCTGGAAAGAATAAAGTATATAAAAGAAAGGAGTCATCTACAATGGAAGCGTCAAAGCCACGGCTCCCAAGTGCTACTTAACTAAATTAAAATGTAATTGGGAAATAATTGACAAAATATATAAAAAGACAATGGAAAAATGTATTCAGTGGGTAGCTTAAGAAGGTAATTAAAAACTTCAAACTAAAGAGAATCAAGGAGAGGGAAGACTGCCTGTGTACTAGCCATCAAGACCAATATCATAAAGAATAGATACAATCAAGGGAGTATAGCAGTTGACATATATAAAAATTCACAGTACAAAATCCAAAGACAAGCCAACAGTAAAAAGCTATGGCATCAAATGCCACTATACAAGTGTCCAAAGGCTAGGTAACAAGAGATACCAGAGATATGAATATAAGGAAGAAAATTTAATCTCACAGATAAGGATGAAAATCTGTATTGTGGCACTGTATTGTGTATAACAATCAAAAAAATAGAATAGACAAAAGATGGGAAAGAGTGAGAGCTTTATATATTAATAAAATATATTCAAAAAAGAAAAAGTCAAAGACTTAGTCCAGAAATATTTTATTAAGTACCTAACACTACACTGAGCACAAAATTGAAAATAGAATATTTTGTGAGGAAACAGAAATGACTGAGTTAGTAGAGTATTTGAATCAAAAAATGAAATAAGGAATTTTCATATCATGTCTGGCAGAGGAGTGAGGGAGCTTCAGTTGTCTATGTATTTGCTAGATCTCTCTCTCAATGCCAAAAGGAGAACCCTTAATAATTTCCTGACTTGCCTTGGCAATAATTCCAACCTTGATAGAGTAGAAAAACAAAGAAAGGGAAATTATAATCTATAGTTGATTCTCACCAACAAGAAGAAACTACCTGGGATGAAGATAAGAAAGTAACTAATCTCTCCTAGAATTTCTGATAGAGGAGGGGAAATGAAAAGTATAGTTTTAACATGCATTGTGAATTCTGGGGAAGTGGATTTTAGAAAGGGTTCAGAACAAAGAAGAGATATGATTCCAACAGGAGTAATAAATGGGAAGAGGATGACAGAGTATGTCTGAAAAGACCAATGTGGATTCATAGGAAGCTCAATGACAAACTGAGATTTTGGGGAAGAAATAAACAAACAAAAAAAAGATATGAACATAAATTAAAGGCTTAATCTTGTTCAAATAGTTTTGGAAGTGCTAAAATTTAGAATTAGCTGAAGCAGGTAAGAGAAGCTGAAGACAAGAGGTTTTTTTTGTTGTTGTTTTTTTTTTTTTGGTTTTTGTTTTTTTGCAGGAAGGGTCTGGTTTTTACTTGGGAGAAAGAGCAGGATCAATGAAGGGACAAGACCTTTTGTTGGAATGTATAGGGCAACTGATAGAGAAAAAAAACCAGAGCTATTGAATTCTGATTTTATTTCTGACTTTCATGCCAAGGAAAATGACCTTTGCACTGGAGAAGACCAAAAAAAAAAAAATCACTAACAAAATCTATATCCAAGGAAAGAAAGAAGATAATAATAAAAAAAAAAAAGGCACATGGTTGTGTATGATCAATAACAAGTACTTACTGAAAGTCAGGAACCATAGTAAGTGCTAGGCATATAGATAACAAAAACAATCTACTTACAAAGATACTGCATTCTAAGATAAGTAAATAGATAAGTATGCATGGAATAAGGATAAAGTGAAGAAAAAAGTAGTCAAGTTTTAGGTAGCTTGGGAGAGAGGTATAAGAATTAGGAGGTGGAAGAAGAAACCAGGAAAGTTTTCATGGAGAAGAAGGAGCTTAAACTGTAAAATAACAGTCAACTCATGTCAATAAGCATTTATGTGCCTACTATGTGCTAGACACTGTGCTAAGAATTAAAAATACAATTTTTTAAAAAGATCAAAACAGTTTCCCCTTTCTTAAGGAGTTCAACAATCCAACAAGGAAAATGATGTGTACAACTATGTAGATCCACTTCACCCTGTTTTGTCTCAGTTCCCTCATCTGTAAAATGAGCTGGGGAAAGAAATGTCAAACTACTCTAGTATCTTTGCCAAGAAAACCCTAAATGGGATCACAGAGTCAAACATGACTGAACAACAATTATTATTGGACAGTGAGGTAGCATAGTGGAGAGAATGCTAGTAAAACCAGGAGCGATGAGTGAAATTTACAAAAAGACCAAATTAGGTTCCTAATTTCCTAATTTAGGATTATTCAGAAATGGAATAGGCTGCCTTGAGAAGTATGTTTGGGAGGGAATCCTTTGGAGATCTTCAAACAATGGCTAGATGACTTTTTTCAGGGTGGGGGATATGTTATAGTGGAAATAATGCTCATGCTTAGATAGAAATTGAGGTCCACTTTAACTCAAATTCTGACTTCTTCAAAAAATTCTACTTGCAAACCTACAATAAATCTCTAAGGAACAAGAGGCATTCAAATAAAATAGGACTCCATTAAAATACTAGTGCCGGGGAAGAGCACCAGCTGCTCATGTTACAGACTTTCCACGATGCAATGAGGTATTTGTCCTTATCCCTGGACATTAGCATCAGCAGGGATTCTATTGCATTTCCATATCTCTGGCTACCCATAGCCTTAAGGGCTTCACATATCACTTTCTTACAAAGGTGATATAACTTGACCCAGTATTCCATTGATGTGGCTATATCTGAACTTTACTCATGAAACTGGAAGTTTTTAGTCTGTGTCAGGTGTAAGGATATTATATTATAAAAATTTAGCAAAGTCCAGTTAAAACTTATAGCTCCAACTAAAATATAAAAAACTTGTTTGCATCCAAATGCATTTCTTTCTTAAATTGAATTTAGAAGAAAATCTTGAGGTTTAAAGGGAATTTCTGAAAATGGGATTCATTATCCTAAAACAGAGAATAGTATTAACATTATTTGCATCCACTAATATTGTACAATGCTTTTTTGCTTTTTACTTTCAATCTGAAGATTTAATATCTTAATCAAATTTTCTCAGATTTATAGAGCACCACATGTAGGAAATGTTAACTCCCCATCATTACACAATAGGTAATCATCTGTTTTTAATGATAGAGCAGACAGGCATATTATCCCAAAATTGGTCACAGGACTTTGTTCTTTTATATCTCTATTTTTTCTGAGGTTTTAGAATGGGGAGGAATCTTCCTCCGGTCCATTCTTAGGGTTTGTCATAAGGAAAACTAATGGTTACAGCTGTCCAAAGTCAAATGGATTTTTGATTGTAAGTGAGCACCCTTCCTTGGAGTTCTCCAAGCAGAGGTTCGATGAATGATCTGGAGTTATATATTTGACCAGCTGGGGACAGTTTGGTATAAATGCTGTTCCTGGTTTTGGATTACTCCTCTCTGTTATTTATTGTTCATTTGTTTTTAGTCATATCTGCCTCTCTGAGATATCATTTGGGATTTTCTCAGCAGACACTGGAGTGGTTTGCCATTTCCATCTCCAGCTCATTTTACAGATGGGGAAACTGAGGCAAACAGGGTTAACTGATTTACCTAAAGTTACATAATTGGTATCTGAAGCTGCATATGAACTCAGTTGCTCCCGACTCAGGTCAAGAGCTCTATCCAATGCACCAACTAGTTGTCCCTACACCACTCCACTACTTATATTAGTTCTTGTAGCTCCAATTCAAATTTGACTTAATCTGGCATCTAATCTCGGTTTATGTTTTTTGGCTAAAGTTGTCCATGGCATAACTCAGTCTCCTCCTAGATCCAACAAGGAATATGCAGGATCAGTATATTTTTCCTTCCTCAACCTTCATCTGTATAGACAAGGATAGTAAGCATGGGGGGGGGGGGGGAATCTAGCTAACTCTACAATTTCCTGATAATTAAATGGACACCAGAATTCAATTTCTCAGTTTCTGCATCAAGTACCAGAGGATAACTAATAAAATTGGACTGATGACCTCTGGTGACAGCTCTCTGACATAGGAAACTGGAAGAGAGGATGTGATTAAGGAGGTCTTAGTTCACTGAAGAAGGGAAATAATATCCTTTCCAATGTTCTGCAGAGGCAGACACGGATGGCAGCCAAAGGCCTGACCCGTTTGGATTTTTTTTTTTTTTGGTTCCTGGACAAACAGAAGGATGGTCGACTTGTCTTTGGTTTAATAGATTCTGCACACTGGCATCTGTGCACATCTGTCCATCCTGGTTGTAAAATTATCTGCCAGGAAGGAAGAACTACAGCTTTTTCTTTAAGTGAAGGGAAGCCAGATTATCCACCCCACTCTGGCAGCCCTACCTGAACTCACCCTTAGAAATTAATTGATAAATATGTACTAAGAGACCTACTACTATATAATAAGGACTGTGGTATATGGAGAGGGAGAGAAAAAGGAAGAAAATCCCCTTCCCATTTTGCATTTACTACAAATAAAAGATTCAGAGGCTCACAATGCTATGTGACACGGTCCCAGAAGAAACAGTCTAAGAGTGAACAACAATGTGGTTAATTATAGATGTTCAATGCTAATTAAATTGACTCTAAAGGAAAAGGGATGATGACTTTAGCTGGTCTCTAGCTGACCACACAGGACAAAGCTCAGGTGGGGGTCTTGCTGACTTTCTTTGACAAAATTAACAGGCTGTGTCCAAAAAGACACCTACCAGGTCAAGTTTCCTGAGGTCACTGAGCCTACCTACCAATAATAAAAGATCAAGGAAGATGTGGCCTCCTCCTCATAAAGGAAAAAGGAGGCAACAAGTAGATGAAGAAATAAAGAATTTTAGAAGTTCTTACTAAAACAATTTAACTAAATGTATAGTGACCAACATCAAATGGAAATTGCTTCATTAAAACTAAAAAATATTTAGAAAAGAAAGTACAAATATCTTGTGGATATTTTATAGGTGCCAAAAGCAATTAGTATAAATTTTGGCTACTTAACATTTTTCTATTTAAAAACCTATCTGTTGCTTGGTAGTTAGGGCTAGATTTGAGCCAAAGATAAAATATTTAAAATTTAAAAAATAAAAGTTGGGGAGAAGGTAAGAAAGTCCATTCTCAGAAAGAAAAATCTTGTTTTCTTCTCAGAATAAATCTCTAGCAGGTGCCATACACAGCTGCTCTGGCAGTCAGAGATAGCAGAATAGGAACAGAAAGTCAAATTGGAATGCACATCCTATGGCTTGGGGAAAATTATATAATATAGAAACAAAGTTTCTTAAACTGTTGGTCACATCCCCATATGGAATCACATAACTGAATGTGGGTATCATGAAATTATGGTTTATTATCAGTAAATGTGTGATTTGTATGCATGTTTTATATACTTATATACCTGGGGTCACCTAAAAAATTCTCTGGTGAAAAGGGGTCATGAATCAAAAAAAAAAAAAATTTAAGAAGTTCACTATAGACGTCTGCTTCTATCACCATCATGATAGGATCTTCCAAGATCCCTTCCCCAAAGTTACAGAGCCAACCAGCACAATTCATACTAAAAATAAGAACTATCAATGGTTTTATTATTGATGATGTTATTTTAGTAAAAGCATGGAAACAAAGTAGGTGCCCATCAATTGAGAAAATTGATGAACAGATTATGGCATATGAATATAACATTGTTGCACAGTAAAAATAATGATGAATATGAAGAATTCAGAGAAATTTGGGAAGATTCTTAAACTTGGAACAAATGAGCAGAACCAATAGAATAATGACTATAATAAAGAAAAAAATTTGGAAAGATTTCAGAATTTTCATTCACAGAGAGCAATCATGATTTTAAAATATAATGGGTTGAAAAGCAGAATGAGACATCATACAACCTCGGATACAATCAACAAAATAGTTCATCTATCTGAGTATAATGCATTGTTATGAGGAAGGAGGAGTTATTGGAAGATTAAAGAGATGCCATAAAAACAAACAAAAAAAAAAAAAAAAACACCATCATATACCAGAAAACTAAAACAAGTAAAAAAGAAAATCATAGGGGCACATACACAGTGCAATTGTTAAATGTAACAAGCAGTTCTTTCCAAGAGTAAATGCTGTTCCCTAGTGTCAAAAACTGCAGAGTACTAAACAAAAGGACACTGGATTAATTAAACAGTCATTGATCATAGAACAATTTAAATAGAGTAATGGGAACAAGAAGCTAGACTATAACAATGAGCTTTTATTAAGTGCTACGGTAATGTGTCAGACACTGTGATAAGCACTAGGGAAGAAAAGAAAGGCAGAAGGTCCCTGCTCTCAAAAGTCTCACATACAAATAAATGTGTAAATAACTTGTTACCTACAAGATAGATGCAGTATAAGTGGGAAATAATCTCAGAGGGGACAGAACTAACAGCTGGGGGGACTGGGAAAGGTATCTTGCAGAAGGTGGGATTTGAGCAGAATCATAAAGGAAACAAGAAACTCTAAAAGGCAGAAGTGAGAAAGAAAAATATTCCAAGGATAACAGAAAGCCAATTCAAAAGCACCAAGTCAGGAGATGGAGTATTATGTAGGAGGAATACCGAGTTAAGAGTATGTGGAAAACTAGAAAAAAGTAGGAGGGGATCAGATTGTGAAGGGATTTCCAAGACAAAGGATTTTATATATTTGATTTTGTAGGTAACAGGGAGCTATTGGAATTTTTAAGTAGGAGGGGTGATATATTCAGATCTGTACCTTAAGAAAATCATTAAGCATTTGTGTGAAGGACGGACTGGAGTAGAACTGAAGAACAAAGACCAATCAGAAGGTGCTTGCAATAAAGTATGAGATAATGAAGATTTGCACCCATCACCATTAGTCTGAAAACTTAGAACATTTAAGTGAATGTCTTCTGGTCCTAGAATTATTGATTTAAAGCCAACAGGAACCTCCTCATTTTATAGATGGGGCAGGTGGGTTTAAGGACTTGCCACATTCACATAAGCAGAAAGTTTCAAAGGAGGATTCCTCTAATTCAGGTCTTTTAATTCTAGGGCTTTACTCTTGCAATTGTACCATATTGCCCTGCTTCAGTGTCAAAATATCACCTCACCTTTTCTCGCTGAATTGCCTTTATTGCTTGGAGTTTAGCTTCTTCCACTTCCTTCTGGACTCGTGCACATTCTTCTCTCTTCAACTAAATCATTTTGAGAAGACAATTTGAAAAAAAGAAAAGTTTTATCTTTTTTAAAACCATTTTCAAACTCAGAATTATAATGAAAGGCAAATTACAGTATTACATGATCAGAGGTTGTTATTCCAAGTTTCTTAGAAAACAAAGAACAGTCCTCAAACTCACCTTCAAACACTGACCATTATTTACAGAAACTATTTCTTATTTCTTCAAAGTAATATAGGATGAGATAGGCTTAACTGGGCCTCTGGACCAGAAGCATTTTAAAGTAGAACTAGAACTGCCTTTTAAGGGACTGGCCAATCAATATTTCCAAAATGCAATATCTTATAAGCTTCTATTCAAATTGGATAGAGGTATTTGCTGACATTCTGTATTTTAATTCTCTCATTTTCATTTGCAACTAGTGTGAAATTTCATGACATTGATCAAGCAATTGTATAATTTTTTTTCATCATTTATTAAAAGCACTGATATTCAAAAGCAAAAACAAAAGCCCTTGATAAAATTAAGTAGATAGGATGGATTCTTTCTGACCTTTTGCTGGTATTTAGACTGTAAGAGTTGATGTTGTTGTTTCTTCCTAACTTCAGCCTCTGACTGCTTTCCACCTTCAAAAAAATGAGTGTTAGAGAAAAAGGAACCAATAAATAAAATTTGAATATTTAACTGAAATGTCAGCCAAAGAGGCATTAATGCATAGTTTGCAACTGGGTTTTAATTGTTAATGGTTTAATGCTCATAGACATTAAAATAAAACTGAATTCCTTAAGACATTAAAGAATAAGGGTTTCTATGTGTTTTAAAAGATTCCTGACTAAGCTATTCTAGTTACATAAATTTCTAACATTTTCCTCTAATTTTAATTGTTCAAATTTTCTAGCTTTTATCCACTGTCAAATAACATTTGAGAATCCATATTCAATAATAAAATACTATTCCTCTCTTCCAGAAGTATTTTTAAACGCCTCTTCCTCCTAGACTTTCTGAAACCTAACACATCTCTGTTGGGGAGTATCTATTGCTTTTTTCTTTCTTTTGTGTTTCCTATTGCTCTGTATTGAAATAGGAAACTCAATTCCAAGGTTCAATCTATATAATATGGATATAAATAAATGCAAAGGAAATTTCCCAGCAAGATTTATTCCTTATAAACTCACACAGTCTGATATTATTTTATCCATTATTCAAGAAACATAGAATTTACATCATTTACTAGTTCTTAGCTGTACACAAAAATAAATACCAAATAAGTATGACTGCCCAATAATCATCTAAGAACTGGTGATTGGAGATCTTCCTCACATTTATTCAGTCTTGGTATGCATATTATGTTGTTACTGTTTGGTCATTTCAGTCTTGCCCAACTCTTCACAATCCCAATTGGGATTTTCTTGGCAAAGATACTGTAGTAGTTTGCCATTTCCTTTTCCAGTTCATTTTCAGATGAAGAAAAAGAGGCAAAAAGGGTTAAGTGACTTGCAGAGTCAGGCAGTTAGTAATTATCTGGGGCCAAATGTGAATTCAGAAAAACGAATCTTCCTGACTTTAGATCCAGCACTCTAACCACTATGCCACCTAGTTACCCTATAAATATTATAAATGCTTTCACTGAAAGAATTCCTTGGTCACTAAATCTCAATTTTCCAAAATTCCCACCAAATTCTCACCAAAAATAGCATTAAAATAATTAGTATTCTGAGCATCTTTTATAACTTCACCACTAAAGATATCACTTGGACTTCTCCCTTTATTTTTTGTGGAAGTCTGGGGAAGGGAGGTAGGGAAAAGATAGACGATACAAGAAGTATTTCTAAGATTTTGATCTAAAGTTGCTACTACTTTATGGAAAGGGGAAAAATTATTCTAATATACCTGTGAGGAGAGAGAAGAAGAGAGAGGTCCAAGTCTAATATTAATGAGTTTTTTCCTAAAATTGCTGAAGTCTAATCTTATATATCATTATAATGTATCTTTCTTTTCCTTGTCCTAACAACTTTGACAGTTGAATGGAAAGTTCTTCCATTTATTGACTATTCCACACTACTTCTATTTACAAATTATCCCCCCCCCAAAAAAAAACACACATTTTCTGGAGGACAGAATGGAAGGAAGAGAATATTTTCCCCAAAAATTTCCAGTCTAATTGGAAATTTATTTCTTCTAGATTCCTCGGTATTAACTAGGTCTAAGACAACAGTTCCTTTATGTTCTCACATCAGATAGGAAGGAAAGATGATTTAAATGAATGCCATGGAGTAGCCTCCCCTTTGAATGATTCAAACACTCAGAAGAGTTAGGACAGGCAATTCATCACCCTGGAAGCATTCCCTCTTGAGGCTCAGAGATCTGTCTCCTTAGAAATGAAAACACAGATGACATTTCTCTTCACACCTACCACGGGGTCCCAGACTAACCTTCACCTGCTATTCAGAATCTCCTCTGCCTTGTTTATACACAGATTAGTATCCCTCTCTTGTGATTAAAATGCTCAGAGTCTTTCCACTCACACTTGACTTGTGCTACCAGGAAGTCATGCTGCTCCCCAGGTATGCTTTTTTCTTCAGAATGCAGTCATTTATGGAGGGATCTAAATGCTTTGGTGATTAAGTCTTTATTCCATTCCCTGGCAACTTAAAAGTACCTTAGTGTTCACTAGACAACCATTTGTTATGCATCATCCATTTAATGCTTTGGGCAAAATAAGAGATTTCTACAAAGACTAGAAATGTGCTTACTTAAAAACATACTCCATCCCACATGCTACAATGATGAGAATGCTCCAAAAGGAGACAAATAAACTATACTTTGCCAGGAAAACTTCCATTGCTCAGAGTTGCACTGAACACTCAAATGCTGTGTAGTACAAAAAGCCTTCCCCACTTCCCTGAGGAAAAAGTATTATTCTGTCTTTCAATCATTAATATATTTCCCCCACCTCTTTATATAATCTTATCTTCTCTATTATATTCTACATATTTCTGTCTCTTATCTCTTCCAATAAATCCAGAGACCAGAGATCTCCAAATTAATCTGTGAATACATTTCAGGGAGCTGAGATGGGGGGGAAATGCAACTTTATTTTCACTAATCTTTAATTGAAATTTAGCATTTCCTTCAATTATTTTAAAAGAATCATATTTTAAGAAAACTGACAAAGGGGTCCATTATACATATACAAAAAAAGCTCAAAAGATTCCTATACTAAACAGTCCCTAACCTCCAGGGGATTTTACACTATTTTATCTTTATATCTCTTACAGTAGGACAAGTACCATACTCTGTATATAATAGGCAGTTAAAGAATTAACTGAAAGCAATATTAAGACTACCTCTACAATGGAATGGAAAGATATTTATTTATGAGTCCTTACTAGTACTAAGCAATAGGAATACATCTATTCTCAGAAAGCTCATATTCTAATTGTAGGAGACCAAACATTGGAAAGTGGAGGTGAGGAAAGTACAGAAAGACTTTAGAGCTCAGTGAAAAGACCAATGCCAAGATCCAGGAATTTAGGAGACATTAAGTCTTTTCTTTGTTGGGTGAGAATTGAACTGGGACCATTAAAGGAAAAATTCTATTTTCCTTCTTTCAACTGTTCTATTTTCTTACCTAGCTTATTTGGCTTTGTGTGGATTGGTCTAGACCGTTCTTGCTGTTTCCATTTCTCCAAGTCTTCCAACTCCTTTTTAGCATCTAGCCAAATGGGAAAGATGAAACAAATACATAAAAATTAAAGGGGAGGGAATAAATTACTTATAAACACCAAGAAAAAATTAAAGGCAGTGACTTCTAAGTGTAGGAGATAATAAAGAATATGACAAGGGAGGGACTGTGACATCAAATTCTTTTTCATGCCCAGGAGTGAACCTGAAACTCATAATTACCCTGGCATCGTATTTTCAATATAAGCCCCATGTTGAGAGGAGCAAATTAAACAATCACATTTTGCTTCATTAACTAAAATGAAGGAACTTAGTTTTTCCTCCTAAATTTATCAACCCTTAAAAGTCAACTATAAAATCAATAGAAAAAATTAGGAGAATCATATCTTAATAAATACATTCCAAATAGACTTAAAATATGGTTTTTAAAATATTTTAGGTAATTAAAACTTTCTAGAGACTAAGATGCTTTTTAAAGCCCAATTTCTTTTGAAATTATTGCTTCCCAGGAGTTCTCAATGGTACACAAAGTTATGCTCTGATATATTAGTATAACGTAGAAATATTTCTGAGTTCTTGAAGGCTCAATCTGTAGAGCACAAACTGTCAGGTACTCCGCCCACCAGAAAGACCAACTATGGGCTCATCCTAAGGGCTGGTCTAAGTATAGAGATGGATCGCCAACAGGCAAACAAACTTCTTGGCAACAGATAAATAAAAATAAAATAGCCCTTGGTCCTGTGAAATTCCATCATGCTTCTTTGGCGACACTGGCAGAGGTCACCAAGAATCAATGGTTCATATATATATATATACACACACACACACACACACACACACACACACACACACACACTCGTTAACTTAGCTACCAGTATTCTAAAGAGGAAGCCAGTGGGCATGCAACTGAGAAAAAAATAGAATCATATTTATTTGATATTTTTGCTGTAAATGAAGTGAAGCAGACAAATGAAAGATATATTTAAATGCAAGAATTACACATAGGCTCTTCATGAAAAGGCAAGTAAAGGAGTTAAAGTTGGCTTTATTCTGCACACAAAAGCAACAAAAGACATTTCATGGAACTCTTTGTTACTCTGTTATAGGACCCATGGTAAAATAATTGCAGCCTAGATCAGTTGTAGGGTTTAAAGAAGTAGAGCAGATTTGAGAAGAATTTAAGGCTTTCCAAAGTAAATTATATGCACTCTGACACTTTGTGACTTTAATACAAAAGTAGGCATGGGAGAAATGGGGAAAAAAAAAAAAAGATGTTGTATAACATGAATCAGGAGTAAGAAATGAGAGAAACCAAAGGCTTGTAAACCAAGTGTCAAAAAGATAGCCCATTAAGGCTACAACACTCCCAAATAGAGTAGGAGCCAGATTAAAATGTAATTGGAAATAGTTAACAAAATAAAATAGAATAGAAGATAGATAATGTTAATATGTGGGGTTTTAAGTCAATATGTAGCCTGAAGAAATCCTTATGTATGGTTTAATGATCTCTTCAGTTTTCATTTGAATCTGACACCACTGTTGTAAATTATACAGAAGTTTCGTGTTTAAATATCATAAAGAGTTTATTTTTGAATAAACTATTGGGAGGTTCTAGGACATTAAACTTAATAACAATATACAAAAAAGTATTCTATTTTAAAGAAAAAACTGGTTACCAATGTGAGTCATTTGTGAATCAGCTATCTGGATAAAATTAGGAAACAACAGAAGAGATCAAAATTAAAAACAACTTAGAAGAATAAAAATAAAGAGATATAGTATATACAACCGAGGTCATTCCAATGTGACCATTGAAACACTTAAGATGAAAATATTAATAATAAACTGAGAATTGGATTTTAAAAATCTCAGACACCAGCACCATTTTCTAAATTTAACAGATTTAAATTAATCACCATAAGGAAATTGAAAAGCTTGATCTGTATGCAAATTGGAAAAAAAAAAAAAAGATACTGATGTGTGATACCAGGCCATTTGTAAAATCTTAGAGAAAAACTGGGTGAGATTATAATTTATAATGAATTTGTAAGATTAAAATGTTAAAAAAAAAAAAACCTAGCAAAATGTAAAGAAGGAAAAACAAGAAACTTTGGTAAGAGATTCAAGTCAGTTCACCCAAAGACTATTTAATAATAAATCTGGAAGAAGAGAAAACATCAAAAATGGAAAAGATTCTTCCTCCAGTGAAATAATTAAGCTTTTATTCTCATGTTATAGTTCATGACAGACAGTATGGGATAGAACTGATATTGAAGGGGAAAATTGGAAAGAGGGGGTTTAAACCAGACAATGTATACACAGAAGAGATCTATGAAAAAAAAGTAACTCACCTTAAGAAATGAATCCTCAAGATACTTGCAAAAGGGAAGGATATCAGAGGTTTAGAAAAGTGCTTAGACAATATTAAAGAAAAAAAATGCCTAAGAAAATAGCAGTAATTAGCCAATTATGCCCTTCTTCCCCCATCTCTATAAATCTGCATGAGAATAATCATCATATGCATACCTAAATAAAGAAACAAACTTTCAATTATAGAATTCTATGGTAATTCCAATCTTTATGGTCACCCAATTTAGTAGATATCTAAGTGATACAATGAATAGAATGTTGGATTTGAAGTCAGGAAGACCCTAGTTCAAATTATTCTTCAGACACAAACTAGTTATATGACCCTGAGTCACTTAACTTCAAAATTTCATGACTTCCTCATCTCTAAAATGGGGATAACAACATTTACTCCTAATGTTTTTGTGAGGATCAACTGAAATAACTTATGTAAAGCACTTTGCAAATTTTGAATTGCTATATAAGTTCTAGCTACTACAATTACTAAAGGTTCAGAGAATATTAAAGCCATTGAGCTATTTTTTAAACTATAGATATGCTAATTTACTACAGCCAAATGCTCCCTTAAAGACTATTTTCCAGTAAGGGGTCTCCATTTTAAAATGTCAAATATTAAAATTTAACAGGTTAATTTCCTGTTATGAATGTTAAAATCATGAAATTCCTTGAAAGCTGAAATAGTGGGTTTTAACAACCCTTTCATTACAACTATGATGGAGACATAAATCAGGGAGAAGTTTGCCTGCTGAGGTTGGCCATGGACAGAGGCTGTCCAGTGAAAAGACAAAATTTTCGATGCTCTTGTTAGAAGATTACATTAAGTCCTGGACCACTATAGAGCTACCTAAATGATATGTAATCATTCCAAAGAGTTTGAACTCTTTGGGGAAAAATCCCTCAACAGGCATTTATTTATTAAATCATTTCTTTGAAATAGAAAATATAATAAGCAGTGGGGATATAAAGGCAAAAACAAAACCTGCCCTCAAGGAACCTAGAGTCTAATGCAGAAAATTTGCATTTATGTAAAATTATCAGCAAACATCCTCAACTTCATGAAGATTTTAGACAGGGAGGTGGCCAATATTTTGCCTGGTGGTATAAATAAAAACATTTCAGTCTTACGGGAATTTTAGCCCATGATGAGGTTGGAAGCACATAAGAGCAGCACAGCTTTTAATATATATCAATTATTTACAACTACGCTTAGTAGAACAATTATTTAAAAGAAATGATTAAGAACAGTAAAAGCATCAAAAGCCAGTGGTACTCATTAGTCTGTAAAATACATACGCGCACACACACACACCAGAAAACCCCAGAATCAAAGTAAAGCAAAGAGCAAAGAATAACTGAATATACATACTCCTCATTAGCTTGTCTCTTCGGATTTGATCTGGAGCTATCACGGTAAATCCGGCCATGCTAAAACAAGAGGGAAAACAATATTTAAAAACATGCTTGCTGGAATAGCCTCTACTCCATTGTCAAAAGTAATCATTTTTATAAAAATTTTATTTTAAAATTTATTTTAAAAATGTAAATTTCAAAATTACTTTAAATTTTTAAAAATTATTTGGAATTGCCTTCTGTTATCCATCTTTATGATAAACACTATTCATTGGGCAGTTTCTATGCACCAATATTCTACTAGGATCTCTTATTAAAAAAGAAAGAAAGAAAGAAGTGTAAATTGGCTGGCTGAGGAAACTGGGCAAACTTACATGAAAGGGTGATAGTCTATGATAATTGCTAAAGGAGCAGTGCCTGCAGAAAGCTGTCAGCTAGAGGCAGAAAAGATAGAATGGACTTTCCCAAAGAAAAGGATTTAAAATGGGTCTCTTGACTGAAGCAATCTGTAGAGTGCATGATTTGAGCCGTTTTTCTATCAGCCACTATACATGGCAAATTACAATATTTAGTGAGAAGCAGAGAGGAAACTGGACTTGGAACCAATAAAACCTAGATTTTAGATCTGCTTAATTTTTTTTCCTTTTTGCTATCTGTATAACCATGAACAAGTCACTTAACTGCTAAGTGCCCACAGGAAGAAAAAAAAAAAATCCTCACTGAAATTTCCCAACACTAAATAAATCAGAAAGTTTGGGTTGGAGGGCAGGATTAACTCCCAAATAGGTATAAGAAATAGAATGAGGAGAAAGAAAAGAATATTGTAAAAATAGCAACAACCAACTTTGAAGTTTTTTTTTTAATTCTGATCAATGCAACAAGCATCTATAATTACAGAATATCATTTACCATCTGATAATGAGGATGAATTCAATATGAAGAATGAGATCTGCATCTTTGACATGGCCAATGTTGAAATTTAACTGGCTTTACTATACTTATTTGTTACAAAGATTTTTCTTTTTCCCTTTCTCAGTGGGGATGGAGGGAGAAAAAAAAATGATAGTGAATTAAAATTTCAAATTTCTTTATGAAGATTTGCAGAGATCAGGAAGAATCTAGGTATTTGACACCAAACAGTCGAGATAAAGCACAGAAGCAGATTGCTGCTCACGAGTAGGTGGGATATAAAAGAAAATACTGTGGATAAACACAATCAAGGTTTGTACATATAGATTTTTAAACCACTAATTACTCTTTAGAAGACTCTTTATTCAACAAGGGAATGTGTAACTTCAAAGAACAAATTAGCAAAGGTTGAACAGCAGAGGCCAAAAGGGCTGATTAACAGAAGCCATTTCTTCCTTATCTCATTACTTACCTAGCAGCAAGGTTTCAGCCAACTTCAAACCAGCCTGTAATTTTAGGCACGTGAGTGTTAGGTAGACAACCACCGTTGCATGCAAATTGGGCTGCTGGAGACCCAATTACCCAACATATATCAGCAGAAGGTGCACATGAAGCCCAGTGTGCACCCAGGGTTATGAATACAAAATTAGGAAGCTGTTGCTGAAAATTAATCCCTTGTCCATTACAAAATCTTTGTTCACTCAGGAGGAAGATTTTTCACTCCTCAATTGCCATGACTTCAGAAGATCTTGGTTACTGTGGTTTATAGCCCTGAATATAGTCAAACAACATAGGATCCAAGCAGACAAAGGTGCAGGTTCTGGTCTAAAGAATCAAGAAACGGCAGGTCCTTTTCTCACCCCAAATACTACACGACCCTCCAAATCTAGTAAAGTCTGAATGGATTTTTAAGCAATTATGAGATAGATATGTTCCTATAAGATCAAGCATTTCTGTATCATAAATTAGGAGAATCTGTGAGGTGGAAGAAACTTTAGAGACAACTGAAACATAACAAGGAGGGAGAGAAGGGGAGCAAGGAAGGAAATAAGCATTTATATAGTGCCTACTGTATTAAACCATTTACAAATATGATCTCATTTGAAGCTCACAACAACCCTGGGAGGTAGGTGATATTAATATCTTTATTTTACAGGTGATGAAGCTAAGGCAACAAATTTAACTGATTCGTCCAATCACATAGCATCTCAGGCTATATTTAAACTTGGGTTTTTTTAGCTCCAGGCTGTCCATTGAGCCATCTCAACAACATACTGGCAAGTGGTCATCCAACTTTTCTTGGTAGATCTCTAGAAAGGAGAGAGTCACAATACTCAAAGTTTCTTAAACTAGGGGTTACAACCCCATTTGGGATCTCATAACTGAATGTGGAGATCATGAAATTATGATTTATCAGTAAATGCTTGATTTGTATGTATATTTTATATACCTATATGCCTGAGATCACACAAAAATTTCTTACAGGAAAAAGAGTCATAAATGGATCAAGCTTTTAAGAAGCCCTGCTCTAAAATAACCTATTATTCCATTTTTAGATAGCATCAAGGTAGCCTAGTGGAAAAAATCCAGCCTCAGACAATTACTATGATCCTGGGTTTTCCCTTATCCTCTGCTTACCTCAGTTTCCTCAATTTTAAATGAGGATGATAACACTTACCTCTCCAAGAATATTTGTGATGATCAAATGAGAACCTATTTGTAAAAATACTTTACAAACTTTAAAGAACTATATAAATGTTAGCTATTTATTATTATTATTATTCATTATTACAGCACTCCTTAGGAAATGTTTCCCTGATAGAGCCCAAATGTATATCCTTTGCCATTTCTACCTTATTGCTTCTAGTTAAATCTTTGGGATCAAATTGAGCATGTTTAATTCATTTCCCATATGACAACCTGAACACTTGAAGATGGCTCTCCTGTTTTCCCCCCCAAGTCTTCTTTCTCTTCTCACCCCTAGATTCCTTTAAACTATTCTCATGGGACATGATTTCAAGACCCTCAAATTCTGGTCTATTTGCCCTCAAATTCTGGGAATTATATTTTTATTATGTCCATTGAAAAGGGCATTATGACCTAAATAAAATTAGCATACAGTGGAATTATCAACTATCATATGAAACACACACCAAGCTCCTTCCCCCTAATCTCACCACCAAAGGCCAGGTTGCTAGAAGCTAAGTCATTCAGCTCTAAGACCAGACATCCTCATCTTCACTTTGGCCCATCATCCATTCTGTGGGTCCCTCTACCACTACTACACAACTAATTCTCTGTCATCCTTTTTCATACAAACTGCAACGTGGCTGTACCTACTCCATTTTATTCCTGATTTTTTTAAATCTAAATCTAAATTAATGCTTTATATTCATCCCTACTAAATTATGCCTTATTAGATACAGCTCAACATATTAGTTTGGCAAGATCTTTTAATTCCTGTTATCCAATATCCGATAAACATATCATCTTTGCTTTTATCCAAACCATCCAACAACATATGGACACACGGATCCCTAGCATACTTCAGTGGATCCCCACTTCTAAATTTAAATTAAATGACTAATGGCTGTATTTTGGGCTCAGGCATTTAATTCTGAGGCTATATAACTATAGTATTTTCTAATCTAATTTTCCATGAATATAACATGGGAAACACTGCTTTGTTAAAAATAGGTAAATTGTATTAAATGCTCCCCTGATCTACCACTCCAGTAATCTTATCTTAAGAAAAAAAGACATAATGTTAGTCTTCATGTCATATCCTTGATGAAGCCAAGATAGTTCCTTATAATCAATGTTTCTTTAAAAGAAATATTTAATAAATTTTAAGTTATCAAGAGATTCAAATTTATCAGAATCAAAGTCAAATTTGCTGGCCTATCCTTTGTAGACTCTGCTTTCTTCTCTTTTTGGGAAGTTGGGAGATGTTTCTCAAAAATTCCTGAAACACTTGTCCTTCTTATCCAAAGAACATTAACAGAATTTCAGCATTCAACATCCACAAATTCTTTCAAGATCCAAGCATGTAGTCCATCTGGATCAAGTGAACTCATGAAGAGCATCTTTCTTTGCATTTATTTGGGGTAATCAACTCCCTATTAGTTATTTTTTGTTCTGTCCCTCCAAATCTAAATATCATTTTCCTTGGCAGAAAAAAACAAAAGCAAAATCAGACTTGAATAGTTTGCCTTCTCTCCCTCATCCATGATTGGTATGTCAAGCAAAGCAATAATTCTCCCTTTTTTTGATCTCCTTTTCTACAGTGGAGGTAACAGAAAAAGGGAAGGGGGGGAAGGAGAAAATAAGAGTGTGAAAGAAGGAATGAGAAAAGGAAAGAGGGGAGATTAGGGGTAAAAGGAGGAAGGGAAGAAAGGAAGAAGAAAGAGAAAGGATAATGGGAGAGAGGAAGAGAAAAGAAAAAAGAGAAAAGAAAAAGAAAAGAAGAAATTTTCACTGGCTTTTAGCTCATTCTGAGCTTTAGCATTCCTGTCATTATTCTCATAAGACCTTTATGGAATTTTGTAATTAGTCTCTTCGACCTGTCTTTATTTTCACCTTTTGTACAATTTTTAAAGTTCATATATATGATCATAGGATCATCTATCCACTACCATACCAAGCTGCTCACACAGGTGATCTATCATATTCTCTAGTGCATTGCTGCTTATTCCAAATGCTCTCTACCATTGCTTCCCTTTTCCCACCTCCAATTACTATTGCTGGATTTCTTTAAAAGTTTTTATCTTAGAATACAATGCTATTCTGTATCAGCTTCTACTTTTAACTATCTGTTTATTTGGGAGGGGGGAAAGGCATATCCTTTCAGAATAATATTGTAGCCATGAGTCCTTGTTCTACTAAATTGTAATATTAGCTATAAAAAGTAAATTTTCCTCCTTACATTAAGACTATTAAGTTCATCTTGACTATTATCCATACATTAGATATATATGTATGTATATGTGTATTATGGGTATATATCCAACATGAGTAACAGTGTTTATCAATTGAAGATATTGGCAAATATAATCCTAGCTAGATGGAGAGAGAGAATTTTCTCCTTTCTCCTTCCTGTCTACTTTAAAAAGCCTTAGAATTTAAATTTGCAAAACATGGCAAATACATTTTTGCCAGCTCTTGTGAGGTATACTCCATCACAGGCCAGGAGTCCATCATCCTTATATACTGAGCTATGGCTCAGAAATCCAAATTCCCTTATCGGATACTCACCTTCTAACGAGTTTTTCATTTCCTTCTGTCTGACAAGTTTGAGAAGATTCTCTGTTCTGCATATATGCACCCTGGGAAGACAGAGTTCTCTGTAACCAAGTCCACAAATTGTTCAACTGCAGTTGTTACCATCAGTAGGGAATTACCAACCACCATTCTCTTTTTTCCCTGACCCTATCAAGGAGATCTGTCATCTGAAGGCACTTGTGAATTCCTATCATCATTCTTGGAAGGACGTATTTAGCCATTTCCCTCTCAAAGGGTCCAGTTCTCACCTCTTGAGAAAGACTCATACAGAATCTGTTATTTAGGTTTAAGTATGCAATCATCCTTATTTCCCTTTTCACCTATGACAATTCTCCCACCTCCTAAAACAGGACAGGATTCCCCTCTGCCTATTCATGTCATTTTTCTTTTTTTGTTTTGACAATGCAGACTTATTCTTGGTTGGAGTTTTTTGGTATATTTTAAAATACATTCCTCTCTGAAAGAAGGGGAAATAGCTAGGTGAAGCAGTAGATAATAGCACAAGGAGACCAGAGTTCAAATGAGGCTTTTGTAGTAGCTGTGAGATTCTGGGGAATCTTTATCTCAATGTAAAAAGGGGGTACTAATAGCATTGAATTCCAGGGTTATGATGAGGATCAAATGAGCACAATATCTAGCACCCAGCACTCAATTAAAACTTATTTCCTTTCTTCTTTCTTTATAACCTGGAGATTAGGTAGATATGTGTTACTCCTTGACACAGTATTCATATGATTATTAGACATGTAAGAAAGACAAATTTCATGCACTGAGGTCACTGCAAAAATCTTCCTGTACTTCATATGTCCTAGAAGCAAGACATTTGTCTTCTGCCATGTTTAGTGGCCCAAGTGCTCTGATGTACTGCTATGGTGTTACGATGGATTCAACTTATTTCCCTGACATATAGTAATATATAGAGGGGGGGAACAGACAGACAGAAAAGATTTCACTAAAATAGGAAAACCTGCCCTGTGACTATCACTTTTTCCTTTCAGCTCCAGCATGAGCAAAGGATGTTAGTCAATTCAACACATCTGCATATTATCTCATCAGCACGAAGCTAGAGAGGTATTCTAGAAAACGTTGTTGTTCAGTTGTTTCAATCATTTCTAACTCTTTGTGACCTTATTTGGGGATTTCTTGGCAAAGATACTTAAGTAATTTACCATTTCCTTCTTCAGCTCATTCTGCAGATGAGAAAACTGAGGGAAAAGAGTTAAGTAACTTGTCAAAGACACAGTAAGTCTAGGAAATATAAATCATGACAAAGCTCTTGCTCTCCAGGAGCTCATGATTGAGTTTTGACCTACATACTTTCTGAAGTATCACATATTCATCCATTCCTTTCTTTACCTACTTTCTACAACAGCACTATGAAGGATGAATTGGAAAAGAGGGAAACTAGAAACAGGCATTTAGAGATCAAAAGATGTCCCTAATCTCTCCCTTCTTCAAAATTATCCTTGATAATATGGCCAAAGTAATGTAATGCATGTGTATGTCAGCTCATATCCCAATCAAAAAAAGAAAATTCTTCAGCAACACTACATTATCAAAATTAAAACTCAAGACTGAAATTTGAGGCCCTCCACAGTCACTTTTTGACCATATTTCCCTCTTTGTATTCCATGTCTGAGCTAATCTAGGTCACTTATTCCCAGATTTTATCTCATTGTGATCAGCTGTGTCTCACTCTTTGTAACTCCATGGACCACAGTATGCCAGGCCCTTCAGTCCTCCTCTAGCTCCCAAAGTCTATTCAAAGTTCATGTACCTTGCTTCTATAATACTTCTCTGTTCATCTCATCCTGTCATCCTATTTTCCTTTCGCCTTCAAACTTTCCCAACATCAGAGTCTTTCCCAGTGATTCCTATCTTCTCATTACATGGCCAAAGTATTTAAGCTTCAGATCCAGTGTTCTGATCCCATCTCACCCTTTCTAACCCTTCTTTATACATGTCACACTCCTTTCCCCATGTCTGGAACTGATTTCATCATGTGCCCTTCTATATCCAAGATCGTTCCTCTCCAAGACCCAACTCAAAGGTTCTCATCCCTGTAATCACTCTTGCTTACATCTAGATAGAGGTGTTTCCTCCCTCAATGCCCCCCCCAATCAGCTATTCTACTTTACCTTTCATCTGTACTTAATCACCTCCTTATTTATAATATAATTTTTGCATTAATGTCTTTTTATCTTATTACATTTCATGCTCCTTAAGAGTAAGAATAATACTTAACACATTGACTTGCCTATAATTGGCAGTATAATATGTTATATTGAACAGGCAGAGATGTTGACACAATACCCCTGCCAGAAACCCTTTGCCATGCATAGTCCACAATTCAAGATAAGTATGACACAAACAAGTCTTTCTTGTGGTACTGCATTAGCCATGCTCCAAAACTATACAATGGAGCTGCTATTCATGGATTTTCAACTGCATAGATGCATTTGAACTCAGATTCTAGGACAAGAATGCACTTGTAATTCAATTTCATTACGTGCCTCTGATTCAGCAACACTTTGATAGCCTGGTTTAGTGAAAAGATCCCTGGATTGGAAATCAGAGTATCTGGGCTTAAATCTTCCCTGCTTTTGTGATCTTATGTAAGTCATTTAACCACTTCAGGTCTCAATTTCTTCATCTATCAAAGGAGGAAATTGATCTTACTGATTTCTAATGTTTCTCCTATCTCTCAAGTCCATGATAGTAATAAATTTTTTTAAAGTATCAATGATTGGGACAGTTAGGTGGCACAGTGGATAGAGAACCAGCCCTGAAGTCAGGAGGACCCGAGTTCAAATATGGTCTCAGACACTTAACACTTCCTAGCTGTGTGACCCTGGGCAAGCCCCTTAGCTCCAATTGCCTCAGCAAAAAAAAAAAAAAAAAAAAAAAAAAAGTATCAATGATTACAGTTACTATTTTTGAAAGCTATTGCTTAATTTGTGTCCAAAGAGTTGTAAAATTGTGCATACCCTTTCCCAACAATATCACTATTAGGTCTTTTTCTCAAGGTAATTAGGAAAAAGGAATAGAACCTCTATGTTCTAAAATATTTATAGCTGCTTTCTTTGTGATAGCAAAGAATTAGAAAGAAAATGCCATCAATTGAGGAATGGCTGAATAAATTGTGATAATTAATTGCAATAAAATATCATTGTCCTATAGAAAATGACAAGCAGGTTGTTTTTAGAAAACCATAGAAAGACTTCTGTAAAATAATACAGAATGAAACCAAGAGAACTAAGAATATTGTATATAGAAACAGCAGTATTGTTTAAAGAGTAATTGTGAATGTCCAAACTATTTTGAGTGACCTGATCATTCAAATCAACTACAAAAGACTTATGAAGGAAAATGCCATTCACCTTCAGGGGAAAAACTGACATATGGTTCCTTGTCTATATCTATATCAAATGTCAGACTCTCTAACATGGGTTGGGAGGGATAAAGAGAGACAACTCAAAATTTAAAATGTAACCAAAAATTAAATTTAAAAAGTTATTACTCATCTAATAAAAATTTGAAGTCTGTCAAAAGAGAAGCATTTTTATCTTAGAAACCGAGTTCAAACTTATAACCAGTGTGATGGGTTAGATAGTATGAACATAATAGGAAATCGAAGAGAAGAAAAGGAAGTGACCAATCAGTTCTGGAGTCTTTTTAAAATGAAACTCATCTCTGGGGGCTCAATTGCAAGCTTTGTTAACTTCTAGATTCAGGAATGGGGAAGTGGAAGAGGATCAGTCATCAACAATATTATATTATAGGTTTGGAAATTCATGCAACAGTCATCATTAGTGATATTTTACCATCTATAAGAACCAAATCTAAAATATTTCATATAATCTGGAAGAAAACATGCTTCTGAGTAATTCAGTTTCCATTCTTCTAGCTTCTTCTAAGAGAATAATTTAAATCTAAGGAGCTGCCCTCCATCTCTAACAATATCGTGCAGTGTACAGCATAATGTCTCCATATACCTGAATACCCACTTCTATCCTGGCTTTCTCTTGACATGAATACCAATGTTACTTATTCATGCTTTTCAGCCAATTAGTTCTTACCCACAGTTAAGTGGCCTCTGTTGTTTTAACCCACATATCATCCATTTCAACAACCTCTCACAAAGCTTCTGATTCCGAAAAGCTACACTTAGCATTCCAGTCAGTTTCCTGATTAAGCAAAATCTAAGCTACTGAAATAAATGTGTATCTTTGAAAATGAGTTTCCATAATTACCTCATCGAAATTTAATGAAATATCCCAATTTGGAATATTATTTTAACTTCCCAATAGCACACATCAATGAGATGACTAAGGGAAAGTTTTTGAAAAGAGACAAGTTTTCTGTTGTTCAAAGTTTCTTTCCCCCCCAAAAGAATACTATCTTCCCTACCCCAAAAGAAAGATTTTTAAAAATATATTCTGAGAATTCCTCAGACCATAGAGATTAGTTTTCTTCCAAGAAATCTTTGTGTGATTTTTAAAACTTGTCATCAATAGGAAAAATTTTTTCTGGCAGTAGTGAGAAACATCTTGATAGATTCCAAGCATTATATAAACATATTCCCCTGTGAGAGCATGCTGTACCAGATGCTATTTAAACTCCTAATTAAGAAAAAAACAATGGTCTATCAAAAAGCAAATATTCAAACAAAATAAGAGAGGAAGGATTAAATATTCATCTGTAGGAAAGAACAATTTCAAAAGAACAGGTATAATGCATTCAGTATAAATTTCATCTAAAAATACTTAGGAACCCTAGGTGAAGAAAGATACATTTTAGACATAGCAAATATATAGATTTGTTTTACTTGACTATACTTATTTGTTATGAACATTGTGTCTTCCCCTTTTTTTATGGGGGAAAAGTGTTACAAAAATAATATAAATAAGAGCATTACCGGAACATTTTACTATTGGAGCAACTAAATTCCAGAATTCAAGTATGGACTCTTACAATTACTAGTTGTATTACCCTGGGCAAGTCTATTGTTTCACTTTCCTCATCTGTAAAATGAGCTGGAGAAGGAAATGGCAAACCACTATAATATCTTTGCCAAGAAAACCCCAAATTGGGTCATAAAAAGTTGGGCATGACTAAAAATAAATGAATAATAACACTGAAGCATCTTAAAAATGCGCAGAAGGGAACAGGAAAAAGTTCAGAGGGAAACAAGGCAAGCAGGACACCTTTGAAAATAACATGTTGAATTTATTATGTGCTATGAAAAAAAAGCAAACTGTACATAAAGATTCAGTTCACATAATCTTTCTTTTCTGTTTTACTTTCTACATGGAAACTTTTTTTAAGCATTCATTAAATTTTGAATTGAAAAAAAAATTCTCCATTTGGGTGAGAATTTAGTTCCTAGAATTTCAGTGTTAGAAGGTATGAGATATAATCTAGACCAACCACTCCTAAAGCAGTGATCCTTGTCCATCCAAACTCCATTTGAAAACCACCAATATGGCTTACTATTGTCCCAAAAGGGTCATTTCTTTTCAAAAATAGAAATTAGAAATTTTTTAGAAATTAAAATTAGAATTTTTTTTTTAGAAATGTACTATAACATTTTCCTTAGCTAAACCAAAAGGTATCTCAACAACTTATATCCACTACTCCTGTTCTTCCGGCCTCCAAACAAAAAAAAAAAAAAAGAGAAATCTAACCCCTCTCATACATAAAAGCATTTCTGATGCTTGAAGACAGCTATTATATCTTCTTTCTAAGCCTTTCTAGGCCAAATACCTACCTCCAGCACCTTTAACCTGTACATGTTCACATGACATAATCCCAAAGTATCTTATCATATAGGCTCCTCTCTTCTGAATATTGTCCAGGTAACAGGGATTTTTTGTAAAATGTGGTACCCAGAACTGAAGAAATACTCTGGCCAGGACAGAGTGTCTTAGATCCTTTTCTGTTCTTCATGACCACATATATTAGCCACACTGTTGCATCCTAATGAGTATTCCGCCCTTTTCCCCAAACCCAAATCCCTTCCAGAAAAGCTTCTGTCTACCAAGTTTCCTCACCTTGTATTTACAAAGTTGAATTTTTGAACTGCAAGTTTAAAGCCTTACAGTTATCCCTCTAATGAATTTGACTCATCATTCAAGGCTGATGATATCTAAATAGACCATAATTCTATAATCATTCAACAGGTTAACTAGCTTTCCCAACTTTGTTTTTTTTTTGTCAATTTGACAAGTATGTCACTTCAATCATTGATAAAAATTATTAAAGAGAATATAGACAAAGGTAAGCTCCTGGGAAACCTCCCTTTAGGCTGAGAGTAATCTATGAATATCCATTGCCTCTGATCATTTTTCTAGTTCTGATTCTACCTAAATCTACTAAATCGAGGACCCAACTTCTTAAATTTTAACCCCACATAGGGTCTTGTCACCAAATGTGGGGATTGCAAAATGATGATTTATTACCAGAAATTGTTTGATTTGTATATCTATAAAACTATTTACCATGGAACAATTTCTCAAGTGAAAAGAGATTACAAGTGGGAAAATTTTAAGAAGCCCTGATCTAGGACATGTCTCTCCGACTAATATCTTAAGAGTCTTTCTCAAATGCCTTCTTGCTGTCCAGACATATTCTGACTAGAGCATTCCACTGAATTACCAATCTATTAACTTTGACAAGAAAGGAAATGGAGGTCTTCTCACTTGACATTCTTGAAACATGGCAGCTTTTAGCCTAGTAAGATAGTGTGGTATAGCAAAAACCTTCCTGACATAGAAGTTCAGTGACCCATATTCATATACTTAGCAATTGCAAAGGCAAGATTTTTCCACTTGGATTTCTCATGAATGAGCCTCAAGTTCAGTTTGTAGTTTTCTGTGGAATGGAGGACATAATTGCACTCCATACTGTCAATGGAAGATAGTAAGTAAAGTGCTTCACAAATCCAAAAGCATATATAAAATGGGATTTGTTGGTACTGAAAAATCATCATTTAATAATGTTCTAGTATTTTCTTAGGGTCAAGATTAGGCCCACAAGCCTATGTTTTATAGAATCTGCCTCTCATCTTACTTAAAAATCAGTATATTTGCTTGTCTTCATTCCCATAGAGTTACTCCTGTTCTCTACAATTTATCAAAATCATTGACCAATAAGCAAACCTATAGTCAGACTCTTCCACTACTCTAGGATAGAGTGTGGCTGGGCTTATCAAGGTTTGGGCTCTCCTGTAACAAGTCCTGACACCATTAACCATCTTTGTCCCTTCCTTCCCAGTCTGAAGATCTTTGTCCAAAAATCAAACAGATGTAAGTAGTTCTGCCTTCTCTCTACTGATTTCTTTTCCCTATGTATGGTCTCTAACCATTTATCTGCCCCAAGAGTAAGGTTCCCACCCTCATTTGTCTAAAATGTTATATACACAGCAACAAAAAGATTGTGTGATTAACTGTGATGGACCTGGCACTTTCCAACAATGAGGCAATTCAAGGCAATTCCAATAGATATGTATTAGAAAATGCCATCCACATCCAGAGAGAGATCCATGGAGAATGAATGTGGATCAAAGCATTGTCATCATTTTGTTGTTATCATTTGTTTGCTTGTTTTTTCTCTAATTTCTTCCATTTTTGATCTGATTTTTCTTGCACAGTAAGATAAATGTAGAAATATTTTAAGAAGAATTGCACATGTTTAATTTTATATTGGATTACTTGCTGTCTGAAGGAGGAGGAGAGGATGAGGATGGGTGAAAAAAATGGAACACAAAGTTCTACAAGGGTGAATGTTGAAAATAATTTTTGCATGTATTTTGAAAAATAAAAAGGTAATTTTTAAATGCTATGTTCATTGTCTCCCAAGTTTTAATCATTTCTATTTTAACAAACCAGTTCTCTTTATTGATTTCAATCACATCTAAGATACTAGCTTCTTCTCTACCAGCTGAAGAATTAAATGATTATTTAGGAAGGTCAGGAGTACAAATTCTTTCTTTTTTTCCCCCCAAAGAAAGAATTCTAGCAGGTAATGAATTTTCACAGATACGTAGATCCTTGCAATGCCCCGTTATGTTATTACTTGATCATGCCTCATGTCAGGTTGATTTTCAATCTACAGCAAGTCATTGTTCAATTTAAATCATTATTATTTTCTAAAGTGATTTTCCTGAGACATAGCACACCCTTCTTTGAATCCCCAATTAGCACAGTACCTGGTACAAAATAGATATTCAATAAATGCTTGTTGACTTTACAGCAAAACCCTCTTCTGAATTTCCTTAGTTTTGTCATTCCAATACTCAGATTCATCTTCAGCATCTTTCTCTAGTCCTTAGTCTCACCCCACATAGTCATTCAACTGCTGTAACATCTCTCATGTGTCCTTTTTCACCCCCCAGGTAAATAGCCATCACCTCAATTCAAGCCTTCATCTCCTCTCACTTTAACTATTCATTTAGCCCCCAAATGATCTCCCTACTTCAAGTTTCTGTTTTCCAAACCTGATTCCATACAACTGTCAGATTGATGTTCCTAAAGTACAAATCTAACTAGGTCATTCTGCTACAAAACAAAACTCGAGTAATTCCCTATTGTGTCTGTAGGATAAAAAATAAAATCCTCTATTTGGCATTTAAAGCCCTTGACAATCTGACTCCAAACTAGCTTTCCAGTCAATATATGTGTATGTGTGTGTGTGTGTATACACACACACATTATATATAATGTATATATTATTCCCCTGCTATATACTTCATCCAGAAAAAAAACTGTTATTATTCCTTATGTACAGAATTCCTTCTCCCATTCCTGATTCTTCATAGCAGTTCTTCTCCATATTTGGCATGTACCCCCTCCTCATCCTATGTTTCTTAAAATAATTTTCTTGAAGGCTCAGCTCATGTCTCCTGGTAGGTGAAGACTATCCTGATTCCTCCCCCCAGATCATTTTGTATGTACCCCTAAATGTACATGTATACATAAATATAAGTGCCTCAAGAGCAAGAACTAATTTCATCTTTGTCTTCACATTCTGGCCCATAAAAATACTCATTGGCCAAAGGAATAAAAAATAATTATCCTATCACAATACACATTCATATTAAACAAAATTTATAGCAGTTCTTAAAGAGACAGACTGTGAAGGTAGATCACAAGTGGGCTTAATTTACAAGGGACTAGGATGGGTGAAGGAACAGCTAGGTAGTACAGTAGAGAGAGTATAAAGCCTCTAGCAAGTGACTCAAGACCCTGTGTTCAAATCCAGCCTCAGATACTAGTTGTGTGACTTAGTCACTGCATCCTGTTTGCCTCAGTTTCCTCACCTGTAAAAAGATTTAAAGAAGAAAATGGTAAATCTCTCCAGTATCTTTGCCAAAAAATGCAAATGAGATCATGAAGAGTTGGACATGACTGAAAAATGACTGAATGACAAAAGGATGTGTGAAGACCCAGCAAAAGTTTTTAAAATTATCAGATTGCTTGCTACTTTAAATCTTTTTTGACAGTAAAGGTATAAATCTCAAACAAGCAGGTCATCCAATAAACCATTTCAAGAAATTTGTAAACTTTTTTTTTTAATTTAGGATGTGGTCAACATTAGAATGGACACCCTAGGATGGTTCTTAGATTAAAAAGAAAATAATACAATTATAATCTTCATCTTTATGGAACCATTTAAAATTCATATAAAGTTTCTTTGAAACAACTCTGAAGTATTATTAAGTCCATTTCCATAAAAAATTCAGTTGAAACATTAAAGTTCCTTGCTCATTGTCATTCTGTCTCTCAATAAATAATACATATGAAACTAAAAAATGAGTTTTTACCTGAACATTTTAATGGGCTCAAATAGATCCATACCATATCACTCCTTAATTTCTACCTTTAAGAACACAAATTCAAAGTGAGACACAGATATTCCTAAACATCCTCCACTGTGTCATTTAAAATATGCTGCAATGTAAACATCGGTGCCAGATTTGGTGCCAGAGACAATGAGTTTATTCCCTGACTCCTTTCCCTATTGTGTGACTTTGGGCCACCGTTAGCTACCTGAACTTCAATTTCTTCATTGGCAGAGAGTAATGAAGTGTTCTAGAAGACCCCAGGTCTAAAACTTCAATGCCATGATAGAAGCAGCCATTCTAGCATTCAACCAACTTCCTGGGGAAAGATTTGTTGGGAGGGAAGGAGAAAGTAAATGATACTTAATATACTGCTTACTGAAAAATTGATGATGGGATATAAATCAGAACTGTACCTCCAAGTCCAACCCTTTCATTTATAGAGGTTGGAAACGAAGGTATTTATTTACCCAAAGTCACACAGATGGTAAGCCTCAATCATAGCTGGGACTTTAATCTAAGTCCTCTGGCTCTAAACCATATGTTCTAACATACCTAGATAACCCTCAATATGACTCCCCGAACCGTGAATTTTCTTGAGACAATTTTTTTTAAACAGATTTCAACTTCATTAAACAACAAATTTATTCTGCATGTCTTTTCCCCTACTCATTCTCAAAATACATCTTTATTTTGATGATGTGACCAATTGTATCCCCATTTAAAAAAAAAACTCACCTCTAAATATAACTGAATTCCTAACCCCTTCATTTATTTTCTGAGTTCTATTTATCTCTGCTATAAAAATATGCTCTCCAATTCCAGATTTTGTCTCTTAATGTATATATGATAAGACCTCTTATGGGGTTTTACTAATAAATCAAGCCAACATTTTCTTCTCTAGAAACAATAATGCTTTTTTTGAGTCTATTTTTCTTAGAGACAACTAGAATAGTGACTAGATAAAAGATTACATTTGCAGTCAGAGACAGAGTTCAAATTCAGTAAATTCATACTTATGAACTATGTAATTTTGTTTAACTCAATCTCTCAGCCTCAGTTTCATGTATCTGTCAAATGGGGATAATAATAAATTACAGAGTCATTGTGAAAATGAAATTATGTAATATGTAAAAGTACTTCACAAACTTTAAAGCAATATATAGATGGTAGTTCTTCTTTTACACTATCCTCCAATTCTTTTTCTCACCCCTTTCCACCAACTTCCCACCTCCTCAAAAAAAAAAAAAATCAACTTTCTAAAATCCATTTTGGAGGAACAATGATTACCTCCCTCAATGTATTTATTATTTTTCACAAATCAAATTTGGTTACACAGGAAAGCATCAACTAAGGTTTCTTTGATTTTTAAAGAAGGAAGGAAGGATTAAATAAAGATTATAAGTAGAAAGTGTCTATAAAATGTTAGTTGCAGAAATGAGTCAGACGGAAGATCATTATGGTTCTAAAGCTTTCTTATTTTTTTATGAAAAGACAAAGGCGTGCAAACAAACTACACCTAGGGGGAAACATTGCCTTTCTAAATTAAGCAGCCTGAGACTTAAGTTCATCTCTAATATGGTGTAAAGTAAGTTTGCCCTTGAATTTTTATGATTATAAGTTTCTACAGTCATATCACAGGACTTTCTATTAAAGTCTTTTAATCCTTCTCAAATTAAAATTAAAAACAAGAGCCCCAGACTGAACAAAGCATCCATCGGCCTGATTCCCAGACCATCTGTGTCTTCACTCTCAGCCTGCTCTGATTTTTTTTCCTACTTTAAGCTTGTTTCAGATTCAAATACATTCTGAATAGATGTAATTAACCTTAACAATGAATATAACCTTACAGCACTCTACAGACTTTGCAATAAGTAACCTCACTGTGTAATTGAACTAAGTTTCTTCCCCCTCTCAGTTCTGGTAGGCCTCAAATGATTATTATAGGTATTAAGTGTTTTCAAGCTTTCATCATCCCGTTGATTTATTGTTTTACTGTTTCAGCTGTCACTGACTTCTCAAAAATAAAATGCCCACTCATTTTTTTTGATATTGTATTTGAACTGAAATGATTGCTCTTGGAGTCTTGGCAGAGTACAATTTGTAAGCCCCATTAAGGAACTAAAACATCAGGAAATGTTGAAACTAGTGCAAATAGGAATGAGATCTGACCCCTATCCAATTTAGAGCTTATTGATTTAATAAAATATAACAGCATTCTGTCCATTAGTCCCTTTGGCTATCAAAGTTATTCAGAACTAATGACAATAAGAATGTATACCATATTCATAAATGGATTTTCAACAATAGAACCTTAGCCATACTGTTGTAGAAAAATAATGTGAGTAATTATTCCCTGGGGTTTTTTTTTTTCCTAAATTAAGTCACATAAATACATATCACATACAATGTGAATAGGTGTTTTATATGCATCAATACCAGTAATATTTTCTTTTTTCAGTATCACATTTCATTATATTGTAGGATTTCTACTTTCTCAAGTGATACAAAAATCAGCAAACCCACTAGTTTTAGTCTATAAAGGATATGGTTTAATATTACAGACCTAAGCTGGAAAGAAACTTGAAGGTCTCTTAGTCCAGTCCTATCTTTTTCAGATAAAGTTAAGTGACTTTACAAGGTAGACCTAAAATTTGATAGTGGTTTCCTCTGACTCCAAATTCAGCCCTTATCCCAATTTACCTGCTGCTCCCCAAGAACCACCATATTAATTAATCTATTTTTACCAAATATAGCCCTAGTCATTTATTTTTGTCTCATTAGTTTGTTTCATCAATGTTCCCATGTAGAGGATAAAAAGGTAAAGAGCCTTCATTCATATGACAACAACAACAAATATTAATACCAATAATAATAGCAGCTAGCATTTATATGGCATTTTAAGGTCTGCAAAATGTTCACCATGTTATTTCCTTTGATCCTCACCCTAATCCTTGGAGGTAGGTGCTATTATAATCTCCATTTTACAGATTAGGAAAACTTGAGACCAAAAAAAGACTTCCTCAGAATCATGCAGCTAATAAGTCAAAGATAATCTTCAGGGCTTCCTGATTCCAAGTACAGAACTCCATGAACTATGCCACATAGACAATACTCTGAGTCCTTTTAATTCATTGAATCACACAATTTAGTTGTTAAAAGTAAAGTAAATTTTTTCCTTATCCTTCAGAAAGGAAGTCTAAGGTATTTTTCCTCATTAAATGGAAAAAAATAGTCAGCAAAAGCATTAGGATTTCCCCAAGAAACACCTCCCACACACAAAAAGAAAAAAAAAATTTGATTCTTTCAAGCCATTGAGATACTATTTCACATAATTGACAAGGACCTCAGAATAATCTGATTTCCCCCATCCATCAACAGACACAGCTAGTCCACTCATATCATTCAGTACCTGTAAACAGAATAAATCAGGAATAATAATTTTTTTAATTTCCTACTTTTTCTTCAATCTACTAGAAGATACTTCACTATTCCTCAATTGCATTTAAGAGGTTCTAAGATTTAAACCAGAAATTAGCTATAAAACTTAATAACCAGTCTATCATTTGGGTATTCAATTCTACCCCCAGAGCACAGTGTTTTCCCAGAATTAATTTTTCCTGAAGTACCTTTGTCACATATTAGGAACTGGTAATCTTTTGTAAATGTTGAACCACATCTTCATTTATTCTCTTCTGTGAGGACACAGGAGAAGGGGTGAGGGAGTACACAAGTTGTCATAGTCACTTTCTCCCCTACCCAATAGACGTTGCCATGGAAGGTCAGGATCCTTTAAGCCAAAAGGCAAAATATTCTACATTATGATTGGGAGTACCTAAAACAGTCTCTCTAAAAATTTAACACATTATTGGATTTGAACAGAAATTTGGTGAGAAAATGTTAATGCTTATATTTTCTCCTCTGGATGTGTAATCTAAAATCATTGGTACAAAACTTATAAATATGTGTATCTAAAATGATAGTGAATTTTCAGTTTTAAAAATAGACTTAATTTCTCAGATGTTGCCACAGGATTTCCTATATTCAGTAATGTCTCTCCCAAAACTAGTGTTTAGTGAAATATATTTCAAGGCTAAAATTTGTAAATTAGATTGAGGTTAAATTATATTGAGTAATTTTTGCCTGTGTATAGAAATCCTCCTCAGATTTAAGGTCTTTGGGTACTCTTAGGTTGGAAATAAATTGAAAGGGAAAGGATAGGATGGAATTTGTCCTTAAGTTTAAAGGCACATGTGCTTTGCTGGAAACCCTGGCTGACTCCAAATCATATTAACTTATCTTTGTCAGTACTTTTAACCCTGATCATGCACAAAGAATGCATTCCTAAAAATCAGGAAGACTCATCTTCCTGAGTTTAAATCCAGGTTCAAGCATTTACTGGCTGTGTGACCCTGGACAAGTCACTTAATCCTAATTGCCTCAGTTTCTTCATTTGTAAAATGAACTGGAGAAGGAATTAGAAAATATTCCAGTATCTTTGCCAAGAAAAATTTCAAATAGGGTCACAGAACAGCTAAGATGACTCAAAACAAAGTACAGGTAGCAGGATACAAAAATATACAAACTATCAGCATTGCTAGATAACTATCAAAAATGAGAAAAATCATCCAAAAAGATATCAAATTCAAGATGACCACAAAATGCATAAAGCAATTTGAAACCATCCCACTAAGATAAACTTATAAATTAGAGAAATGCAATTACAAAACAAACTTTAAGAGGGAAAAGGACCTACACGTGCAAAAATATTTATAGGAGCTCTTTTGTAGTAGCAAGGAACTGAAAACTGAGTGGATGCCCATCAGTTGGGCATCCAAATGGATATCTTGATTTAAATACAGAAATCATGTCATTTTTTTTAAATGGGAATGCTTAAAAAACAAAAAAAAATCAAAATCAAAAAATGGATGAAGCTGTATTTTACCAATTACTAGTTAAAAAAAAAAAAAAAGAATTGAGAACACATTAAAAAAAAAACCCAAATATAAGCCTGGATGGAGAAGAGAGGACTTTCTAGAAGATGGTAAAGTGGAAACCCAAGTTCTACTATATTCCTTTAAAAATTGCAGCAAATGTGTCAAATTAAAGAATGAAGAACAAAAATGTTCACAAGTAAACATGCAGAAAAATGAAAAAATATCTAAAATACAAACAATAAATATATATAGTAATAAAATTACAATAGAAATATAAAAGATGGGAGGGAAATTTCAATAGCAAAACTGGATCAAAAGATTTGACAAAGCATCCAACAAGATCAACAAGAGAAATTAAAAACTAGCAACTTTGAATATTAATGGTTGAGTTTACCCACAAATATAAAGGTTACAAAATGTATAGTGATTAAGCCCAATGATATTTTGCTTAAAGGAAATAAGGCTAAGATTTATAGGGTTAAAATGAGAAATTAAGAGAAGAAAAGTATGCTTTGCTTGACTCCAGAAAAATAGGCAGTAGAATCATGATTCTAGATAAGATTAATGTCAAAGTAAATTTTGACTAAACTATTTTTTTTATTTTTTTTTTTATTTTTTTCTTTTTACTGAGGCAATTGGGGTTAAGTGACTTGCCGAGGGTCACACAGCTAGGGAATGTTAAGTGTCCGAGATCACATTTGAACTCAGGTCCTCCTGACTTCAGGGCTGGTGCTCTATCCACTGCGCCACCTAGCTGCCCCTTGACCAAACTATTAAGAGATAATTCAATTCAAGAATAAGCATTTAAGTACCACAATATGCCAGACCTTGTTTTAGGCTGCTGGAAATAAAAATACAAAAATGAAAAGTTGCTATCCCAATATTCTAATAGAAAAAAACCCCTAGAAAATGAAACGCAAAATCTAAACAATGTATTTTGAGGAGAGGTCAATAAATCAAGATAGGTTTTCTATAGGAGAGGGTAACAAAATTTGAGTTTTTTAAGAAAGTTAGGGAGGAGCTAGGTGATCAAGTGGAAAGAACACTGCAGTGCTCTGGAGTTGGAAGGACCAGAGTACAAACCTGACTTCAAACACTTACTAGCTATGTGACACTGGGCAAGTCACTTATCTTGCATAAACAGATGCAAAAAAAGGATGGTTTAAAATAGTAAAAACACATTTTTAAAAATGTTATTAAAAAAGCAAAGAATGGGAAAGAATTTTCCTTAACATGATAAAAGGTAATTTACTTAAATGCAAGAGTCAACACTGTGAATAATGGAAGCACTAAGATCCTTCCCACTTGAACAGTTGTTAAGGATGGATAAAGCTAGATTTCTAAAATATAAAAGGAACTGGTATGAATTCAGTCTCTCCAATGGATAAGTGACCAAAGGCGCAAGATTAGAATTGCAGCAAAATTAGAATTAGAAATGTAGGGACCATATTTTCCTCTACATTTGTATCCTTTCTACATGGGCTTGTGATGTAAATTTTTTCATATAGGTAACCAGGTAACACAGGGGAAGAAGTGCTGAATAGGAGTCACAAATCCAAATTTGAATCCAATATCAGATACTTGCTGTATAACCCTGGGCAAAACCTCTATCTGCCTCAGTTTCACCTGCTAAGATTACAGTGAGAATTTAGTGAGATATGTCAAGGGCTGTGCAAATCTTAAAACATACTCTAAATGTTAGCTGCTATTATTTATTTATGTATTTACACAAGTCCCCTCTTCCTATGTATGTCTTCTTGGCCTGTTTCCTGGTTACATGTGCTCTACGCAGATGTGCACCTTTCTCAATGGTTGGTATGGTAACCTGTGAGTAATCCACATGTCTTTTGTCATTTTATTTTCTATGCTGTCTATTGTGTAAATTAATTGCTTTTCTGACAGGTAAAAGTAAAGACTAGAGGGAGGAATGGGTGCTAACTCAGGGTCTTGAACTTAGGATATCTTTTGTGAAGGTCCACCAGCTGAAGCAAGTAAAGATTGCAGCAAAGTAACTTCCTAAATTAATTCTGAATTTGATTATACAGATCATAAGTCAATGGTTTATTCTACAGAAGTAGAAAAATAAAATTCATACAACACAAAAGGTCAAGAATATCAAAGGAAATTAAGAAAAAGATGAAAAGGGAAAAACTGCATAGTAATATGGTGTTTGCTAAACCTAGAATTATAAAACAATTATTCCAAAATTATTGTTTACAGACTAAATAATTCCCTGGCAAAATAATGGAAACCAATCAAAATATATTCCAATGGATCAACAATCTAGATGTACTAAAATGCATAGATGACAAAATGAATGATTATTATCCCATACAACAGTGAAGGGACAAATTTCCTCCAAATCATAGTTTTAAGAATTAATCTTTTGACCAGAAGAAATTACAGGAGATAAAAATAGTATGCAAAAAATGCATCCAAAATCAGAAAAAAAATTAAGTGGATTCTATTTGTCAAATAAACAAGCATTTATTAAGCACTATGTTCCAGGTGTTGGGAATATAAGAGACAAGTGAAAGGTCTCTACTCTCAAGGAACTTATCTTCCATGACATATAGCACACATTTGTTGTTGTCATGGAGTCATTTTTCAGTTATGCCTGGATCTTTGAGACACCATTTAGGGTTTTGTTGGCAAAAATAAGAGTGGTTTGCTATTTCCATCTCATGTTTATTTTACAGATGAGGAAACTGAAGCAAATATGGTTAAGTGACTTGCGCAGGGTCACACAATTAATAAGTGTTTGAGGCTTGGGGAACTCGGGGAAATGAGTCTGCCCGATTCCAGGCACCACCTAGTAGCTGGAACACACATATATTCTATGAAAGAAAAACAGCATCCTCTACTTGCTTCTTATGAGCCCAGAGACAAATGTCTCTAAACTCTTAGAGTTTTTTTTAAAGATCCAAAATGACAGCAAACAAAAATCAAATAAGTTATAATAATTAGAACACAACAGATAATATACAGTCTTCCACAGGGAAGAAAATAGGTCAGTCAGAAGAATGCAAGTCCCCAATCTCACCCTAGGGGAAATTCCCTGAAATTTCTTGTATAGTAAACTGAGAATAAATCCATGAGGAAGGTGCTGGTTTCTCTACATGTCAACTTTCCCCCAGAGACTCTCCCTCCAGGGTATCTGGAAATATAGTGTCCTCTCTTGAGTCTTCAATTTTGATTAAATTCTGTGAGTGAGAGTAGGAAAAAGAACCAAAGGACACAGTTTCCTCCACTCACCAACAATCTGTCAAAATTTATATTTTTAGAGCAAACACAAAGAAAAGGCCACATTCCACAGTACAAAATACAATTCTAAAGTTTCATTGACAAAGCATGGTCAGACCCTTCTGTGCAGAATTTTCAGATGGGGACCTACTTCTCTAGATATCCCAAGTGAATAATGAAGCTAGTGCCACAATACTGTCAGACTTGATCCAATTCATTGAGGCACAGATCAGGCAATGCGGCAAGTGTTGACAAAAATCATTGACTCTGAAACTTCTAATCAACCAATCTTACTTTGTATTTATTAATGGAAATTGAATGAATGACTTAAGGTTGACATGACATGTACACCTTTTGGTACCTGAAGATCAGGACCAAAAGGGAGGAAACTAAAAGGACGGAGTGTTCACAAACATTGGCTGTTTAGGGTTGATGGAACCTTGGGTATATGGACATATATTACACAGTAGTATAGCTTACACCATGGGGAAATGGCATCAATCCTCCCCTCCCACCAGTTGGGATGGGTTTTAAATGACAATAGTATGGATGTACTGTTCTCCTTGCTTTCCAAATGGTGGCTGTAATTAAAGATCCTTACAAATAGCATCATTTTCACTTTCTCCTCTCATCAGAAATTTCTAGACAGTTGAAAGCTGGAGACAGGTTGCTAAGAAACCCACATTACCTGGTGGCCAGCAAACAGTCCATTTGATTTCATCCTATGCTTTTTGAAAGAATTCACGCATACCAGAACTTTGAAAAATATTCAGTTTAGGATTCCCTTTGAATAAGAAGGATGATCTGGGTAATTTCAAAGGATTGCTACATTTCTCTTGTCCTCAGGATAATAGAAGTCATGCAACAGTAAGACCTCATTAATTTTCAGTAACCCACAAATCTAGAATCCTAAACTCTTATTCCTAACAGGTCACAAACCCTATGGCTGAATATTCATTATATATATACACATATTACATGTAATTTTTCTTCTAAAAAAAGCTCTCAGCCTTTCATTCAAGAACACCTAATAAGCATTAACAGTTAACTCTGCTCAGGTTTCTGCTTTTGATTAAATTGCATACCACCTCACTCAAAAGAACTCATTTATCTCCTAAAAGAAATAGGGACAGAACTGTGATTTCAGTGGATAGGGAACTCCCCACTGAGAAAACGCCTGGTACCCAAACAGGCAAACACCTTCTTGTACTTTACAATGTGAGAGAATTGCCTATAGCACAAAGAAGTGACTTCTCCAGTGTCATATAGCCAATATGTGTCAGGAAGGGCTTAAATCCGGGTCTTCCTGCTCCAAAACTAACTCTCTATGCAACACTTCACACAGCTGCTTCTAATATATAAGGGCAGAAAAACCAAGGATGAGCAAAGCAGAATCTGAAATTTTAAAATAATTTTCCACTTTTCTCTATCCTGGTTTCTACACTATTTTATTTTCATTAAGAAACAAGCTAGTTTTGAAACCTCTCATTGAACACCTCTAAATTCAGAAAACTCATTCTAATTGTAGGCAGATCTTTGTATTCTGATGAAGACTTAGGGAGTTAGGAAGAAAAAATGCTCCCTCAATTGGAAAAAAAAAAGTGGAGGGGATGTAAAGGAAGAGTATTCTGTGAAGTTTTAACATAGATTAAGAGCTGTTTGGGATATCAAAGGTCATCTAATCCAATTCTCTCAATTTATAAAAGAGGAAACTGACCACCCAGGAGGCCGAGTAGCTTGAAATGAACTTGTAACTCATTATGATTCACGCTGGTGTTTTTCAAAGATTAGCCTTCCCACATGTGGACAACCACCTAGGAGAGGAGGTGCCGCCTCCAGCGGATGCGGCTCACTTTAGACTTACGGCTCTGGATTCTGGGCTCCAGCTCCGAAGCTCTCCAGCAACGGGTCTTCATGGGAAGCTCCAGCACTCCTTCTCCGGCCTTGGAGCAAGTCCTGCTCTGGCCGCCTCTTAACTGAGTTCCAAGCATCAGGAGAAAAGAAAGAAGGCTGCGAGAATGAAACCCTGCTTCGGCTGTACATGGTCAACGGATCTCAGGGGAGCAAAGCTCCAGGCTCTGGGAGCAGGACTCAAAGGCAGCTGGCCGCTGGCTCTCGAAAGACTGTCGGTCTCGAGGGGAAAACGAAAGCGGCCGGGAAAGCCCACTCTTAGGTTTCAATTTCTCCACTGTCCGCTCACACCCCAAAAAAGGCTTATTCAGCTTTCCTGATTTCCTTCCTCAGTCTGTAGCTGAGGCGTTGTCCCCCATCCCCCCCAGATTCTGTACCCTCGCCCGGCAACAGCTTCCTCTGGCCCTCACGTTCCAGGTGTCAACCAACCTACCCGAGCACCTTTTGAGGGCTGCCTGTGGCAACAACCTAACTAACCTTGGACAAGATCAATTCCACCTGCATTAAGTTGCCAAGGACTCTTAAGGCCTCCTCTAAAAAGAGCCTCACTATCGAGATCAGTTTCGCAAATGGTCGTTGTTTTTGTCAAAGCAATTCACCTGTAGAGTTAGGATTATAGGACCCTGACAACCTCACCCCCACTTCCTACCATCCCCATGTGCAGCACACCATAGTTAGGAAGGATAGGAAGAGGATTAATGGGGAGCTAGAAGGGGAAGAGAGAGAAGGCAGATGTTAGGTGATTAGTTCTACTCACCCCTAATTTTAGAAGTCCAGGCTACCTAGAAACATACTGAACCATAGGCTTAAAGATAAGCTTTTAAAAGAAAAGATTCTAAACCCTCAATTACAGTCATTCAAATCCTGCTTTTTTTTTTTTTTTTTTTTAAGTGCGGGCTTACTTCATAGAGCTCTCTTTTTGGACAAAAACAGAAGGAAATTACATTTAAAAAAAAATCAAGAGTAGACAGAGCAAGCAAAGAAATCTCCTCAATAAGATTAGGGATGCTGCCACTTTTTTTTAAGCTTTATTTATTTATTAGGTTTCAACATTTACTTTAAGATTTTAACTTCCATTTTTTTTTCCTTCTCTCCTTCCCCTTACCCCTTCCCAAGATGGCAAAAGATAGGTTATGCATGTTCAATCATAGTAAATATATTTCCACCCTAGTCATAATGAAAAAAAAAATTGGAAAAACGGGAAAAACCAAGAGAAAAAAAAAACACTTCATTTTTAAGGACTCACAATCCTTAAAGTTTTTTGTTTTTTGATTTCATTATGAGAGTTTCAATCCCTCTAGAGTTCTAGACATGAAGTCAAGGAAATCAAGAGTCTGATTTATCTCAGAACTTAAATCACTTTATCTTATCTGAATGTCCCAACTCAAAAGTGTAGATAACTATGCCGGGGTTCCTAGATTATGGCAAAGATAAAGTAAGATAATAATATGGATTTTAGTGGATTTTAAAGAGCTATGTAAATGTCAGTTTATTATTATCATCTACTAATAATCCTGTGGTGATTGCTCTTTTTTGAGGATTTAGACTTGACTAGAAGGAATCTCTGAAGTCATCTCCTTTAATTCACCTCTTTACAAGATGGAACTGGAGCCCAAACTTGTCCAAGATCACATAGTGAATGACTAACAAAGGAAAGATTCAAACTCAGGTTCTCTGATGCCAGTCTTGGATTTCTAAAATTTAATTTAATTTTTCAATTAATATGCTTGTGCATGATTTTGTACTATAGCTATTTGTATAAGTGCCTTATCTTCATATGCTATAAGTGTTTTGAGGGCAGGAACTGAGTCCCATTTTAGTCAATTAGGGTTTAATAAGTGTCAATTAAACACTAATACAATGAAAAAAAATTCAGAGTTAAACATTAGGGTGTGTGTGTGTGTGTGTGTGTGCAAGTTCAAGCTTGTCAAGTCTGTAAAGCTAGAAAAAAAAAAAAGGGGATAAGTTAAGGGATAAAGACCGTGAGGAATTTACCACTGCAGATCTTGAGGGGGATCATTCTCAAGTTATTACAAAGGCACCATAGTACTGTGGAAGGAGAACTGGATTTGGAATCAGCTGACCTGGATTAGAACACAGGCTTTAACATTTACCTAGAGCCTCCTGTGGAACTCTGAATTTGAGTCACTCAACCTTATGGGGAAAATGCTTTATTATTTATTGAAAGGATTTGAACCTAGCTTTGTATATAGTTTGACCCACCTTGTGAGATATGGGTCATTTGGACCTTAAGGATCTTCTAAGGAAGCTGGGGATATCTGAGAGGCATACCTGAACCCCACCTAGGTCTTATTTTGGGTCCATCCTGGTCTTGGATTCACCCACAGCATTTGTATTTTAATTTCACCCAGGTTTTCTTGAAAGCTGAATGAAGGCATCTTTTTCACTCATCCAACTTTACATCTTCTATGGGTTTTCTTCTCCCCATTAGAATGTAAACTCCTTGTGGTCAGGGGCTGCATTTTTTTTTTTTTTTTTTTTTTTTTGCTTTAACATAACTCTTTAGCACAGTAAGTGAAATGAATGAACAATTATCACTACCCTAAAGTGGACTTCCTTGGGAATTACTGAGTTTCTCTTCACTAAAGGTCTTTAAACAAAGACTGGAACTACTTGTGTGTTCATTTACAGGTCCAGCTGAATTAACTGACCTCTAAGAGCCCTACCAAATCTAACATTCTGTAACTCTGAGATTCTACTCTCTCTGAGTTTGTCCACTGGTGACACTGGACAGGCATTTTGAAAGACCAGACAAATCCATCCAAGTCCTCGAGGTTATTTTAACCTTCGATCTGTGTAAGGGTTATTGGCAGATGGAGTTAAGTCTCAAAGCCAGACCACACTTTGAGTTTATTGAAAAATAAAGCCTTAAGGAAGGTGGATTTGGAGTTCATCTAAGCATGCAATCTCTCTCCTGTTTGGGACAATCCTTTACAGAACTGAAGAAATTACATTATATTCTATTTCAATCCTATCACATAGCCTTTCAATAACTTTGACTTATTTTTAAGCTTATTCTAAGAGGAAAAAAGCAGTCCTTCTCAATTAGGTAACTAGACATGGTATCACAAATCTTTCTCTGGGACCAACTTACTCAATGCTTTCTTTATTTGGAAAAGCCCCAAAAATATCTAAGTGGGATTTTTGTTTCCAAGGGGAAATCATTGATTTTGGTGATGAGTCACAACCTAAGATTCTCAGAGAAAGTTAGGGGAAAACCAATTCACTTCAGGTAGTTAAAAATCTAAAAGCATTTTTCAGGAACAAACTTAGTTTACAATGTAAACAATGTCTTGAATATAGTAAGTGTTTCAAAAATGTTCCTGAATTGAGTTTTAGTAGCACTTTATCCTATAAAGTAAATAAAAGGAACTAAATCAACAATTCAAAAAAAAAAAAAAAAAAAACAACCCTTAGTTCTCATGATTGGTCTGGAACTTAGCACCATCCATTCTGATTTGGCTACAAATGCATCATTAGCCTATGAACTCCATTAGATTGTGAACTCCTTGAGAACAAGGATTATCTTTGGCCTGTGTTTGTCCCCTCAGTGCTTAGCCCATTGTTTGGCACATGGTTGGCACTTAATAAATTTGACTTACTATAAGGGATGATTGCAATCAACTCGCATTGTGGAATCTTAAGAGGGAGAAGAGACCTTTGAGTTCACAAAATTGCACCCAATGCAGAAAACCCCTCAACAATATGCCTAGTTAAGGGCTCATCCAGCCTCCATTTGAATGCTCACTTCCAGGGCTTCCAAGATAGAAATTCTATTCAGATGACAAGGACTATCACCTATTTCATTCTTCTTTATAATACCAAGTAGATTTTCAGTTTGTCAGAAGTAGAATCAGCCCCAATAAATAATGAATGTCTTAAATGTTAGTATGGGTATACACATATATGATCCAATTTATAATTAGGTCATTATGATTTAAGATAGTTTGACACTTACCTTAAAGTGTCAAACTCATAGAAAATGAACTATATATAAGAATCCTTAAAAGCTGCTTGAGACTTGGAAAAAAACATGTATTATCTATGTTCTTTTTCCTTTATATAGAATATGTATATGTATATATATATAGAGATAGATAGATAGATAGATAGAGTAAATATTTCCTAAATACATTTTAAGCTGGCTCCTCCCTCCTCATTCCTCCCATATACACACATACTCAGGAGTGTTGCAGCCAGCCAGCTCAGTGATTGACTTAAATGATCAATAACTTGGGGCAGCTAGTTGGTGTAGTGGATAGAGAACTCCTGAAATCAGGAGGATCTGAGTTCAAATCTGACCTCAGTCACTTAACACTTCCTGGCTGTGTGACTCTGGGCAAGTCACTTGACCCCAATTGCCTCAGCATAAAAAAAAAAAAAAAAAATCAACAACCCTTATTTCCCTTTGCTGGAAATTAGACTAATTATGGATTTGGAGCAAATCAGCATATATCTTGGGCAAACTATTAGTCATCCACATCTTAGTGTGAATTGGCTTGATTAGAAAAAATCATATATGAACTGATTTCATAGCAGAAAAAGGAGTCATAAAAATTAATTAAAATAGAAAACAATTTTTTAAATCTATTTTTTTTATCTTTAAAAGTTATGTAAAGCCCTATTCTTATTTTTTTCTGTGTTTTTAGATGGTTCATATATAAGCAAATTTCTGTTGTTCAGTCATGTTTGACTCTTTGTGAGACCATTTGGAATTTTCTTGGCAAAGATACTGGAGTGGTTTGCCATTTCCTTCTCCAACTCATTGTACACATAAGGAAACTGAGGCAAACAGGGTGAAGTGACTTGCCCAGAATCACAGAACTAGTAAGGTCTGATGCCAGATTTGAACTCAGGTCTTCTTGAGACCCACTTGAGTCAGCAAGCTGCTAAGATAAGCATGTTAACATTTTTGGAATTTCCTAAGCATTTTTTAAAAATAGTTCAAGCTTCTTTTGTTTGGAAAATGGCAAGAATATATTTAAGTGATGCATTTAGAATCTTTCAATATATCATCATTTCCTAATATAGTGCTTACTTCCCCCACCTAAATTTTGTGTGGCACAGTGAATAGAGAGCCGGCTTCCTGGGAAGGCAGAGTTGGGTATGCTGCCCATGTACCAGCCAAGTGACTTTGCTAAATCCCTTAAGCCTGGGTGGGTAGCGCTTCTCTAAGCCCATAAATAGAGCAAAGAAGCATCTCTGCATGGGGAAAGGGAGTTTCTTCCCTGAGGATTCCCTTTAGAAATGAAATCAAAGGTCCAGGAAAAAAAGAAATAAGAAAAAGATTCTAAAAGTGTCTTTTCTGTTTTGACACTAACAGCTAAGAAAACACTAACCTGATATTGTGACATATTACTGAGATCAATTGTCTCTTGTAAAAATGTCTTATGCAACTTGTCATTGTGGTGGTTTGGCTTTTATTTTTATCTCCAGCATTTAGATTAGTCCCTGGAACACAGTAAGCACTTAAAATGCTTGTTGATTGATTGATTGTATCCATATCAAAAATATTCTTCTTTTTTTTAAACCCATCTTGTTCTAGAGTAATAACTTCTGATACTTACTGACTCTGTCATTTAACCCTATTTGCCTCAGTTCCTTCAACTGTCAAATAAGCTGGAAGAGGAACTGGCAAACCACTCCAGTATCTTTTCCAAGAAAACCCTAAATTGGGTCATGAGGAGTCAGACATGATTCAACAGATTAAAGGGAAAGCAATAGCTTTAAGGAGAACTGGGGAAAATCTTGCAAAAGGGATAGAATCCAGGGAAGCTAGGAGACAGAGTAAGAAGGATAGCATTCCAGTTATAGGAGGCAGCTGGGGAAAATGCCTAGAAATGGGAAAAGATGGAATATTTTGTGCAAAAATAATAAGGAATCCAGTATCATTAGATCATAGAATACACGAGTCTGGAAAGGTAGTGAGGGACCAGATTATGGAGGGCTTTAAAAACTAAAGGGGGAATTTTACATTTAATTCTAGAAGCAATAGGGAAACACAAGTTTAAAGGGATTGAAAAAGGATGGGGAAGGGAAATATGCTCATATATGCTCTAAGAAGATCCCACTGTATAACAGCTATATGGAGGATGAAGTGATTGGAGATATAAGGCAGGGAGAAGAGGCAGCAGGCTACAGCAATTGTCCAAACATGAGGTGATGAGGATCTGCAGCAAGTTCTGCCATGAGGATGGCAATTTCAAAGAGAAAACAGGGAGTGAATGAGAGATGTTGCAAAGAACCTTCAGGACTTGACCTCTGATAGACTATGGAGAGATGTGAAAGAGTGGAGATTCAAGAATGAGGAGGAGGAGGATGGGACCTGTAGCAACCTTTCTTCACTAATCAATTAAGAGGGGAAGGCTTGAAAACATTGATGAATTCATTTTTCTTTATATCTTGAGTTTTTGACATTTAAGGAACATCAGATTCTAAGTATTCAATAGAAAGCTGGAGATCCAAGCCTGGAGGTCAGGAGAGAGATTTAGAATTTTGTGAGTAGATCCAAAGTTCATTTAATTATGATAACTAATGAAATTTCCCAAGAAAATTAATATGTGAGTAAAGAGGAAAAAGCCCAGGATGGAACCTCAGGGGACTTCCACAATTAGCAGGCACGTCCTAGATATTGTTTTTAATCATTCAGTTGCATCCTTATGGCCAAAATCTTGGCAAAGATACTGGAGTATGTTCTTTCTTTCCCCAGTTATATCTCCATTTTACAGATAAGAAACTGAGGCAAATAGGGGATGTTTTGTCCAGGGTCACACAGCTAGTAAGTGTCTGATGCCATATTTGAACTCAGATCTTCTGGAGGCCTTGTCTAGAGTTCTATCCACTGTACTAGCTGCCCCCCAGACTAAGATCCAATGAAGCAGACTGAAATTAAATTGCCAAAAGCAATATCTCAAAAACTAAAGCAAAGAGAATATTAAGAAAAAAAGGGAGAAACTCAAATCTTCTTGAGGCTTAAGCCAGATGTCTAGCCTATGGAAGGCACTACTTGTTCTCATTTAGTTCTATATGAGTAAAAATAAAGGCATTTTTTTTCAAATGTTAGAATATTAGAAGATGCTTCTATTTAGGAACTGAAAGATAAAGATATGTTGCAGATAGCCAGATCTGAGCCTTCCCAACTGGAGGAATATTGAAAATATGCTTCTGACATTTCCTGACTCCACAAAGAATGCTGAAGAGCCTTTTTTGTGGATTAGTTAATATCCTTTGGATAAAGTCAGGCCATGACTTCTCAGTCCTATCATTGATTGAAAGTGACTCAATCATTCTTTTACACTGTGGCTGGCCCTATTCTGGCTGAAAGGGTAGGAGGAATTTCCCTGATCTTTGGGGGAACTCCTGAAAGCCTGATAAGTGGTAAGGGGATCCCCAAAAGAGTTTCTTTTGGGACAGCCTTCCCCATAATCAAGTAAACTACCTCAAGGAGCAGTGATATTTCCTGATTTTCCACAAAGTGTCCCAGTTGGGTAGTAATTTAGTAAAATTCCACATTGGGAATAGATCCAATAGGCAACACTACATATATACCATGAAGGGTATAGCATCCTCCAAAATCTATAAAGAAATAAGGAAGAGGAGGGATGGATGGATAGGGGAACAAAGGGTAAGGGAAAAAGATAAAGGAGGTTAACCTCCCTGGGTAGAGGGAGGTTAAGTGATGAAGCAGAATTTAAGAGGCAAAAGGGATAGGAAAAACATGGGTGTATATGTGGGGTGTGTGTCATTATGAGTGTGTGTATGTATGTATATGTCTACATATGAATACATAAATATATATTTTCTTAACTGTAGCTTGCTTGGAAGTGGTAGAGGGATGAAAGGGGAAAAAAGAATAAAGAAAATAAGATATGCAGCAGAAAACCAAAGAACAATTTACAGGGAAGTAAAGAAAAAAAAATGGACATTCATGAAAGTAAAAGTCTTCATTTAGGTTTTCACCCTAATTAACAAGGTAAAATTTTCCTTTCAGTAATGCCCTACCTGAATTAAAGCTTTTATTCATTAAAGCCTTTTTTAAATTTTCTAATTCAGAACATACCATAAATTAGTTGGTTATCTTTTAAGCTATTTATAGGTGAGTTCCATGGACACAGTGTGATCACATTGAAATTATCTTGGAAAGGTCCATGTTTTTCAAATTTCAGGTACAGCTGCTTTGAGCCTTAGAATGCTCTGGCATTATAGAATTTATCATAAAGTTTTATCCTACATCCTCTTTAAGTACAAAAATAAGGCAATGTTGATAATTTGGGGGAGACTTGTAATACCTCAACCACCAGTCTAGCCACTGTTTTTAGTTTCCAGCCAATATAGTAAGGAGGCTCCTCAGGAAAAGGTGAAGATCTTGAGCTTCCTGAAAGTTCTTCCCTCCAGAGTAGCAAGGAATGAATTAACCTGTGACCTAAGTACGATATTGAGCAATGGAGACATGATACAAAGGTGAAATCATCCCTACCTTCAGGGAATTTATATTCTAAGGGGGCAGATAAAACAAGGAGTGCTGGCAGAGAAGGAAGTTTGGGTGTGAGGAGTCACAAAAATTGTGAGTGGAGGCACAGGACAAGTGGAAGAAAAAAAAGTGGAATTCAAATTCTTTAAACATGAAAGTCGAAAACTGTCTTAAATGTAATTGGAAAAAAATAAAATATTATTAAGTGCAAAAAAAAGGGAAAATAGATTAATTCAATGCCTCTTGATAGTCAGTAATTCACCTTCCACTTTGGCAATAAATCTCCAAATTCCTCCTCTGAAATCAATACTCTTTACGTTTATATAATTATTCCTCAAACTCATAGGTATGATTTTTCACATTGTGAGTTTTACCTTCTTAAATTTAAAAATAATTATATACAAATGCAACACTCAGTTCTCAAAATATTTTTCTGTCTCAATTTCTGTCCAGAAAAATTGTTTCTACTTACTTATATTTTATGAGTTTTTGAATTAATAAGTTATTTTCTTCTGCCCTTTTAAATTTTGTTCACATACAAGCAAAACATCTTCTACAAGATGATTTGTCTTTATATTTAATCAGCAATTTATTTACCATCCCAAACTTCAAATCCCAGAAGAAAACTTCCTTTACACATATTTTAGCAGTTTTTATTAAAGTTCTTTTCCTATACCTTTCAGGCATAAAATTTCATCTATGAAAAAGATATATTTTGTACAGTCTTTACCAGTAGATATAACTTTTTAATTTATGAAAAAGTATCTTTCTGTCCTTTTTAGCATAAAGCTGCTCTAAATGAAAGGGGTATAGTGTAGTATAATGCAGCCTACTTATTCCTGAGACTTAGCTCCTAAGTTTTTCGTTTATTTGTTTTTTATAAGAAGGTTACACTGTACAAACAAAATCAATGCAGACAAGATTAGGAGGGAAGCAATAAATTGGGAAATCATCTTTACATTTAAGGGTTCTGATAAAGGTCTCATCTCTAAAATATATAGAGAATTGTCTCATATTTATAAAAATTCAAGCCATTCTCCAATCAATAAATGGTCAAAGGATATGAACAGACAATTTTCAGAGGTTGAAATTAAAACTATTTATAGTCATATGAAAAGGTGCTCCAAATCACTATTGATCAGAGAAATGCAAATCAAGACAACCCTGAGATACCACTTCACACCTGTCAGATTGGCTAAAATGACAGGAAAAGTTAATGATGAATGTTGGAGGGGTTGTGGGAGGGCTGGGACACTGATGCATTGTTGCTGGAGCTGTGAACGGATACAGCCATTCTGGAGAACAATTTGGAGCTATGCTCAAAAAGTTATCAAACTGTGCATACCCTTTGACCCAGCAGCATTTCTATTGGGCTTAAATCCCAAAGAAATCATAAAGGAAGGAAAAGGCCCCACATGTGCAAGAATGTTTGTGGCAGCCCTTTTTGTAGTGGCTAGAAACTGGAAATTGAATAGATGCCCTTCAATTGGAGAATGGCTGAATAAATTATGGTATATGAATGTTATGGAATATTATTGTTCTGTAAGAAATGACCAGCAAGATGATTTCAGAGAGGCCTGGAGAGACTTACATGAACTGATGCTGAGTGAAATGAGCAGAACCAGGAGATCATCATACACGGCAACAACAGTACTATATGACGATCAATTCTGATGGACATGGCTCTCTTCAACAATGAAATGTTTCAAACCACCTCCAATTGTTCACTGAAGAAAGCCATATACACCCAGAGAGAGGGATGCGAAATGTGGACCACAACATAACATTCTCATACTCCTTGATTGATGTTTGCTTACATTGTGTTTCCTTTATCTGATATATCGTTTGTGTAGATAAGATTTTTCTTGCACACCAATGATAAGTTTGGAAATATGTATACATATATTCGATTTGCCAATATTTTAACATAATTAACATGTAGTGGATATCCTGCCATCTAGGGGAGGGGTGGGGAGTTGGGGGGAAAAATTTGTAACGGAAAGCTATGTAAGGGTTATTGTTGAAGAATTACCCACACATATGTTATGCAAATAAAATAAAAATTAAAAAAAAAAAAAGAAGGTTACACTGTTCTCATGTCAGGGACATCCAGTGCATGAAACTAGAAAATGTGTATTGTAAAAAATATATATGTACTAGAATTTTGTTTCCTGATTATCTTTTACTAAGAGATAGAAATATTATCAGACTCTAGAAAGACAAAATGAAAACCTAGACAAAAAGGACCGCATATACCAGGCACATTTAATTGTCAGGCATAGGACAAAAATCAGGTTAAGATGATCCTGCAAATAGCAACTTTCATCATACTTACCTTACATTCTTCAAAACATGTACATTCCAGAGTCTAATCACCAAGCAACTCAGTTAAAGCTAAAGGCAAAATTTAAACTCAAGCGAATATAAAAAATACTTTTTATTTTCTAATTACTGAACCTCTTCCAGTACTTTTTCTCTGGTTTGGGAGCCTTACATCATGATGTTGTTATTCTTTTTCAAATGTTTAACCCAAGAAAAACTTGCTTCAGAATTATGAGACATTAAACCTGAATTAAAACCCACATGGGGAATAAATGGACCGATCAAACGTATCCTGTCATTACTCGTGATAGATTGATTGGTTTGTGAGTATCATTGGCAGTCTATCTTTCAAACAAGATGCTTTATTCCATCAAGAATGCCTTGTTGTGGTGAAAGAATGCTTGAAAGGGCTGACATCAGTGTTTTTTAAGAACTTATGGATGTCAAAGAAATGAAATTTCACTGGTCCTTAGAGAGAAAACTGCAGAATAAAGGTGAAGTGTTACTTTAATTATTCTTGTTTGGATTCAGAGATCTTTTGATGGCAGGAAATATTTAATTAGAGTTAGAAAATGTAGAGATAAGGATTTTTTTTAAAGAAGCAAGGCACTGAAATAGAAACATCCTTTAATATTTGTTATAAAACTGGATTCAATAATATTTTGTGTTTAATTGGTGTCTGTTGCTGCACATTTATATGGTATTTCCAAGTTTGTAAAATGCTTTGAAAATATTATCTCATGATTCCGGCCAATTCCAATGGCTTTATAATGAAGAAATCCATCTCCACCCAGAGAGAGGACAGTGGAAACTGAATGTGGATACAACATAACTCTTTTTGTTGTTGTTTGCTTGCATTTTTTTTTTCTTTTTCCCCTTTTTTGATCTGATTTGTCTTGTGCAGTATGATATTTGTGGAAAAACATATAGAAGAACTGCACATGTTAAACATATGTTGGATCATTTGCAATCTAGGGGAGGGGATAGGAAGAAAGGAGGGGAAAATTAAGAACACAAGGTTTTGTAAGGGTGAATGTAAAAAATTATCCATGTATATATTTTGAAAATAAAATGCTTTGGGGCAGCTAGGTGGTGCAGTGATTAGAGCACCAGCCCTGAAGTCAGGAGGACCTGAGTTCAAATCTGGTCTCAGACACTTCCTAGCTGTGTGATCCTAGGCAAGTCACTTAACCCCAATTGCCAAAGCAAAAATAAATAAATAAAATAAAATAAAAAGCTTTAATTTTAAAAAAAGTTATCTCATTTTTATCCTTGCAATAGACCTAAAGATAGATGCTATTATTATCTCCATTTTACAAATGGAGAAACTGAGGCAGACAGAAATACTAGACTTGCTCAGGGTCACATACCTGGTAAGTATGTGAGTTTACATTTGAATCCAGACCTTCCTGATTCTACATTCAATACTCTGTCCACTGCACTAGCTGTCTCTATGAGTTCTCTGAAGAATTCATAGAGAGCCATATAGGCAGATTTACAGAAATTTGAGCACAATGAAGCACAAAGCATCATGCACAATAACTACAACAATTCAAATGGAAAGAATGACAGAAAAGAAAAAAAAGAACCTTCTGCAGTTATAATGAATGACCAAACTTGGTTATGAAGAAGTGCTGAAAAAATATACCTCCCTCCTTCTTTTGCATAGAATAGGAATTATATGTGGAAGATGTATCCTTCCATACTTGTTTGATGAGTTGGTTGGCTTAGTTGAATTGCTTTTATTCTTTGTTAAAATGGGTCACTGGTCAGAAAAGAGAGGAAAAATATATTTGGAAGTGAAAGTGATTTAACAAAAAAAAAAAAAGATAGATAGCAATCATTTTTTAAAATCAAAAAATAGAAAGCTGACCTGATTCCTTCTAGTTTCACTTCTAAAGTCCATGATGCTATAACTTCATGGAATGATTGTGAGAAAAATGTATCTTAAAAGTCTATATTTGTGTGAACCATCATTTTATAAGATGCTGTATGGGTTCTGGTGATGCTATATGGATATTAATCATGGAAAAATTGTTTGTTACTCCATGGAAAATGAGGACACTCATAGAGATGTAAGTGGACCGTAGTATATAAGTGCACACAGAATCCAATGGCAGGAAAGTATCAGAGTGATGGACTGGAAAAAATGGCTAGATTATGTGGAAAGGAAGAGGCTTAATAGACAAATAAATAACTGGCATCCATATTGTGCTAAAAGACTTAAAAGAAGACCTCCCTTCCCCATCATGGATGGAAGTTGGATCCATCTGGAAGGACCCCTGAGGAGGACTTATGAGAGGACATAGCCAAGAGTTGACACAAGATGAGATGAGATGGACTTGAGGGTCAGGATTTGCACCTCTGGAGGGCCTACACCTAGTAGTGAAATCCAGACCAAAGTAAGAGAGGTTTCAAGAGATAGGTAAGCAGACCAGAAATAAATGATAAAACATATTACCAACCAACTCTGAGGCAGTTGCTACAATCCATACCAACAAATTGCTTCCTTTTTTCCTTCAAAAATTTCTGGGTCTGAAAATTTCATAAAGAGAAAATCCTGATGTTATTAGCAAGAAAACCAAGGGATTTTTTTTAAAAGGTTAATTCAAAGACATCACAGAAAGATATATGTTCCTTCCCATACAGCATTAGTATTGTCATTAAGAAGAATTTTATCGAATGTGACTATCTCCATCCCATTGTCCTGAGTGTGGACAGTCTAAATGTCTAACACTTAACTCTGTCCTTGCCAGAGAGACAAAGGGAAGCTCACAGCTGTCATAAAGGAATTGGGAGTTTTCCCAGCATGGTAGCTGAGCTCCTAAATTGCTAATATTTCTAAAAATCTGATTATTCACCTCTCAAGCTGTGTAGCAGCTTTTTTTTTTTTCGGGTCCAGACACCTCTCCACAAACTTGACAAATTGTTCACTGGCTTATTAGAAATATGACTTTTTGGCATTTAGCATTGCCTTTGGCAGGGGAGAATGGGGAAGTTACAGAGAGAAAGAGGAGAGGGGAAGGGGAGGAGAATGGAAGGAAGGGCAGGGGAAAGAAGGCAGAAAAGAGGATGAAGGGGGAGAAGAGGGAAGAAGAGGGAAGGAGGGAGGAAGGGAGAAGGGAAGGAAGGAAGAAACGAGGAAAGGAAGGAAGGAATGAGGGAAGAGGGAAGAAGGAAAGGAGAGAAAGAGGGAGAGAAGGAAGAAGGAAGGAAAAGAAAAAGGAAGAGAAGGAAGAAGGGAAGAAGGGAGGGAAGGAAGAAGAGAGGGAAAGAAGAAGAGAGGGAAGGAAGAAGGGAGGATGGAAAAGAGAGGGAGAGAAGAAAGGAGGGGGGGAAGAAGGGACAGAAGAAGGGAAGAGGGAGAGAAGGAGGGCAGGAAGAAGGGAGAGAAGGAAGGAAGGAGGGAAAGAAGGAAGGAAGAAAGGAGGGAGGGAGGGAAGGGAAGAAAAGAGAGTAAGAGAAAAGAATAGAGAGGGGGGCAGCTAGGTGGTGCAGTGGATAGAGCACCAGCCCTGAAGTCAGGAGGACCTGAGTTCAAATCTGATTTCAGACACTTCCTAGCTATGTGACCTTGGGCAAGTCACTTAACCCCAATTGCCTCAGCAAAAAGCAAAAAAAAAAAAAAAAAAAAGAATAGAGAGGAGTGGAAAAGAGAAGAGGATGGAAAGGACAGGAGAGGAGATAGAATGGAAGAAAAAGGGGGAAAAGAGAGAAAGAGAAGGGGAAGAGAAAGAGGAGAGGGAGGGAGAAGGGAAGAAAGAAAAAAAGAGTTAGAAGGGTGGGAGATAGGAAGGGAGGGAGGATGGATATGGGAAAAAGAATAACCTGTAATAAATTTTAATTATAATAATATTATGGAGGTTATAGTATAGGAGTTGTTTTTCTAGCTTCTATTAAGAGACCTCCCTCTACTAACTATAAATCTGGCCAAGAGAAGAGGACAAAATAATTATATATTCCCCTTCAGTCTTTCAATAAAGGCAGAAAGAGCTTTCCATTTTAAATTTGTTTTGTTTTGTACCACATGTGGGTTAATTAGATAAACCCATGTCATGTGCCAGATTCAATCAGCCTGAAAATAATCAGAAAACCAGGTTTGGCACTGTTCATTTTGTTTTGGCTCGGGACGACAAAAGCACAAAATGTAAATTGGCTTTAGAACTGAACATGTGTGTGGTATTGCCAGCTTTTCTTTCATGGGATTATCTCTAGCTGGCACCTGAGCCGCAGATGTTGCTCTGGGTGGCCATTAGACAAATCTACATGATGTAGAGGACCCATTTCCCATGATTAGACAGTGGACACCATCATGAAGAATTCTTTTTTTACTACCTTTGTCACAGGCCAATGCAAGCTTGCCAGTCAGTTGGCAGGCAGTCAATTGAAAATACATGTTAAAGTAAAAAAAAAAAAAAGAAAAAGAAAACACGATCTTGTTTGGCTGGCTTTCCTTCTGCTCAGCCTCCTGGTGTCTTTCTTTTAGGTCCATTTCTTTGTTTTTGTTTTGTTTTTTTCATCTTCCCATGAGGCTAGACATTCTAACTGAAAACATTCCTTAACTGTTTCTCCTTCCTAAAGCAGTTCAATGTGTCTGAAAGAGTGGGAGGAAGCTGGAAATTTCATGGCCTTAGCATTTCTAAGGTTAAAAGGATGTCTACATTGTACAAAGTGAAGGAGGGATTTACCAATTATTCAGTTAACGCATTTGTCAATAAGCAGCAGTTTAGGTGACTTTTCTGGTCTATAAATCTTCTATTTCTCTATATTGCCTAAAGTATTCAGATGTCAGCTCTTCCCTTTACTAGAGTTAGGTACACAGATCTTGTAGTCTTTAATATTGGAGCTAAACAAAGGAATAAGCATTGCTCTTTATAGAGCACTCTTAGGGTACCATGAAGGGTAACACATTCATTCCACATGCTATTTGTGAATGCATTTGTTTAACCATGTTTCTCTTGGCTGAAAGGACCAGGTGCATGAGGGCACTCAGTGCTCAGGGTAAAGGCATTTAGGAAAGGGGATGGGGAAGAATAAAAAGGGAAATGAGAGACACTGAAGGAAAAACATTGCTGACTTCACGATTTTGCAGAATGCTATTTCTAAACATAACCCAAACAATATAAATACCACAGTGCTGTGAGTGTAGAAAAGTGAATAAATAGCTAATGAACAATGATGTAGGGAAAATAATTCTAGTGACAGCTCATTTATCTAACACTGTCAGAAAGGAGATATTCCAGGTAATTGAATTTTCCAGATAATTGAAGCTTTATCCTCTTAAGTGACAAAATTTTATTTAAGTCACTTTTGAGGGAAATATTTCAAAAATGTATCGAAGACTTTTCTGACTGCTTAAATAGGATCTATTTAAACCTAATTAAGACTACCTATTTGGAAATAATTTAGCTGATTCTTGAAGACTTAAGGTCATCATTAAAAATACCAATAAATTATCTCCTGTCGTACTACAATTTGTCTTTATATATGTCTTCATGTATATAGGACTGTTTATCAATGCATTACATGGACCCATTTAGTTATGTAATAATTTTTTTCTTTTCCCTTACTGTCAAGCTTTTGTGGTTTTTTTTTTAGCTCCCTCTTTTTTCTACTTTCCATGTAGAATGCATCCTTTCATTTGCCTAAGTTATTAGATGATAAATGCTTTTCATCTACTGTGGAACCAGTGTGTAATGGGATTTTGGAGGGATATTCTTGGGGTAGAAAAGAAGTTTTTAGTCTGACTGTCTGATTTCTGGGAGAAGGAATTCCAATGCAGAAAGAGATGAAGATATCCTCATGAGAATTGTGTAAAGACATATAGGGTTGAGAGGAGACCATGGAGATTTGCACAATTTTGAATGAACAAGAAGGAATGAAGTTTGGGCTGGAGACTAGAGAGTATGGGGAAGATGTTTTGAGGGAGCAGGAACTGATTCACCACCATGAACTGCCGTTTCTGTCCACTGAAGACAATGGAGCAAACTGGTGGTCCTAATTTTCTTGCCGTGATATTAAGACTGGTGCTGAAGTGCTTGACTTTTCCCCATCCCCTTTACCTTTATTAGTGAAGCAGAAGTTGATTTCAAAGCTTATCCTGTTAAGTGAAGTTTTCTTCCAATTTCTGTTTAAGCTGTTTGATTTCCTCTTGATAGGAAGATAAAATTCTAAAACTCCAAACAGCTTTTACTCTAAGTTGCTTTATTCTTAAATGGGGGAAAGAGCAGCCCAAGGGAGGAAGAGTAAATGGTTTACGATATACTGATATAAAATAGAACTGAGGTTAGACTTCTAGAGGTAGGTTAGTTGATTCCTACAGCCCCCTCCTCTGATTTGTTGGTCACCTCATTGTTAACTCTACTCCCCAGACTTTTCTGTCTCCTTCTTAACAGCTCTGCCCAGCTTTGGTACCCTTCCATCCCAGCCCTTCATCAGTTTCTAACTTCCTTGAATATATTATCTTACTTCATTGGAATGTAAGCTCCTCAGAATGGTTTCAGGGGAAAAAAAATGGAAAGACATATGAATTGATGCTGAGTGAAGTGAGAATTACCAGAACATTGTACAATGGTCTACTATGATTGACTTAACTCTTCTCAGCAAGACAATGATCCAAGACAATTTCAAAAGACTCATGATAGAAAAGGCTATCCACATTCAAAGAACTGATGGAGTCTGAATTTATATAAAAATATACTTTTTTCTTTGAGTTTTGTGTGTGTTCCTTTTGTTCTGTTTCTTTTTCCACCACACAACTGATGTCAAAATATGCTTTATATAATTGCACATGAATAATTTATTTCATTTTTGCTTGCCATCTTGCCATTCAGAGGGATAAAAAATTGGAACTCAAATTCTTATAAAAAAAGAAAGTTGAAAATTGTCTTTACATGTAATTGCAAAAAAATACTACTTAGATATTAAAAAAAAACAATGTAGACTCCAAGTGAATGGGAATTGTCTTTGTATTCCCAGAATTTAGAACAGTGATTGACTCATAGTAAGTATAAATAAATGCTCTAAGCACTCTATGAGTTATTTTCCTTCATTGGAATGTAAGCTTCTTGAGGATGGGGAATGTCTTTTTTAATTTTTTTTTTTTAAGAGCTTAACCCAATGCCTGACACATAGTAGACACTTTATAAACTCTTATTGGTTTGGTTGATTAACATAGTATAAAGACTACACAAGCTCCTTAGAATGATATGTAAAGTATTAGATAATGGGTTTAGGGTGAAGGCCTTAAGGATTCCTCTAGGAATAAAGTACATGAATTTTAGTTCAGGGACTTTGCAACATTTATTTTGACTTCTCAGAGTCCTGTTAATGATGACCTTTAGCTTCTAGCTCATATTTCAAATAGTTCAGATAATTGAATCAGTGACCTCTGAACAAGTGAAACTTTGCTACTTTATATCTTAATTATGCTAAATAAACATTCCATTTTTATTCCACATATATTTTTCCTAGAGTTTACTCACTGATATATATTTTATATATACTTTCATTGAACCAATGAATATCATACATTCAAAATTAAAGTTTTTTTTATTGTTACCAGTTGATAAACCTCAAAAGATTTTTCTTTGAGGTCCAAATTTTTATTTCCCAAACTCTCCTACCTACACTTAAAAATTTTATTAGCATTTTTCATATGCTTTAGTGTTAAGGTCTATAGCTCTTAAATTGGACCCTACTTAGCCTTTGTTGCTAAGTATCTCATTCTTTGTGACCCCTTTTGGGGGTTTACTTTGTAAAGATACTGTAATGGTTTGCCATTTCCTTCTCAAGCTCATTTTACAAATGAAGAAATTGAGGTAGAGTTGAATGATTTGCCCAGTACTCGAAGAGATGATTATTGTCTGAAGCTGAATTTGAACTCGTTTTCTTGTTTGCAAACACAGCATTCTACTGTGCCATCTAGATGCCCCCAATTAGACTTTATTTTGGATCAAATATGATAATATTTGTAAAAAGTAATTAGAGCAGTGCTTAGTAAATAAGTGCTAGAAATTGCTTTCCCATTCCCTATAATTCTAATTCTTAACACTTAAACATTTGCTACCAACTCAGTATAAGCTCATTTTAAATCTATTGGCCCCTTTATTGAACAATAAAACTATTGAGACCAATAGCCTATGATTGTGAATATTCACATAAAAAGAAGATAAGCATATTATGTGTTTTTAAGACTATCAGGGGTCTTCTGAGGCAAGTTGATTGACCAACTTAATAGGGCATGATAGTTAAAAGTGATACTACCCAATTATAATTCTTAATATTATATTAATTTAATATTATACTGATTTGTGTTATTTGAGACAAGCAATCATTTTGATATGGTCATTTTGTGGCAGTGTTCACATTTGTGTTCCTTTACAGATACTTGGCTGACTAATGTTGTCTGACGTTGACCAAAAAAAATTTCTTTTCAACCAGATTCAGTGTTTTTTTTTTGCCACCTTTAGTTAGTTGTCTATCTTTTTAGATGGTTAAATGTTGTCTGTTAAGTGTTAGATTTTTGTGCCATTCTCATGTGTTATCGTTTGTTTTTTTTTTTTTTAATTCTGTGGATTTAAGTGTAATGTTATCTTCCTTTCAGAATAACTGTGCTGATTGAAAGGGAAAGGCAGAGACAAAGATGAATTTGAGACTTACATATGAAAAATATTCAAAGAACATCCCAAAGAAATACGGCAAAGATTGCCATTTGCAACTGCTCATTTGCTCAAAACTAGCAGAAGAACTTTTCAGTTAAAAACTAGGTAACCCTGAGCTCCAAAACTGTTTTGTGATGATTGCACAAATAATGAGCTTCATATGGCTAAACCTACAGAAGTAAAGATTTACTGAAGGGACTGGTTGACTGGAGTGAGATCTGTCATTGAGGGAATTCTGCCATGAATCAGGAAAGTTGATCAAAGACCTGAAGAAATAGAAAGCCATTATCTCTCAGTATAGCCACCTGTTTGTTGGAAGGGAAAAATCTTGCAGAGATCAAGCCAAGAAAGCACAATTAAGAATGTGTCTGAAAACAACAATACTATATGATGATCAATTCTGATGGACATGGCTCTCTTCAACAATGAAATGTTTCAAACCAGTTCCAATTGTTCAGTGAAGAAAGCCATATACACCCAGAGAGAGGGATATGAAATGTGGGCCACAACATAACATTTTCATGCTCTCTACTGATGTTTGCTTGCATTGTGTTTCCTTTCTCTGATTTTTTTTTCTTGTAGATATTTTTCTTGCACAAAAATGATAAGTGTGGAAATATGTAAAAAAAAAAAAAAAAGAATGTGTCTGCAAACAATTCTTGCCTTTTCTGGAAGGGCACAATACTAGGATGATAGCAACAGAGCAAACTTACCAGCAAAGGAACTGCACATCCCAGAAGCATGGTGGTCCAACCTGGCAGCAAAGTAGTCCCTATTTAGACTCAAAGCCCTGGCCAGCAGTGGAGCTGCTTGGAACACATTAGATAGATAAGTGTTAGGGAAGCACTTTGGGATTAGGTGGAACCCTGAATATCTTATTTTACTCACAGAAGGATTTCAGGATCAGCCTGAGCCCTGATATCAGGTGGGGAGTGATGAGACAGGACTCAGGAGGATGCTCAAGCAGGAGTCCCTTTAATCAAGGCAGCTTTCTGCTTAATATACCCTATAGTTGGCTTGTTATTATGGACAGGTATTTCCCATTTCAGTATAACTTTACTACAAGTAAGCACAGGTGGTCACATCCCTTGACTTCTCAGGAAGGCAGAGACATCCTTAGTGGGGATGAGGAGCTAAATCAGATACAGTTACTATACTAAAGAATTTTATACCTGCTCCAGGATTCTCCACTATCTGCAGCCCTCAACAGTTTAACATACAGGAAAAAAAAAATTCTCTAGAAAGTAACTGAGTATCAGCTTCTCAGTTCAAATAAGGATAAAATAATTATTGCCTTACCCAAACAATTTTTAAAAGCCACATTAATCTATACTTACTCTACATATTGTTTCATCTCAGTAATGGGCTCAAACTTTGTATAGCCCTGATCCATCTAATTGCGATCAGCATCTTTCAGTTCATGAGACTTACATATCTAAGGCTGATTTTCAATTTGGATAATATGGAATCATTAGCTAGATTCCAACAGCTTGGAGTTTCACCATCACTATGGTGTTTTTTTTTAATCTTATAGTCTACAACCTTCTTGGGTCAGATGCCAACATATTATTTGATATTTTTCAATTTTGCCTACTCTGACAGATTGAAAGGCAGAGTATCTATTTTCAAAAAAGTAATAACAGCTGCAGAATGGTTCTTAGGGTCCATAATTACTACATTCCACCTGCAAGAGAGGTAAGATATGTCTTATTGACTTTCTGGGTTAAAGATTAGTCATTACAATTACTCTGAATTTGGATTCCTTTTAGTGTTCATTTCATTTGTTATCGCAGTCACTTTGTATATCTTCTTCTGATTCTGCTTACCTCACAGAATTATTTCATTTGAATCTTGAAGATGTTTCTATGAATTGCTATGAAATGTCCTTCCTTCTGTTATCCCCTAAATTTGTTTTTATAATGTGATCTGTTGTATTCAGCTTGCATATCACTTTTGAATTTATTGCTCTTTTACCCTTGTTCTGTCCAATTCTATCTAGGAACACCAATTCTTCCTTGCAATTCCATTCATTTTTTATTGATAGTGTGAAAAAAAAAAAGATCTTCCCCTATTTCCCCTTTAACATTCTCATTTTTGCAAAAATCATCTTCCAAGGAACCTAATTTCCTAAGCATACTAAAGGAAGCAGTGGGATGCAGTGAGGACTGCTCAAGGAGGATAGGTTCTGTCTTTTTCCCATTCTCTCATCATTTGTCCCTTTTTGTGCTAAATATTCTCCCTCCAGTCAATCAATAAGCATTTGTTAAGCTCCCACCATAAACTGGCAACTGTGTTAAGTTGTCAGAATACCTAGATCCTATTCTCTAAGCCATGATTCAACAGGTTCCAACCATTCCTCACTCTCTCCAACTAGGAGATAAGCCTAAGAAGCACAAACCATGTTTAGAGAAGCATTTTTGCTTAAGTGTCCCAACCCCCAAATGGAATTTGTAGCAGGACCACTGCTGTAGTCCATCTTCTCTTTGTGGAATTGCTCTGCCAAACTGAGTAAGTATTGCTGTTCCACTGGAAAAAAATTGACTTACTTTTTAAAGAATTACCTCCCAATGAACTAGCTCCCATGATACCTAGAGAAGGAGAAGAAATAGTAAAACTCCCATTCACATTCCTCTCGAGGGCTAACCAATTTTATCTTAAAAACACTTTTTCCTGTTCCTTCTCTCTCTCTGTCTCTCTGTCTCTGTCTCTCTCTGTCTCTGTCTCTCTCTTTCTGGTCCTGTTAGCAAAAAAAGCTATTTTCTTTCTGTCTCACTTCTTGTCTCCACTTAATCACAAAACAGGCATTGTCTCAGTCAAATTAAGACACCAATTGTATCCAGGGCCATCTCCAGTCAACCTGATCCATACCTGGTCACTGGACCCAGATGGTTCTGGAGGGGAAAGTGAGGAAGGTGACCTTGCCCAGCCCCCCTCACTTAAATCCAATTCACTTGCATGTCACAGCATCATCTCCTGATGCCATAGTCTGCTTGGAGAACAAAGGACAAACAGAAAGAACAACAATAACCCTGTCCTGTTAGAATTCCTTTATGCTACCCCAACAGCAAAAGATATTGATTTAATGGACTTCTCCTTGTCTTTTTTTTTTTAACCACTTCATGTCTTTTGCTTTTTATACTCTTTTGACTATATATACTTTCTATTTTCTCGAAGTCACAAGATGGCGTGAAAATAATTTTTAAGGAGATTTAAAACCAATAACTGAACTACCTAACTCAAGGCCATGCCTTGCACTAGACATGAAAATATCCACTTTTTTTTCTCCATTGTTCACTGCTATTTGAATGTTTGTCTTTTAAAATTTTTCATTTTTTTCATGCTCAATATCCTGCTACTACTACTTTTAGAGGAATGATTATAATTCTTCAATTTAGAAGAATATTCAAATGTTTTAATTGATGAAAAGGCTAAATTTTGCCATATATGTTACTGGGGAAGGGGGAGGAGGAATTGACTTCCTCTGCTTTTTAGAATATCTCATTTCAAATTTTCCTTTGATTTCTCATACATGAAGAGGGTTCCTGCATTACTTTGATTGGCTTTCTTTGAAAATCTTTTTTACTCCCTAAATGTCTGCAATATTTGCTGTACTTCATTGTAAGTTCCAATGTTTCGCCCTAAGATTTCATGAGGAAATTAAACTTGACAATTCTTTCTATTGGTGTTCTATTGAATTCTCTCAATCTGTATGTTTTTTGCCATCAGCTTCCATTATTTCTGAGCAGTAGCCTCATATTATTTCCCCAAGTTTCCCCCCCATCTTGTTTTTCAGTAGGATGAATGAATAATCCCTAGATTGTTATATCTTCATATTCTAACTTCACATCTAACATTCTGATTTTGTATAATTCTCAAGTGTTTTTCCAGTTTTGTTGTCTTTTGGATTTTTTCATTTAATTTTTCAGGTTCTAGTTGTTTTTAATTTATGTTTTGGGAGTTTATAATTTTATTCTATTTTTCATCATTTTTTTTTTGTTTCTATGAGTGTATCGTTCTCATTTCTTTAATCTAGTATCACCTTTACAAGTTCGTAGATCTAGAGCAACAAATAACCTTAGAAGCCATAAATTCAATAAATTATTTATTGTACAGTTGAGGAAGATGAGATGCAGAGTGATTAAGTGATTTAAGTGTGACTGGGTCACACAGTTAATATAGCTGGATTTCACCTCACTTTTTCCTGACTCCAAATTCAGAAGTATCTGTGATGATTTCTTCCATGAAACCACTAATTTCTCTGTCTCATTCTCTGTCTCCTATCTCTCTCTTTTTCTTATGATATGTTCACTAATTCTTTTATTGCTCCTCTGAAGCAATGTGGAAGTTCTTATAGTTTTTCCATTGTCATTTATGGAACATCATTGAACTTACTATAATGTTTTCATATTACCAGAATTTTTTGATAGACTTCCCATCTTTTCCTTGGCTATTTGCCAATTTGTCCCCTCCCCCCTTTGATTTTTTTTATTAGTTCTTGACAATTTTCTGTTTTTTTCTATTTTATTACTGTAATCAGATTTTTTATTTTGTGTTTAGCAGCAATTCTTTTCCTTTTATATTAAATACTTTGGAAATTGATTCACTATCTTTGTTCTCCCTTTCCCTTCCCCAACAAAACAAAACGATAACAACAATAACAACAAAACCCCAATACTGCAGCTTATTTTCTGTTCTGTACAGATTATTGCATTTAAATGACTTTTATAACTATTGACCAACTATATCTGTATCGTTTTCTAAGAGACTGGTGAGGATAGGTAAGGATCCATCAAAGTCATAGGGAAAAGAATTTCCAAGAGAAAGTCGGTTCTCGGTCAAGCAGATTTCATTGTCAACAGCGAAGCAGGCTTCGATCTTAAGGGACCAGCAGCAATCTCGACAAAGGGTCTCATTTATACAAATTTCTGGGCCAGGTGTCAGGGGCTAAGTTCTTACAAGGGCAGTTTACCACAAAGAACAGAGAAACAAGATGAAGTTGCCCACCCAGCCAGGTGCATCGGCTTGGGTCCATGATACATGTTTCAAAGATCTTAGTTTTCCCCATCTCCAAAAACAGCCTTTGCTAAAATTGGCAGTTTCCATTGTTGTTGGGCAAGTTTTCCACGGGGCAGGATACTATTCATAATTACTCGGATTCATAATCATCTCGTGACTTTTTTTTTCCTTAAGAGTACTTGGCACTGATGGGAAAATAAAAAAATAATAATAATAAGCAATCTAAGCTCTAGAAAGTTATTCTATGGAGAAAGACTGAGAAAATACTTCAAGAGAAGAAAACATTAACAATCTAGGTGGTCAGAAAAAAACAAACAAACAAACAAACAAAAACGTCCAATATGAGGATCAAAGAACTGGAATTGAAAGCAAGGGTGTGCTGGAACCAGCTCCAACCTGCAATTGAAGAAATCCATTGTAAAATTGTTTGATGCAATCAGGACTTGATTCATTGATTGTTTAGACTTAAGAAAGTGATGGAGAAACTGTTCATAATGCAGATTAAACTTTAAAATTGCAATGAATAAATTTTCTTTTTCTCCAGGGACATTTTCCAGCAAATGCCTGGCTGAAAGTACAAGTGAGAAAATAGAGGCTGAATGAAGCCTTGGATAAGAAAGTCTGCAAGCTAAGATGCTTGGGCGGGGCTCGTTAGAGTCTCCAGACCAGAACTCCTCCCCTCCCCCACCTTGACCTTGATGACCTGGAGCCCTGGAGGATTCTTGGAAATGCACACAACTTTCTGATCACCCACGATTCACGCTCATACAGTACATTCCAAGGATCCCAGAATCGCGCCATTTTTTTATTCTGTTCGTTCTCTCCTTGGGCATTGTCCTTAGAGCCCTTCACATCGACTTAACCTTAGGGAAAAGTGGTGAAGTTGAAGATAATTTGAAACGCGCTTCGGAGAAGTGTGTCCCTGTGGCGCCTCGTAGTCACTGGTGTGGCCTGCAAGGAGCGTGACGTCGGCCCCGCCCCGCATTGCCATGGCGGCCCGGGGCGCCGGGGTGGCCAGCGAGAACGTGCGTTATGCCGAGTACGCGCCCCCAGCCACCAAACGGCCCGAGTCCGACTTCGACCAGGGGCTGGTGAGTCCCGACGAGGGCACAGCGCCCCCGGAATCAGCAGCGCCGAGGGCACCGAGCCAGGCCCCCCCGGAGAGTCGCCGGTCCCGACGACGCCTCCCCACTTTCTTCGTCCCCGCCCCCTCACGCGGGGTCCCTCCCTCTTAGCCTTCTTTTTGGGAAGCCAGTTACCCTTTCACCCTTTGATCCCGCTCTCCTCTCTGATCCCCCTCTATCTTTGGGACCGGATTCCTCCGTCTTTCGGTTTGGAGTCCCTCCTAACTTTGCTACTACCCTCTCATCTCCCTCCATCTTTATTTTTGACCCCCTCATCTCTCTGATTTTCCCTTATCTCCGTCTTTGGGTGCTCCCTATCTTTGTTTCCCTCTCCTTCAGCCCCTATTACTCCTTGGTTTCTCCCTTGTGTTCCATCTTTGTTCCTCACTTTTTGGTCCCCCATTTGATTACCTGCCGCCGCCCCCTGATTGCCCCGCTGTTCCCTTCTTTTAGCCCCCTCCATCCCTCTCCCTTCTGTCCTCAGCCCCTTTCCCTTCTTTCCCCCGTCCCTCCCCCCATGGCCTTCTCTTCCAATCTGCCCTAGATACTTAGCAGTTGTGGCTCCCTGGACTAGTTATGTGACTCTTGTCTGCCTCGGTTTCCTCAACTATAAAATGGAAATTATAGTAGTGGTTGTGTGGAGTAAATGAAATAATATCTATAAACTACTTAGCACAGAGTAGGTGTTATGCAAATGCTACTTATTATTATTACTCCCCTTTCCCATTTCTCCTCAATTCCTTCCCCTGCTTTTCCACCTTTGTGCTCCACCATATTTTTCTCTCCTTTTTGTCCTCATTCTTCCCTCTTTATTATTCTTCCCCTTGTTACTCTTCTCTTTTATTTCTCTCCCCCCTTTCCCCTTATTATTTTTTTCTTTATTTCTCTTCCCCTTTCCCCTTATTACTCTCCTTCCCTCATTACTCTTCTTCCTTTTCCCCTTGTTATTTTCTCCCGTTTTTATTACTTTTTCTCCTTTTCCTCTCATTACTCTTCCCCCCTTTTCCCTTATTACTCTTCTTCCCTCTTTATTTCTCTTCCCCCTTTCCTCTTATTACCCATCTCCCCTATTTATTATTCTATCTTCTTTCCCTTCATTACTCTTCTCTCCTTTCCCATTAATAACCTCCCCGCTTTATTACTCTTCCCCCTTTCCCCTTATTTTTCTCCCCTTTTTATTAATCTTCCCTCCTTAAGTTATTCTTTGCCCTTTTCCCTTTTTATATTTTTCCCCTTTTTATTACTTTCCTTCTTTCCCCTCATTACTCTTATCCCTTTCCCTTTATTACCCTTCTCCCCTCTTTATTCCTCTTCCCCCCTTTCTCCTTACTACCCTTCTCCCCACTTTATTATTCTCTCCTTTCCCCTTGTTACTCTTTTCTCTCTTTATTGTTCTTTCTTCCTCTCTCCTCATTACTCTTTCCCCCTTTCCCCTCATTACTTTTCTCCCCTCTTTATTCCTTTTCTCCCCTTTCACCTTATTATTTTCTCCCTACTTTATTCCTCTTCTCTCCTTTCCTCTTGTTATCCTTCTCTCCTCTTTATTACTCTTTCCTCCTTTCTCCTCATTATTCTTCTCCCTTTTCTCCTGCCCTTCTCCCTCTTTCTACCTCCTCTCCCTTTTCTCCTTGTTAACCTCTTCCCTCTTTATTCCTTTTCCCCTTGTTAACCTTTTCTTCTCATTATTACTTTCCTCCTTTTCTCCTCATCCATTACCCTTCTCTCTCTCTTACTCTTCTACCTTCCTTTTCCCTCTTTACTCTTCTCCCCCTTCTCCTATGCACATTTCCCATTAGCCATTCATTTTACCTTTCTATCTTGTTTCCTTTTTACTTTACCTTCCTTTTCTTCTCTTTATCTTTCATCCTCTCCCCAGCAGTTTTGGTTAGTGATACATTTGTCTCCTTCCTGATTAGTTCCTTACTCTTCTGGGAGGGCAAAGGAGTGAAGATGAACTTTGACAGTCCATTTCCCACAGCAGTAACAGTTAAATGGAACAAAAGTAACCTCCAAAGTTCCTAGCCAAAAACACAAAAGGAAAAATCCTGACCCCTGTACTCTAGCCCCTTGACCTCAGACATTCAACCATTATCTAAAGTCATTGCTGATTTAGTTCTAAGCATTTCATTGTATAATATGTGCAAAATGTGGCACTAGGTATTCATATTACATTCATGACCGTGTACACAGCCAGGGCCACCAAGGGGGCTGATCCTGTAGTAGGGGTGCAATATATTCCAATAATTATTATGTAGTAGAATGTGGCAAGGGCAAATGATAGATTCTGTCAAATGCTATAAGAAAATTTTGAAGTCAAGATCACTTTCCCCTAAGGACCAGAAAGGAAAGGCCGTGTGGAGGAAGTGATGCATAGAGAACTAGGTCTGTTAGGATATTAATTTCAACAAATGGAGAAGGAGGTGATGTTTCAGCCTTGGACAGGAGGACAGCTCTGCAGGATAAAGGAGGTGGAAGGTCAGGATATGTTGGTGAATATTTGGCAGGCACATAGTATATAAATTGGGGAGAAGTATGTGATAGCCAGATTGTGAAGGGCCTTAAATGTCGGGGCAAGGAATTTCTATTCCAAAAAGCAGCCAGGAGTCACTGAAGGTTTTTGAGGAAGCTATACTTATATTAGAAATATTATTTTGGCAGTTTTGTAGAGGATGAGTTGAAGAAAGAATAGACTGGAGGCAGGAAGATGAATCAAGAGACCATTATAATTATTCTGTTGAGAGGTCATGAGGGCTAGAACTGTGAGAGTGTAAGTGGAAAGGAGCTTCAGATTGGAGAGATTTGTCAGCTCTTTATGTGCTTAGGTTACATAGGTTCTGGAACAGTTTCCTCAATTGCTAAATGAGTCATTAGAGTAGATATCTAAAGTCATTTTTTTTTTTTTTTTACCTTCCCTTCCTTTTTTTTCCCTCATAAGTAGAAATATATTCTTTGTTTCTTCAAACATCTTGGAATTAAGTTGCTAAGAACCAATTAGAGTAATTAATTTTCATTGGCATTTACCTGCACCGTCATATTTTATCTTAAGTTCTATAATGTACTATTAGGCCGGTGTCCTAGAATGTATTCTGAACTTTAAAGGGAGACCTGGAACTAAATTTTGCTTGCACATTCGTTCCCACTTTCTCCATTCATTCCAAATCACCCTAATTCAGGCCTTCATCACCTCTCACTTGGACTATAGAAGTAGGCTTCTAATTAGTCTCCCACCCCTCTGCAATTACACCTTCAGCCAGCTACCATACTGATATATCCAAAGCCTGGGTTTGTCACTCTCCTATTCATAAAGCAGGCGTTAGTGGCTCCCTAATAATACATATTCTTCCTTGTCACTTTTAAAGCCCCTGTGTACTCTGCTGCTGCCAAACTGATGGGCTTGTGTTCTATCTATATGCTCTTCCCAGGATCCTTTTTATGCTTTTGCATGACTGTCCTCCACCCCTCTCCCCTTGTCTGAAAAATTATTGCTACTTCCTCTGGAAGGCCTTTCTTGACCTCTCCCATCATGACTGCTATCCTTACTTCTCATCCTTTTACTTTTTATTTACTTCTTTCAGTACTTAGTGCCTTTTCCTCTCCTCCCCCAGAGTTAGTCTGGAAGCCCATTTTTATTTCCTCAGAACCCAGCACAATGCCTTCATCCTTTTTTGATCATGGGAAACTAGGAAAGTTAATCTAAACTTCTCTAAACCTCATTTTTCTTCTTTTAAACATGAGAAGGGTAATGCTACTGGTCTTGCTTCCAGGGTTGTTGGAAAGAAAGTCATTTGTAAACTTTAAGGAGCAATAAATTTGAATCATTAATTGCAAATAGGTAGGAAAACTAATTCATCATCACTGTTCATTTTGATGATCAGATGAGGCAAGATATGCAAATGCCCTTTAGAATACTGCAAGTAAGGTGCTAGATAAACTCAAATTGTTATTACAGATTTAGGAAACAGAGGAAGAGACAAATCCCCCAAAGGTATGAAATAGACATTGAATCTGTAGAAAAAGGCATGTAGAGAAAATGGCAAGATTGTGACAGAATTTAGAGCAGAAAGACATTGGAGATCATTTAGTCCAGAATGTCCCATAGCATGGGGCATATCCAGGTGGGGTAAGGGGGGACTAGGAGGGATGGTGAGCCAAAGTCATTGCATTTTTTTGTACTCAGTATTTATGCACAGTTTTTGTGTTCGGTTCATAATAATACATTCCCCCTTTTCCTCCAATGAAAACAAAGTTCAAATCAAAGTTAACAGAGGGGAAACTAATGTAAAATTTGATCCTACTCTAGGGGAACAGGGCAGAAGGGGATTCCATTCAGTGGGCCTGTGACAGTAGAAGCTGATGATGAGGGCCTGTTGGGCAGCCACCTCTCTCTTCCTGTACAGTCAGCCACCATCTACTTTATGCCCGTCCCCTTTGTCATTCAATGATGAGGATCTTAATGATCCGCCTAGGATCATATAGGCAGTAAGCAACAGAGCCAGGACCTCTCCTCCAGCGAGCTGTGTTCTGGCTGCAGGGGGAGAGATCCTCTACCTCCTGAAGGTAGAAGGAGACCACTTATGGAGGTGGACCCTGATAATGACAGGAGCTACCACCCATGCTGGCTCTCTGTGAGCATGGGGCATAGAGGAGCTTCTTGGCTTTTAGGGTTTGAGACTGGCCCTGGCAGAGGTTACAGACTATCAGATATCCAAACAAATCTATTGGTTCCCCCAGCCTTTGGTTGCAGATACATGCCTCTGCAGGGCAAAGACTGGAGTAGAATTCAGAGAGTAGTTGAAAGACAGTGAGGTACAGTAAGTGTTCAATCAGTCATTGGGCCTCTGTTCATATCCTAGTTCTACTTCTTATATGACCAACCATAAGCAGATTATTTCATTAGGTCTTATTTTCTTCATATGTAAAATAGGATCATTGACTTAGACCTTGAAAGGCCCATCTATGTGTACATATATGATCCTATAATTCCTTGATAACAAATAGGGCAGTCATTTTAGTTTTGTTTTGTTTCCTTATGTTATAAAATTGTAATAATTCTTAAATTTATTCATGAACATGTAAACTAAGAAAATTATTTACAAAGCTGTATCTCTAAAGTCTAAGTGACTCTAGACCTGTGATTGCATTTAATAGATGAGAAAGCTGGGGTATAGAACAATTAAGTGACTTTTCTAACAATTAGGCACTAGCTCTTTTGACTCCATATTAAGGGTACTTTCTACTATATGGCTAAGATGAAGAGAGGGTTAAGAAAGAAAATTATGGACTTCTTTTTAGACCAGTTAGGAAGTCTACTTGAGAAATAGTTTTGTCATAATAATTAAAGGAAAGTTGCAATTTATTTAAATAAGTGTGTTTTTTTTAACTTTGAAATCTTAAATTATTAAATCATTCTTTTTTCAGTTAAATTTTCCTGTAGAGGTTATGAATTAAAAAAGTAAAAAGTCTTAAGATGTAGGTAAAAATACCTACTTAGTGTCTGGAGTAAACATGGCCCTTTTTATTTTCAGAGTTTTTAATCAATATATCTGGTTTTCTTGGAATAATAGTTTGATTCTATATTATAAAAGAATATATTAAGGAGATCTTTTTAAAAAATTGATAAGTTCACATAGAAGAGTAATCTCTCTCATGACAATACTTTGTGAAATATTTAACTTCTGCTGCTATTGTGATATTACCATAGCATGAAATGAATATCACTTAAAAACAGTAAGAGTTAATTATGTATTTTATAATTATAATTAAGAGGGTTCATTCATGAATGGATCCTTCTATCTCCCAAAGAAATTTACAAGAATTAGTTTATATACCTATAGACTGTGAAATAATGCTATAGAAAGCAGTGGGTGTATCTGTATATATATGTGTGTGTGTGTGTGTATGTATTTCCATATATACACATATGTATGTATGTACATACATATATGTATGTATATATGTATGTATTTTAAATTTCATCTGGTGGTCATCTCTCCTTTGCATACTTCATAGCTATGAGGATGGGGTAAGACAGCATCTTTCCAGATTGGGAGAAATAATCAAAGGTATTTATTATTATTAGCAACAATAATAGTATTTAAATAGTGCTTTAATGTTTTCTAAGCATTTTACAGATATTAACTAAATCTGTTTTTGTGTCCAGCCTTGTGCCATTGGGGATATAAAAGAAATATAAAACAGAATTTGTGATATTTATATCACACAGCAAAAGAACAATACAAGATAATAAAACACAAAGTTTTAAATTGCATAATTCAGGCTAAATACTACAAAATTCAGAGAAAAGAAACCTTTTTTCTTTGCTGGATCTTCATCCATCTCATTCTCAAATTGTGCATGTACCCCATGATTCTGTCCTATACCCTGCTCTCTTTCTCTATTTTCTTATAGGGTGATTTCTCAAGTCCTGAATTACTCTATTGCCTATTGGCCTTGTTCATGCATACCCCATAGATACTTCAAATTTAACATGTCTAAAACAGCTCATTGTTTTCTCCCCATAATCCTACACATCTCTAGCTTCACTTAATTAAGGGCCATATTTTATTGTATTTTTATTTCTTTTGTTACACATTTTTCAATTACATTTTCATTTGGTTCTGTGTCATTCAGGCGTTTTGTGGGTTGTCAGGACAGTGAAGTCTCACAGTGGATGGAGTGCTAAGTCTAGAGTCAGGAAGACTCATATTCCTGAGTTCAAATCTGCCCATAAATAATCATCAGCTGTGTGATCCTGGGCCCATCACTTCACCCTGCTTGCTTCAGTTTTCTGAAGTAAAATAAGCTGAAGAAGGAAATAGCAAATCATTCTAATATTTTTATCAAGAAAACCCCAAAGAGGGATATGAAGAAATAAAAAGGATTGAAAAAATGATTGGGCAAGAACAAGAAAAGGAATTGGACGCCTCTGGTCTGGCCCTCTTACTCTTACATGATACCCTCCTTTCTGTGCCATAATACAGGAAACTCCTGTGGCTAGAAGGTACTTTATTCTTGCCTCTTCTCTTAGGATCTCTCCTTTCCCCTGAAGCTCAGCTCAAGTTAGGACCTGGACCCACAGGAAAATATGACATTCTTTTTCTTCTGTGCTCAGGATGGTACAAAATTAATTTCCTTCTGTATGTACAGTGGGGATGTAAGAAGAGAATATCAGTTATTTATAACATTGACATCTTAGAGGAAGTATCCAGCAGTGTGATGATGATGATGATGTTGTTCTGACTATGACACCATTTGGGGTTTTCTTGACAAAGTTATTGGTTTGCCATTTCCTTTTCCTGCTCATTTGACAGATTATAAAATAGAGGAAAACAGGTTTTGGTGACTTGCCCAGAGACACAGCCAGTGTCTTAAGGTCACATTTGAACTCAGATTTTCCTGACTTAGAGGCATATCCTCTGTGCTGCTCACAATATAGCATAAACTTTAGTAAATACTGAAATGCTTCTAATTTTATCAGAAAAGTAGATTAATACCTGTTAGCACATAGATAATTAATTGATTAGTTAATGAGTACTTATTAATTGATATCTCTAAGCTACATTTTAAAGATACATTTCTTTGAATACAATAGAACATGTTTAATTTAAACATTCAAGTATAAATTCTGCCCCCTTTCCCTGGCTAAAAAAGGGAAAATAGCTATTTAAATGTGGTCATTCTACTTAGGTCATTCTACATACATTCTACACACCCTGGATTGAATATGAAATGGGAACAGTGAATCTGTTTTTCTCTCAGGTTCATCCCCTTCTTCTGAGTATCTGCACTGAATAGAATTCTAGAACCTCTTCCTCTTTATACACCCAGATAGCTTCATTCTGCTTACTGCCAGCCTTGAGTGACCTTTTTGAAGGCTTCTAATATCCTTCTTTTTTTTTCTTGCCTCATGATGAGGCAGAAAGGAAAAAAATAGTGTTGTGTTGGTGAGCTCATCCTCTAATATAGTTGCATTTATAAGTGAAAGCTTTTCAAATGTTGGTTTTCCTCTAATCATCAGGTTTTGTGCCAGCTGGATCTTTACCTTTTTCTTCTGTTTGAGTAAAAGTACTAAGCACTCTATCCTATTTAATAGCTTCCCTCAATGTTATAAAAAAAATATATATTTTACTTCTATTTCTTCTTTTAAAGAGACTCACCCCTTTTCTAGCTGTGGAATGTTATTTATGAAAAGTTTAAGGGATTTTCAAGGGTGATTTTTCTATGCAGAAATTTTAAATTTATTTCCTTTATGCTCTGATTTTGGAATCTAACTCGTGTAAATTCATCTTTCCTATAATGTTATAATACATATTTTAATTACAGTGGGATTATGGGAATTGAGTGTTGATCCCTGTGTCCAACTTTGAACATAGTTTAAATGTGTTATAAGTACTTTTTGAATTTACTGCTACTAAATAATTGAAAAATTAGTGATAAAATTCCTATCTGAGAGGAAAATAACTTTCCTGTTAAACAGTTTTCATTTGTAACTTGTCCCTGCTGGTGAAGAATGGCCCCTTTGGTCATTGAAATTCACAAACGTTATCTAACTTTATGGTAGTCATTTTTTTTCCAGCCTTTTCTTTGAATCTTTATATAGTAATATCAATTGGGCCCAAATTAAAGAACTTTCTTGTGTGTTTATAGTTTTTTTTTTTCTCATACTTTCTTTCCTTAGTCTCACTTTTTGATGTTAAACAAATTTCTCAACTCAAGATTGGCAACTCCCAACATAAAATTGGAATATGTCCTGAAAGTTAATGTCTTTGTTTATTAAAACCTGGAGTGTATTTCCCAGTCAAAACAAAACACAACAAATGCCCCTAGTATTTTGAATGGTGGCATTGAAGTAGGATGTTGCAAAGACAATTATTATTATTACTACAAGGATTCAGAGGAACAGTTTGATAAATACATTACTTTTCGATGGTGCTTAACATATTTTTTATTGGCATTTGAGGTTGGCACAATTCACTGACCCAATGACTTCAGAAAATCTTCTACAAGGATTCTTCTACAAGCTCCCTTTCCTAACTCATGATCTGATCTGATCTGTCTTTACGAATTTCTTGGAAAAAGTGGAATGGAATTTAGGGTATTCCTTAATTGGAAGTTTTTAAGCAGATCCTGAATGACATTTGTTGAGTATATTATAGGTCATGGTTTGGTTGTACCAAATCTCCTTTGAGGTTTCTTATGGCTTTAAGATTCTTTACTCAAAGATTATGAAAATTAAAAGATACTTTCTTTGACCAACCTTTATATTATTTAGTGCTCTTGCTCTTACCATAGCATCTTGAATGTGTTCATCAATTTATAAAAGGTTTTGGGACTTTGCAATTATATGTATTATTTTCTGCCAACCCTTATTTTCACATTTATTCATATTTTAGTTTAATGTCATCAGTGAAAGCTTCTTGCTTTAATTAGGAAGTAAAAACCATGTTGACATCAGTGGCACGCTGAATAAATATAGAGTAGTACTTAAAAGATTATTCTTAGGCAATCACTGTACATAATGAGGATTTAAGATTTTTTGAAATTATGCATAAAATGCTACTGATTTTGGTTAAGCCTGAGAGATTCTCTTTTATTCACTCACTAATCTCACTGTGGAAGTTAGTATATTCCTATTTCTCTATTACTTTAGTTATCAATAATATGATACATTTGGCTGTTCATTTCATCAATGTAGATCATTATCCCTCCATCACTTTTTATACCATGTGATTTCTGCCCATGTTGTCCCCATGTACCTTGGATGGAGGATGTACTTGTTGTTCTAGAGGTATTTCTTTAGGCCTATATCATCTTATGTTTTCTGAGTGCTCTCTGATACCCTTTGTACTTGTTACCTGACCAACACAGCTCTTTTTCTATTAGGTCTTTCCTGAATGATATTATTTTTAGGTTTCTTGCCTACAAGGTGAGGTGAACTTAAAAGAAGATAGGAATAGAAATTGGACTGTGATTTATTTCATTGTATAAGGACCTACTGGATAAGGAGACACTATCTACCAGTGCAGGTCAGCACCTTTGCAACTTGTCTTACCTAGGAGAGGAAGGAAACCATGATTACCATGGGCCTGTCATTCTGCTTAACTATGGGCATGCAAATACAAAGAGATAAAAAGACTTGTTGCTCTCAAAGAGCATACATTCTAATGGAGGAAGATGTCACATAACAAGCTGGGAAAAGACATTGGGAGGAAGGAGGAATGCTCTTAAAAATCCAGAATTCAGAGTAGGAATAGGAGAGAGAATGAAGGCCAGTATAAGTTGTTCCACAAAGTAAATAATCTCCAGGAGAAACTGGCCAGTGGAAAAATGGACCATTCCTTAAGCAATCACAAAATGTTTATTAAGGGCTTACTATTTGCCAGGCATTTGCTAAGTGATAGAAATACAAGAAAATACAGATTGAGAAGGGCCTAGATATTCTAAGACAAGGATTTCAGAGGTGCTGAAGAAGGTTCCAGTATGAAAAAGCTGCAGCCAGTACCCGTGCCTAGAGGAAAATGAAACTCATCCTAGTCCCAGATCACTAGTAAAAGGCCCAAGGATAATTAATAATGCTTGTTTTTCCTGTTAAGTTAATACAGGATTTTCATGGAAATTTGAGGGGATCTGGTTTATTTATTTTTTAAAGTGGAGCAGTAGCAGAGTTTGGAGAGTTGTTCCTCACCCAGGGCTAGTGCAGATTTTGGAATCTGTGACAGGTATGAAGATACGAGGGAAGATACCTGTAAGTCTTCTGCTCAGTGAGCGACATTTTGTCATACCTGACACATTCTCTTGAATATGAATTAAAAAAAAATTACATTTATAACATCCTCCCACATCAGTATTTGCTGATTCAGCAACACATTATACTTACCCTTTTTCTCCCCTCAACTTTTTGTTGTTTGAATTCAGAAAGGTTTGTTCATAGAAATTGAACTAAATAAGACAGCATGAAAATACTGACTTCAGCAGAATATGGTTTGCCAATGATTAACCTTTGAGATTTGAATCACTGCAAGATAATAATAATAAAAAAAAATGAGACATCTGGCTTATTCTTTTCCATTAGTTTGATGTAAACTTGTTTCTTAGGTATTATGAATTGAAGATTCTGTTACATGTTATTTTTTATTTTACAATTTTTATTATGGCACATTTTTGAGGATAAGAACATAGTTTATAATAGCATGTATAAGCCTCAACAAATTTGTAATTGGTTGTGTTATGTATTTTCTTTCCCTTTAATTTATGAAATTTTGAAGTTCTTTTTTGGTGAGAAGTTGTTTGGATCATAGATGTCAGCAATTAAATAGAATTATTTAGCTATAAAGATTACTACAGGGCATTTAGTCTAAAATAGACAGCATTGAGCAGCCATAGCTTCAGTTATTTTCACACAGATTGGACATTTTAGGTTGACAGAATATATTTCTTAACTCCAGGCAGTGTCATTTCAGAGTAGTGAGTGAGAAGCAAGAGGGCTATGTTAGGAAAAGTGATTGAACTGGGGAAGCACAGGTATGTATTTTATAGGGTAAATCAAGTACAATATCAAATCTGAGCTGTCTCCATTGATAAAACCAACTGTTAAATATTTCTTTCTTGACATATTTTGGGCCTTGGATTTTTTGCACTTTCTGTTACTCAGCCACTAAGTTGATGGTAAGCAAATGCTGTGGTCCTTTTCTCTTTTATTGTTCTTTCCTTTCCTTTTTTCTTTTTTTTTTTTTCTTTTCTTTTCTTTTTTTTTTTTTAATGAGAAGATGCATACTGAGTATACCCTTTTCCTCTCAAATGTATTTCTTCTCTGGCAAGAGTAATTGGACTTCTGTTTCCAGAATATTAATCATCTCTACCCATTCAAAACAAAACAGACAATATGGCCCCCAGAGATATCTGGATTTGATAAAGTCATGTAGCCAAGGGGGACTATCCCTTGTTCAATTCCAATAATTCCCAACCTTTTCTAGTATGAGGATGTGTGATATTGATACTGTTTATTTACATTGAGAATACTGATGATAACTATTGTGAATTCAGTAACCAAGGCTCCCAGGTTATGCTACAGGACATCTACACCATCTCTGTGCTATGAGGCAATGGACCTTTGAAATAGGTAGCTACATTTTGTGGAAGGAGCAGTGGATTTGGAACTAGAGGATCTGGATTTAAATTCTAATTCAGCTATTTCTCTTTCTGAGCCTCAGTTTCCATATCATTAAACCTAGATTATTTGGACCATTCCTTTACACTTAAGGACTGTTTGAATTGTATTAGATTGTACTTACTAAGTTTATGAGTTTTGGAGAACAATGAAGTATTTTCTCTGAATGTATATTGTGTGGGGAAGGCAGAAAGAGAGGGAGGAAGGAAGGAAACATTTATTAAGCACTGACTTTGTGGATGATTTTGTTTAGTTGGATATCTTGTCAAGCTTTCTTTAAATTAGTTTACTCTCCATTTTCTTTCTCTGTTTTACATAATGATATTTATTCTTCTTCTCAAGAATTGCAAATGAGTTCAGATTCCAAATTGGTGTTGCTTTTGCCATCTCTTTCTACTTGGCAAGTATATCAAATCTTTGCCAACTCTGGTGCATTCTGGCTTCATTTGGTGTTTTTGGGCAGATTGATTTATATAAGTTAAATTTCTATGTAAAATTATTTTAATTGATATAATTTCTGTTACCCATTTTCCATGTTCCACTTGAAAATATTTAAATAGTTCAGGATTAAATTGCTTTGATTGTATGCTATATTTCATTCATTATTCCTTACTCTAGCTTTTTATTCATTCTAATTTTTGCTCTAACATCAATAATGTCTTTGTTCACACAGCTTATTTAGAAATGACCCCCCAAATCAGGAATATTTATTTTTTCCTGTCTGTTAATTTAACTTTTTTATAATGTAATTATAAATATTGTATAGATTACCATTCAAAAAAGTTTGGTTTCACTGTTCTCACAAAGAAGTATCTGTTGACAGCATTAGGATATGTACTTACATGGATCATCTATTTTCATCAGTATTTATATTAGAGACAGTACAAATGGCAACAAATTGAGCCCAAAATTGAGTGGGAGGAGGCCAAGCTAGACTGGCTTTGGGAAATTATAAAGCTGTTTTAATGATACCAGACATCTCATGGAAAGAAATATAGCTTTTCATTTAATATCAGTATTCTATCAGTGTATGACAATGAGATGTGCAATATAAAAGGCTCCAAAAACGTAAAAATAAGTAGAGCACAGAGAGCAATAGAAAAGTACGTGAAGGGTGTAAATAGGCTGCAGTATCTAACCAGTGAGGAACTTCAAAAAAGAACAAGAGTAAAAAGCAAAGATTGGAAAAGATGTTAGGCTAGTTACATGGCAACAGTTTGGGATGACACAGGACAGTGTGCTCCATGTCAGGACAAAGTCAGGAAGTCCTCTAGCAAGATGGGTGGCCGCTCTGTGTCAATCATATAAGAAAACATGGACAAGAGTCACACTAAATGAGTAGCCAGGGTTGGGTTTCTATTTACATCACTGGAAGGGACATTCAAATCGGTGTACCAGAATCTGTTTGAATATATGTTCTGTATCTTGAATGAGATCATAAGTTCCTTGAAAGCGAGGTCTTTGTTTTTCCTTTTTGTTTAACCTAATAGTAAATCCATGGTGAATGCCTAATAGTCACCAAATATTGATTTGGTGAGTATGGTGACCCTTTTAAGGAAAAGATAGAGAAGTCCTTGCATTTTCACCCTTCATTTACAGTTAGGTAGACTGTTTTCTTGACACCTCCTCCCACAATAGATCCAAAATTGCAGTCATGTTTTCAGATCTCATATCAAAATGTCTGCTTCTGGTCTTTGTCTGTAAAAGGTATTTGTGATTAAAAGAAATATAAAAAGGCCTTGGTAAAATTTAACCCTATAGAAAATGTTGATTTTAGTAATTCTTCTGATTCTTTGAAATCAGTCATTGATAAGTAATTTCCATTTGGTTTTTGAAAATTTTTATTGACATCTTTTGTTTTTACATTACTTTCTCTTTTAAATGTATCTCTTACCTCTTCTACCCAGTCAATCATTCCTTGAAACAAAATTTAAAAAAAGGGGGGGGGAGAAAAATTGCAACAAATCTAACCATCAACCAAGTGAGACAGTATGTACATTATTCCATTGCCACAGCCTTCCCACCTCTGAAAAAAAAAAAAAAAAGCGGGGGGGATTTATTTTCTTACCTCTTCAGGGTAAAGGGTACAGTAAGGAATGCTTAAGTTATGAATTTAGATCCCAGTTATTGTCATAGTAAAGACTAATGATAATATATTTTTCATTTTTTTACTAATGTATAATTATAAATCATCAAACTTTGTAGAATATTGATAATGTATATCCAGATTATCAGTACCATATACTTTAACATTCATATCTAGTCCCAGTAACATTTTATGATAGAGCAGTTACAATAGCCAATATTGAAAAGTAGTATTTAGTATAGATATTTTATATCAGATTTTGATTGTGACATATTTGGTATTTGTATAATTATAAAGAAATCAGCTATATATGGCAATTAGAAACATGCATATAAATCATATTTTCATGGAATCATAGAAATGTAGTCTGTGTTATGCTAATTTCATTTGAAACAAATTCCATGGCATCCTAGAATTTATTCAGACCCCACATGGGCTGGGATTTCTGTGCCCCTCTTCCCCCCCTATACCCTTCTCCCCCACCCCAAGTTTTATACACCAAATAGTAAAAGTAAACCTTTCGAAAACTAAAACTTGTGCAAGGCAATCTCATGGGCAATTGAAGTAGAGGGGAGAGGGGAAATTAAAGCCTTATGGCTGCCCAAAATTCATGATTTTCACAGTTACCAATACCATCTTAATTTTCTCTTAATCACTGAAAATCTCCTACTCCATCTCCTAAAGCTTTAGCTGGCAGCTTGAAATGGATAGAGTGCTTAATTTGGAGTTAGAAAAATCTAAGTTTAAATAGTTCTTGGACATTGAGATCCTAAAAAAGTTACTTCATCTCTACTTCACTTAATCCATCTGTAAAATGAGGATAATTATAGCACCTACCTCCCAGGATTATTATGAGAATAAAATTGGGCAGTATTTATAAAGCACTTTGCAAACCTTAAATGCCTTATAAATGCTGGATGGTAGTAATACTAATACTAGTAATAATGGATTGGAAATAGGCTAAATTTAAGTCATAAGTCTCAGTTATTGAGTATACACTTTCAAAGATGACTTAAAAGCAGTATGAAAAATCCACAGTTCTGCAATTTTAATAGTATAAGCAATTATTTTTACATCAGGTTTACAGTTTATAAAAAGTGATTATATTTGCAAACCAATGTGTCATGATTCTGGTGACTATGAAAATAATTGTTATTCTCTCGGAATTGTTTTTTCTATTCTTTAATAATAACTTTTTTCTGTGTTCTCTTTTGAGTAGTTTCATTTTGAAAAATGAATAAAGGCATTTAAAATAAAGAATGAAGTCCATTTTTATGGATGACAATAGATAAAGATTGTGTACATATAAAAGAAATATATCCTCTTAGCCTATAGATATGAAATTTAAGATTAAGTAAATGTGAAAGACGGTGATAAAGCATATGTAGTAAGTTTTGTGTGTGTGTGGTATGTGTGTGTGTGCTTTTAAAGCAGTGGTAAAGAAGAGAATATATTGGTGGGATTCTAAATGCTTATACCATTTGTGTCAAATGAGCCATGGAAGAGTTTTACAACCAAATGTGTTTAGGATTGTTTTGTTTTAATTAAATTAAATGCTCAAAATAGGTATGGTCCAGCAATTCTTTATAAATTGCTTTCTTAGACATCTTAACATTCTTTATTTTCTTTTCCAAGTTTAAAATTATATATTTTCCCCTCTCTTTTATGTTTCCTTTGTATTTTTTTCTTGTTTTTTTTTTTTTTAATAGGCTTCTTAGGATATTTGAAAAGGAATCCCTTTATACCACTGCTTTTTTTAATGACAGAAAATGGGAGATTTTTTAAGATGAGGCAACCCATATTCCTCATTCATGCTTTTTCTCAAAAGCATAATTTTTGCCATTGATGAAAATGTTCTGTCATTATTATGTATAGGTCATTATGTACAGGTCACACATTTTGGGTGTGTGTGAATATGAATTTTTTTCCTTTGTGGAGGAGTACAGGGGAGTCAATTTGAGTATCTAAGGTAAAGTCATTAAAAAAATATGTAGGCAAATGAATAGAGCTTGTTAGCTTAACCATGTTCATTCATTGGTCTCAGAATTCATAAATGAAGGTAGTTATGAAAATTAGCAAGTTGATTCTATTAGACCAGAAAAGAGATCTTAGTAGGAGGTCCATCAGTGGACACAAGCTTTCAAATAAGAGTGGGTCAGTCATTTTTCTTTTTATAGAAAAGCCATCACAGGAATGACTGATTTTTTTTTTTAAATGACTATCAAGAATATGCCCAACACGATGTCTCAGTTTTGCAATTATTCAAGTTTCTGATCAAAGCAATAGCAAACAAACTCACCTTTGGCTCACCTAAGCATTTATTAGGTATAATCCTCAAATAGTGTTGGAAAGCTGTCATTACAACAAAGACTATTTTCAACCAAAAATGTTATCTCACCAAGATAGTTTTTTCTTCTTATTGAGTCCTATATAAGTTAGATTTAACAACTCCATTTGTATATCTATTCATATACATCATTCTGGAACTTCAGAAGGATATTATTAGCATTGAAAAAAGGGTTGTTGGGACAGCTAGGTGGTGCAGTGGATAGAGCACCAGCCCTGAAGTCAGGAGAACCTGAGTTCAAATTTAGCCTCAGATACTTAATACTTCCTAGCTGTGTGACCTTAGGCAAGTCACTTAACCCCAACTGCCTCAGCAAAAAAAAAAAAAAGAAAAAAGGGTTGTTTGTGTTAGGGAATGGATAGCTGAAAATGCCATGCGATTAATGCAGTCCTGATTGTTATGTTCAAATCTTGAGCCAACTCTATCCATATCCATTGCCTCTCCAAGATGTGCAGACTATCCAAATTGTATCAAAGTCTAGGCAATATGCATTCTTCATCTACTTGTTTCTTCCTCTATAGATTACCAGACCAATATATTCTGAATCGGTATGGATCTCATTAAAGAGACCTCCTAGCATTTGGCTTTGAGAAGTTGTCCCCTTTCTAAGAAATTCCTTTCCCACTTGCTCTTGGTAGTTTAGAACAGCTTCTTATTTCAGGATGTCTTTTAGATTCTGGTTCAGCTTATAAAGAAGCAGAAAGAGAACAAAGATGAAGATTCACTCTGATTACCTGGAATTCAGTATCTTTAACCAGGTGGCTGCAACATAGACCAGTTGAGTCAAGGCTGGCCCACATTGCTGGCTTTCCTGACCCATTGCTGGCAATGGGTCAGAGCAGCAGCTCCAGGGATCATGCTGTCTAGGCCAGGAAACCTAGCTAGTTGTCTCATATTTTACTTCTTTGAAATGATATCAAATATAAAAATAACAGCTGTAATGATTATCAAAATAATGGTTTTGAGATGTACATAATTGAGAAATGCCAGGTTGCAGTTATTTCTCTAAGGCAGGTTTGCTTGTCCTCATGTTATGAAATGAGAAAACTAGGGGATAGCTTACAAGTTTTAGCTCTGTGCAAGGCATCTGTGTACAATGAACCAAACAAGTTCTACTGGCAAAGAATTCACATTCACATGTCAAACAGCAGGCTGCACAACATCACTGGGGCTGAAACGAAGCAGGCTTTTTTATTGGACAATTAATTCTAGTTGGATTCATTGATTTAAATAGCTTATAGCTAAATGCAAAAACTTATGCTAGTTCCTTTGGGAAAAGACTTTGTATTTCCTAGTTAGAATAATTATACACATATGGGTGTTTGTGTATGTATGTATATAAACATATGTGTTTACACACACACATACACACCTTGTGAACTGATGCTGTCTCAAGTTAGCCCTCAGTGTGGGACAGGGTGAAAGACTGGAGAAACAGTAGGAAAGATCTTGATTTATTAGATTTAAAAAATGATAAAATTAAAGTGATTCTAGTGATTAGACAGTGAAATAAACAAGAACAATTTGTTCATTTTCATTACATATGTTACATTTCATTACAGCAATTTAGGAAAACTTAATTTACAAAAATTAGACCTTATAAAACAAATAAATGAAGGGGTAATTATGTACATTGCAGGGACATTCTTCCCTTTCCAGAAGCTTGCTTGTTCTTTCATACCCTCATTATCACAGGAAGGCTTCAAAATAGTCATTATATCAGCTGTTAAATGAATCTGCCTTTTGACCACTTCATTCTTCTAATGACTTCATTTTTCTATCACAGGCCAGGACACTGATAGCAGTGGGGCTTGGGGTTGCAGCCTTTGCATTTGCAGGTAAGTAAAATAATAAATTCTTAGGTATTCCTTTAAAGTTGCAGAAGGAATGTCTTTCTATTATTCTTCCCCTATAATTTTAGTCATTCATCAAAACTCTTAGAACTCAACTCTTCAATTCAGAGTTCTCTTCATTTAGTTCTTGTTTCATTTCCTTACACTTTAGTCACTAAAAACTCATCCCTGCTGTTGGGATGGCATACATAGAGTTCCCATAAGCTCTGTTCTGAAGAAAAGTAATGAAACTATATACTATTTTCCAGGTTTAATAGCTTCATCAAAGGTTAATTGTTTTAGATTTGGGTGTTATTTTACATAATGACATGTTTTATGTAACTCAGTGTTTGCTTCAGGCAAGTCCAGAGTATAAAGGTGATGTAGAGACTCTAAAACCCAGACTACTCCACTCCAACCCCCAAACTGTCTGATTGGAGTTTAGAGCTCAGAGGAGTCCCTCAATAAAGGAGCTGAAACTCAACATGGAGGAGACCTTGTGAAGGCAGAGGCCAAAATACCAGTACTATATTTCAGGTTCTGTCTCATACTCTTGGTTAATTCTGAAATCCTCAGTTCTTATCAATATTGTCATCTTTTCTCTCCTAACTCCCTCTGCTTCTAGAAGAATGTCTCTTCTAACTACTAAAGCTAAGCCCTCTACCAAAGATTTTGATCTGATTTCTCTTACTTCCTCCAGAACTTTGCTCTAGCAGTTATTCCCATCATCTTATGGATCTCCTGTCTTCCTTGGCATCATTCAGTCTCAATTGCCTTTTTCCCATATGCTTACAAACAGGTCTTTGTAATACTTAATAACAACAACAACCCTTTACTTGGATCTCCTTTTTCATCCAGCAAATGCCATATTTTTCTTTTCTGTCACTGCTAAGCTTTAAAAAGTTATATATTGTAATATGTCTGCTTTACTCTCTTCAATGTCTTAAAGATGGGAATTTTCCAGTGACCTCCTGGAAAAGGTGAGTTTTTCCCATGCCTTACATCTGGTAAAAAATAAGCTCTCTGAAGACAAGGATTTTCATTTTTTGCTTTGTAACCTTACTGCCTAATAATGTACTTTGTTTGCCTCAGGCAAGTGCCTAATTTGGGTCAAAGTGAAGCATCCTGGATATTCCCTAAAGTTTTTGACTGTTGACTGTTCCCTACCCCAAAATACTAATTCTTCCCTCCACTTTACATTCTGTAGGTTCTCCTAGTTATGCTCCTTGTCAATGTGAGTGTTCCCCAAACGTTGGCCCTTGGCTTTTTTTTTTTGGTTTGTTTTATTAGTACTTTATTTTTATTTATTTTTAATTTATTTATTTAATATTTTTCCCAGTTTCATTAAAAGCAGTACTTTTTATATTTTACATTAAGATTTTTGAGTTCTAGGTTCTCTCCTTACCCACAATTGAGAAACTGTGCATGAAGTTATACAAAACATTTCCATAAAAGTCAAGTTATGAAAGAAAACAGATCTCCCACCCTAAATTAAATTCTCAAATAAAATTTCAGTAAAAATAACTCTCAAAATAAAATAAAATCTCTAAAAAAATTAAGTTTAAAATAGAAATAAAGAGTAATAGAGAATGCTTTGATCTTTATTCAGACTCAGTTTCTTCTCTGTGTATGGATAGGATTTTTCATCATAAGTTCTCCAGAGTAGGTTTTCCAGGTTTTTTCTTTTTCTTTTTTTCCTGAGAGCATCCTGCTTATCATATCCCAGAGAACAGTAATATTCCATGACAAACACATACCAGTTTATTGAGCCATTCCTCAATTGATGGTCATCCCTTTTTGTCCTGAAAAGAGAACTGCCGTGAATAATTTTTGTATATGTAAGTCATTTTCCTTTCTCCCCCTTCCCTCATCTCTCCCCCAGTAAGGGTGTTATTAGGTCAAAGGATATGCATGAATTTGTAGCCCTTTGGGCACAGATCATATCTTTTGATATTTATCAATTGGGGCATGGCTTTTATTTGTTATAAATTTGATTGACTTCCTTCTATATTTGAGAAACGAGACCTTATCAGAGAAACTTGATTCAATTTTTTTTTTTACAATTACTTTTGCTAATTGTATTTCCCTCCATTTATTCTCCCTCTCCTTTCACCCTATCCCTCCTCAAAAGTGTTTTGCTACTGAACACTCCCTTTCCTAATATGCCCTTTCTTTTATCACCCTCTTTCTGTTCCCATATCCCATTCCCCTCCTATTTTCCTGCAGGGTAAGATAGCCAATTCTGATGAGACTAAGTTTCACTCACCCTACCCTCACCCTCTTCCCCTATACTATACAAGCTTTTTCTTGTCTCTTTTTTTATGGCAGACAATTTGTGCCATTCCACTTCTCCCTTTCTCTTTCTCCAGGTACATTCTTCTCTCACCTCTTAATTTCATCATTTAAAAAAAAAAAAAATATATATATATATCCCTTCATATTCATCTTATACCTGTGCCCTCTGTCTATATATACTCCTTCTAACTGCCATAATAATGAGAGTGTTCTAAACAGATAAATCTTATTAAGTCCCTTATATCACTTTCCTGATTACTTCTTTAATGCTTCTCCAGAGTCCTGTATTTGAAAGTCACATTTTCCATTCAGCTGTGTTTTTTTTTCATCCTGAAGGCTTTAAAATCCTTTATTTCACTGAATGATCACCTTTTCCTCTGAAAGATTATACTCAATTTTTCTGGGTAGATGATTCTTGGTTGTGATTTTAGCTCTACTGTATCCCAAGCCTTCTGGTCCTCTAATATAGAATCTGCTAAATCTTGTGTTATCCTGAATGTGGCTCTACTATATTTGCATTGTTTCTTCTGGATGCTTTGCAGTATTTTATCCTTGACCTGGGAGTTCTGGAATCAGAAGGTAAAATAGAAAGTGAAAGAATTCACTTATCACCTCCTGAAAAAGAACCCAAAATGCAAACTCCCAGAAATATTACAGTCAAATTCTGTAATATTTCTGGGAGTTTGCATTTTGGGTTCTTTTTCAGGAAGGCAGTTTTGCTTGATAATTTCTTGAAAGATGATGTCCAGGCTCTTTTTTAATCATGATTTTCAGGTAGACCAATCATTTTAAAATTATCTCTCCTGGATCTTATTTTCCAGGTCAGTTGGTTTTCCAATGAGATATTTCACATTTTTTTCTCTTTTTTCTTCTTTTTCTTTTCTTTTTTTTTTTTGTTTTGCTTTATTGTATCTTGATTTCTCATAAAGTCCTTAGCTTCCATTTGCTCAAATCCTGTCCTTTAAGGAATTATTTTCCTCAGTGAGCTTTTGTACCTCCTTTCCTAATTGGCCAATTTTGCTTTTTAAGGCATTCTTCTCATTAACTTTTTGTATTTCCTTTTGCACCACTCTCAATTCTTTCCCTAATTTTCCCTCTCTCTCTCTCTCTCTCACTTGATTTTCAGAGTCCCTTTTGAGCTCTTTCATGGCTTGAGCCCAATTCCTATTTTTCTTGGAGGCTTGGAGCTTTGATGTAAGAGCTTTGACTTTGTTACCATATTTTGAGTGTGTGTTTTGATCTTCCTTGTCATCAAAATAACTTTCAATGGTTAGAAACTTTTTTGTTTGTTTGTTTTCTGATCATTTTTCAAGCCTCTTATTCTGCCCTTAACTGTTTGTTAAAGTAGGATTTAGTTTCCTGGATGGAGGGGGCACTGTCCCAAGCTACCGGGGTTTTGTGCAGCTGTTTTCAGAAATCCTTCTAGGAATCTGACCTCAGGCCCTCTTTCCTGCCCTGGAGCTGTTAGGTGTGTGCCAGCCCCTCTGTACTGTGAGATCTAGTGTGGGGGCCCAGTCTGGGGCAGCACTGGGACTTCACACCAGACTCCCCACCCTGTTGCCACAGACCCTCCCCACTGAATCTTCTCAGTCCTCCCTGGTGTCTCTGGCCTGAGAGGTCTAGAAGCCTCCAGACCTTTTCTGCTGACTTTCCAGCTCCTGTTTGGTGACTTTGGGTTGGTACTGCTGCTGATTCAGAGGTCGGACCAGGGCTAGGGACTGCACCAGGGCTGCCATTGGACTCCCACCCTGTGTGGGCCTTTTCTACTGAGCTTCTAAGTTGCCTTCAGCTGGAAAACGTTCTGCTCTGTCTTGTTGGGTGTTCTGATGCTCTGAAATTTTAGAGTCATTATGTAAAGGAATTTGGGGCAGTATTGGGGAAGATAGGTTGGGCAAGTTCCTGCCTTTACTCTGCCATCTTTTGCCCTTGGCTTTTTTCTTTACATACTTAATTTGAACAAGCCCTTGATGAGGACAGGGACTCCCAAAATCTGGACCTTTAATTTTGACCTCTTCTCCTAATTTCAGACCCACATCTCTATTTACAATAAATCTCTAACCTTGATTTCCTGCTAGTATCTCAAACTTAACATGTCCAAAACTAAGCCATGTTTTCCCTGCTGAATTTGCTCTTCCTTTTGACTTTAATTATTTCTGTCTCCATAATTCATCCACTCTCTTTAAGTCTTCACTATTCTCAATCTGACCACTCTAGAATAGGATATTATGCCTACCTGCCTGGTGATAGTAGTTTTTCCTATCTCTAATCTTTGCCTTTCTGATTTGTTATTTGTATTGCTGTCTTAATCTTATATAAGTGCTATTTCTTCAATCTTAATATTTTTTTAAGGAAGAAGGGTGCTTCCCATACAACAGGAGCCATCCTTGATCCCTTGCCTTCTCTTACCACACTTATTCAATCTGTTGCTAAATTCTTGCCACAATATCTTATTTCCTTTCCCTTATTCTCTCTTCTGATTCCTTAAATCATGGGCTCATTTCTTGGCCAGACTATTGAAATATACTAAGTAGTCTGCCTGCCTCAGTTGTACTTTGAAATCTGTCCTGCACACAGACAATCTAAGCCCTTAGCACTGGTTTTATCTTGGCATGCCTCTACTTAATAAACTCCAGCATCTTCCTATTACTTAGATGGGAGGGTTTGCAGAGCCCTTTCAGGGCTGTTCCCCCACCTTTGGTGTTCACCTTTCACCCAGCTCTCACCTGTGGAGGCTCTCACTTCCAGCTTGCCAGCAGTTTTACTTGGGCTGACACAGGTTGAGGATAACTGATAGGTTTGGTGAGGTAGGAAGAGGTCTACCCCAAGCATGTGGAACTGGACCATTGAGAATATTTTGTTCCAGCAGCTGGGAAGGTGACTGAAGCAGATGCTGTGGAGAGCTTAGAGCTTGCTCATACATTAAAGATGCCAAGGTTATTCATTGCATCTTTGACTTTTGTCCTGCCACTGGCCTTTGATGACTCAGGAAGAGAGAATGAAGCTGACACTTTGTGCAACTCTGTTTTGCTTAAATCCAATTCATCCCATCATGGCATTAGTCCTTTTTGAAAATGAAGGACAAAGAAAAAATACTTAATATAGCAATATCATTACTTTCATTTCTTTGAAGATTTGAGGAATAATCATTCACTGCTAAAATTACTACTTAAGATAGAACAATTTTAAAGAATTAAGGTTTTTGCCTGTTTGAATTATTGACTTCTTTTTGTAAATTGTGCAACTGTTCACATTCATCTAAGAGCATTTTACATGTTAAACTTTGTTTTAATCTTTTTTGTGTTTAAATTTTATGCATGTGGCCTTTTCTACTGTTTTCTATTTTAGATGAAACTGTACTTGAATGTGGATATATCAAGTCCATTTACATCTAGCCAGAAAATTGAAAAATAAAAGCTGTTTTTGTTTTGCTTTTGTTGTGACAGAATATTTAATCTCACTGCCATTATGCTAATTTAGAATATATAATCTGGAAAACCTAAATGATTTATATTTAGATTTGCCTTTTTTTTTTTTTTTTTCTTACTAGGCTACCATGGTTTTACTAACTTTGGTCCGTATAAGCTTATAATAGGCTGGCTTTTAGAGCCTGGGATTAGTTCTCGATGACTCTGAGAATAAATCTTAAGTAATTACATACTGTGATTAGTATGGAGCTGTGTTGTAAGAAAAGGTTTTTAAAATTTCAGGTACAAGAATTGGTTCAAAAGTAAAGAAGATAGCTCTACTTTATCTTCTACTTGTGCTTTGGGTATTCTCTCTCAAACTTAAGAGAGCTTGGTCCTGTGTTTTGTACAGGACAAAGTAACCAAATGTTTATTTTAATTATAATATTCAAAGATTACCTACTTCTTACATCCCATCCCATGGATTCCTTAAGTAAAAGTCTATAAGGAAAATAATACTCAGATTTTTTTAAAAATTGGCTCTTCTGATTCTTCATTCTTCTTGGCATTTTTTTTTTTAAATGGGTTTAGAGTACCCCATGTCCAAGATTCCAACTTCTTTTTTCAGGTTCAGGTAAGCTATCAATAAGTGTCTTCATGTTCTAGGTTTGAAATGGTCTTAAGGCAATTTAGAAGCTAATTTTTTCTTTTTTCTTTTTTTTTAAGAGAGTAAAATTGAATGAAAGATTCACTAGTGAACTTGATTAAAGGTTTGGTCAAGAATGTGGATAGAAATAGGACTGGAGGCTAGCCTTATCTAATGCTTTCCTTTGTTTGAGAAAGCTTTTTGTTGTTATTATTGGGTAGAGCTAGGTCTTTCACTTGCCCCAGTTCTGTCACTGTATTTTGCACCATGAAGCAATCATTTGCAAATGAATAACAACTGCTCTAGATGTGTGTTCTGGTGAGACTTGATTTTGAGAAAAGTAGATACAAAAAATTGTAAGATGCTGTGGACCCTTTCAGTGACCTTGGAATTCCCATCAGTAATTTACTTTATCAAGAGACAGAAGGCAGACATGCAAATTGAAAAATGAGAACTACACTGCTTAGATAATAAAGTTATATTCTTAATTGATACCCTAAAATGCAAAAGAAAACTAATTTTGATTCCTACTAGTGCAGGATTTGGAGAGACAGAGGAACAGAGAAGGCTATCTAAAAAATCCCCAAACAATATAATAAACTTGTTTAAGAAAGGGAGTAAGAAAGAGGTTATAGTTATGTTTGAAGTGTTGCTTCTGCTTAGCTTTTTGCTCTAGAAATAATTCTGTTAAAATTACTCATTTCTTAGACCAATTGTAGTTTATGGTAGTGGTAGTAGTGATGACTTCTTTACTCTGTGATTTGAAGATATTTATCTATTATTTTAAATATAAAGACTGATCGTTGCTACTTTTGTAGATAACTTGTATAAAGTAAAATATCTGCTATAAAATAAATGTATTAATAAATATCTTGATGGTTTTTATGTGTTTTAATATTCAGAAAGTCCATTTATTTTTGTACTTTTTTTTAGGTCGCTGTGCATTTCAAATCTGGAAACCTCTGGAACAAGTAATCACAGAAACTGCAAAGAAGATTCAATCTCCTGTAAGTCCTGGAGTGGCTTGGTTAGAGCTCACTTGGATTTGGCCATATTTTCATAATTTGAAATAGCTTAAACAAATCTCATTTAATTCTTTTTAATTCGGTCTTATTAGCAAAAGTTTGCTTACTTCACTGCTTAAATCATCGACTAGCTGAGTCATCTTTGCCAGATTAACTTTCTCAGCACTGAAATTGGGAGATTGGATTAGATGAACTCTAATCTCTCATCCAACCCCAATGTTCTGGCAGAGGAAAAATCGTGCTCTGCTTCCTCTGTGGGCTTGGATGGAGGAGAGACTTGTGTTCAAAGGTGCCTTTACCATTTAGTGGCTATGTATCCCTGGGCAAATTACCTAACTTGTTTTAGGTCTCAGTTGTGCCATCTGTAATATTTGGGGTGTTTATCTCACAGGCTGGTTATAAAGAATAGATGAGATAATGAAAATCAAAGACTATACAAACCTTAAAGCAAATACCATCTGCTGTTAAGAGGTTTCTTTGAGAACTCTTTCTATTTCTAATAATCTCAAGGATTATTTTTCACACTATTACTGTCAGTCAAGAAGCATTTATTGAGCAATAACTTTGTACCAGGCACAGTATTAAGTACTGAGTATGCAAAAACTCTTCTGGGGAAGAGATCATATACATATACAATTTTATACTAAGTGTAAACAAAATGAATACTAGGTAATTTGGGAAGGGGTTATTCTAGATGCAGAGGAGACTAGGAAAGGCTTAATATAGAGGTCAGCACTTAAATTGAGCCTTTAAAGAAACCAGGGATTCTAATGTTCATTGATAAGGGAAGAGAACATTCTAAGACATAGAGATGGAGGGTCATTTGTGTGGAACAGCAAATAGACCAGAATAGCTGTACTATGGGGAATAAAGAATAAGAAGACTGGAAAGGTGGTGGAGAACCCAGATGGTGGAGAAAATTAAATGACAGAGAGAAGGGTCTCTCATCCTAGAGGCATTGCTTTCTGAAAATCACTTTATATAGAAGCTGATTGGGATTGGGGAGACCAAATTTGGATTCTGTTTCAGTAAGGATGATGAGGGACTGAACTTTAATGGTAGCTCTGTGAGTGGAAAGGAAGGAGCCTTTGTAAGAATTATTGAAGGGATAGACACTGGTTGGTTATATGTGATAAGTAAAAATGCTAGGATGATACTGATGTGATGATCTAGGATGTGAGGTTTGCCACCAAATGATGGCAGGCACTCAAAATTGAGATTCGGTCTTGTGAAAAATTCACAGTGGTCATTCTCTTTGAGAAAAGATAAATTTATTTAGAAGACTAGATTATAGACAAAATGGAGGAACACAGTAGACACTGGGAATGGTAAATATGAAATAGAATGGAAGAGCATATGAAAGACAAGTTCCTCAGTGGAGGTCCTGAAAGGGACCTAGCACTCTAAAAGAGTGAGTTAGCTGTAGGAAGGAGAAGTGGGGTTGGGAAACATTGTGGAGTTAGGGGAGATGCTACATGACATGGAGAAAAGGGAGACACCACAAGGCAGAGTGCTGGGGTGGACTGACCCAAAGGAGGGCAATAACTATGGCATGGGCTATAAGTTGTTTAGATAGGGAGAATTTAGCCTCAAGGACTTAACTTAGATTTCTGACTGGATTACCTCCAGTGGGTGGGACTACTGAACTATACTGATCTTCATTATCAGAACCTTCCTACCTGCCCCAGGGAATAATTTTTATTAATTCTTCAGTTTTTCTCTGCCCACCCCAGCCACCAATTCTGGACCTCATCAATGGTTATGAACTATCCCCACCCCATTTTAGACTTGATAAGCAAGAGAGAATACATCTCAATCACTCATATACATCTTAATCAATCCTAGGCTTGTTATCTCTAGAATGAAGGAAGGGCAGTGTATTTAAGTTCAGCTCAGAGATCAAGAAGTGATTATTTACAAATAGAGTGTTTTTCATTTAATTTTTTTTTTTTTTTACAATCATCACATATGTTGTTTTCACATTCTGCTTACTTCATATTACATCAGTTCACTTAAGTTTTTCTGAATTCTTCGTATTTGTTTCTCATAGTGCAGTAATAGTATACATGTCATTCATGTGCCACAATTTGTTTAGCCATTTCACCGTCAAAAGACATTTACTTTTTCCAGTTCTTTACTATTACATTTTTTTGTTGAGGTTTTTGCATTGAAGAGATGTAAGGAAAACTACTGTGTCATCTTGTTAATCATGTGATCCTCACTTTTATAATGGCAGATAACAGATCTTTTAGATCTTATATTTATTTATCTAATATTTAACTATTTCTATAGAAGGTGAGTCTGTAACTTTGTTAATCCATTTCTAACCTTCTTTAGTGAGGAGAGTTTCCACAGATCAGGCTGCTCTCTGATTAAGTAGAATTGTATTGAATGAGTCAGTATAAATGGATTTGAGTTCCATCTCTGCCACTTATGAGGTGTGTGTCCTTGGCCAGGGAACTACCTTTTTTGAATCTCAATCTTCTTATCTCTGAAATGAGGATGATAATACCTGAACTTTTAAAATTATTATTATTTTTTTTTAAATTTTACAAGTAATGAAAACTGAGGCATAAATAGATTAGAGGACTTATCCAGGGTCACACAGCTACTAAGTGTCCAGTATGGGATTTGAATCTGTTTCCTTCTGATTAATTTTAACCTCCCTACTAAGCAACAAATTAATCTCATTTCCCCCCCTTATTTTTCCTTTTCTGGAAACAATAGTAATCACCTCTCATATTCCTTCATATATACAATTAAAACTATAAGTCCTATTTTAGCTTTTTTTGTTTGCATTATAATTTCCTTAGAATTTCTTAACAGAATACCACAGTCATAATTATTTTATTTCCCATTTCTAAAGTTTCTTGATGTTGCTATGGTAATAGTCCCCATCTAGACACACAATCTGGTATCATAGAATCATAGATTCAGTCCTAGAGGAGAAATTGGCAAGATTTGAACCCTACAATTTGAGACCTCACCTTTAAGAATTACTTATGATACTGGAAAATTCATTACTTTGTGTCTAAACTGATGATGAGCCTCTCTGAACTTATTTTGGCCTGCCCTTATTGAAGCATGACAGGCATAATGAAGCTCATACCTCACCTTCTCAGCTTGGTGTAGGACCTCATCAGCCTTTTGCTCCCTTGGTTAGGTTCAGAGAACCCATAGGCACCTTCACACCATGAATTTATCCAATTAAGATTTTAATGGGAGTGAGTTAAAATTAATTTGCAGTGTAACTCCCAAATCTTATGCTGTTGCACTTTAAAAACCTAGTCCTTAGCCATCTTGTACTTGAAAAGATTGTTTTTCTAATTTTTTATTTGTTTTCATTTGACTATATTTAGAACAGTAGCTACAAAAGAGTATTTTGGACTTGTATTTTGTTTTTGTTTCTTTTTTTAATAAGTATACGTGCAGCAGAAAGACTAGTTACCAGGTAGCAAAAAATGGGGATGGAGAAAAAAAAAGAAGGGAACATTATCTTATTTATTGCCTCCTCTGTGCCAGGCACAGTACTAAGTGCTGCCATGAAGAAACTTGTCCTGGGTCACCCAGAGATTGAATGACTGATGCTTCAGGAACTTCCTCACCCCAGACCCCATCTCCTATGACATCTCTTGTCTAAAAAACTTATTCTTATTGTGACTGTAGTCTTGTGATCAGTCACCTAGAGACATTGAGCTTCAGAATGGTGACTGGATTAACTACTTAAGGATTTTGTTTCACTTGGTTTCTTTTAAATCTTCATTTAACAAATTTGATGAAGGTCATCCATCTAACAGTAGTTTTGGTTGTAAAAAAAATGATCCCAGATCTTTACATATCTTTTATATGATTATGACCTGGATGGGGCATATGGGAAATTAGAGTTATTTCTAGGACAGTGGTGTCAATCTCCAATGGAAAGGACAACCCTTAAGGGTTTACCTTGCAAAAGGATCTCTGTGGCTTTCTATTGATTTTGACAGGCACGTATTAACATTATGTGTATCCTATTGTATTTTTTATTTATTTCCCACTTACATTTTAATCTGATTTGGGCAGCACTGGGGAGTATTGTAAGAGCTTGAGACCTCTGCTTTGTATTACTTCCATTTTTTCATTATTCTGCTAAAATGTGGAATGTGGAAGCCTTAGTTGGAAACAAAGTTAACAATTATTCAGTATTTAATAATGAATCATTGCTTTTTAATAATTCCAAAGACTCAGAGTAATCAAAAAATTCCAGAGGGACAGCCACACCAAGCAGTTGGCCACTCAGTGATGCTCTCTCTGTTTTTGAGAACCAATATGGAATAATAAAAAAATTGGATTAGCTGATTATTCTTCTCACTCTTAAATGGTTCTCATGGTACCATTTTGTATGACCTTCAGTGCTGTCAGGAAATATGATCTCAATTTACCTTCGGATTTTCCTAAGTATGTCTAATTATCCTATGCTGTATATTCATAGTTCCAGTATAATTTTAGTTTAAAAGTATGTCTCATGTATACTTTCTTAAAATACAAAATTGTATTCTTTTGGGCTTCAGTCACTGTCTAAGCAGTGTGACATTAAAATGCTATTCAATGGTACAAATACATTTTCACACTATTTAAAATTATGTGTTATACACTATAAACATATTTGCAAACCACCCTAGTGGTTACCTAACTATCTTTAGAATGACTTCTTCTTTCTCTGAGAAGCTGCTTGCAACAGTATAATAACTGAGGAACGTAAGCACACTTATCATCTCTTATTGGCATCTCTAAAATATGTTTTATAACCTCAAAGTGATTCTTTAAGGGTAATTATATTAATTATGTTATAGCAAACTAGTTTGTTCTATAAACAGACAAATGTTTTACAGTTTGGAGCTACTTCTGATCATATTTCTTTGAGTAGGCCATTGCTAGGTAAGTGGTGTGTGCATAAGGAGGTGGTGTTTCCCCTTTTAGTTTCCTTTTGGTAAAAATAATAACAATATTGATTACTGCATTGACAAATTACTAGCTTTCATTATCATTGGGGTTTGTGACTAGAGCACAAATAATGAAAAGCCTTATATCTGACAAAACACTGACATTCTTTGAAAATGAAAAGTTTCACAGCTTCCTGAGGTGAAGAATCTAGGAAAAGAAACATTTTCCAAAATGTGAGAAAGAAGTATTCTACACATTTGACTTATCTCTTTTTGACCGTTAGTCTTACAACAATTTGTTTTCCTATATTCCAGATATTAAGCATAGTTGCAACATAGATGAAAACCAGAAACTGTTGGTATTATGAAACATCTTGTCTCAAGGGTCTTTTCATTCCAGTTCATTCCCTACATACCTAACAAAGTACAGGTTTGATCATGTCAGCCCCCTGACACACACTAAATAAATGCTCTTTGAAGGGTTTGTTATGCAATAGGGAAGTGATGTATTCAGGGCAGTCCTTTAGGGTGTCACTTTGGCAACTCTGTATGGACAGCAAGGGGGCCCAAGGGATAGCACACTGTTCCTGGAGTCAAGAAAACTTGAGTTCAAATCTGGCTTCAGATACTTACTAGTTATGATTGTGGGCAATCCCCTTCACTTCTGTTTGCCCCAATTTCTTCATCTATAAAATGGGGACAATAATAGCATAACCTAGTATAGTGTAGGGTGTGTAATAAATGCATATAAATATTAATTACATTCATTCATTTAGTTAACATTTATTAAGTGCCTACTATGTGCCAGGCACTGAACTGGAGCAATGGCTCTCAAAATGTGGTCTGTGAGCCTCCAGGAACCTTTTACAGGGGTCCACAAGGTCAAAGCTGTTTTCATATTAATACAAAGATATTTTAATTTTTTTTTCTTTTTTTTTTGCTGAGGCAATTGGGGATAAGTGACCTGCCCAGGGTCACACAGCTAAGGAATGTTGAGTGTCTGAGAGCAGATTTGAACTCCGGTCCTCCTGATTTCAGGGCTGGTGCTCTATCCACCGAGCTACTTAGCTGCCCCTTAATTTCTAATATAAAAAAAGATATGTAACCCACATTAAAAAAAAAAAAAGAAAAGAAAAACTCTTTGGGAATGTCTCAATAATTTTTAAGAGTGTGGTATCCTAAGACCAACAAACTTGAGAACTTTTAATGTGGAGAATAAATTGGAAAGAGGAAGGATAGGACAAGTCTGTAGTGGTAATAATTTAGGCAAGAGGTAATGAAGTTCTTTACTAGAACTAGTCTTGTGAGTGGAGGTAAGGGGAAGTATGTGAAAGAGGGGATGGAGACAGACATGACAAGATTTGACACACGATTGACTATGGGTGAGGGAGACCAAAGAGCTGACAAAGATTAAGAGCTTGTGAGCCTGGGAGGTTGGAAGGATGGTAGTGATGTTGACATAAATTTGGAACTTGAGAGGAGGGGTGAGTTTGAGGGGAAAGCTACAAAGTTGTGTTCTGCATTTGTTGAGTCTGAGGAATTTATCAGACATTCATTTAGAACTGAGAAGAGAAAGAATAGGATTGGATATATAGATGCATCATATAAAGATGATCATGGAATCATGTAAAGCTAATGAGACTACCTAGAGAACAGAGAAGGCTCCAGACAGACCCTTTTGGTGGAGATGGGACATGAAATTTGATCCAGCCATGCAGACAGACTATGATTTAACAACGTGACTTCACCCTGTCTAACTTAATACTGGCAAACAGAGCTTATGTTAATTCCCTGCCATGTATGCATTTTTACCTGTGGTAGGGAGTTTGACCCTTTCTGATTCCTAATCATAATATTGTGGTTAGGGTGATGTGACCCCAGTTACTACAAGATACTGTCACTTCTCTCTTCAGCTAAACAGTGTGACTAGCACTGTCCCAGTAATCTCCCTCTATATCTATATACACATACACACATGTATGTATGTATATATATGCATATATATGATATATATACACATGTATAATGTATATATATAATTCTATCAAGGAATATAGTAAAAATGGGAACAGTGTGAAATCTGAAATTATAAATCAGTAATCATCAGTGCTAACTGGTACTGGTTAAAAAATGAAAAAGTCAATTGTGGAACAGATTAAGTAAATGATATATGGAAGTAAATGAAAAGAAGTTTAGTGTTTGCTAAACCCAAAGACCATACCAGAAGTCGAAAGCAGTTAGGCAGAAATTGAGTTTGAGTCAACATCTTACACCCAAGAAGAACTACAACAAGAGCAGTAATAATAGCTAGCATTTATATAGTGAATGAAGATTTATGAAGCACTTTAAACCTGTTATTTCACAGTAAGCTCCAAATGTATTCAGAATGTAGATCTAAAAGGTCATATCATGCACAAATTAGAGGAGCGAGGAAGGAGATCTATTAATGCAAAAATACTGACAATAATATTTTAAGGTTAATGCAGCTATGCATCCCAAAATAATATCTTTATTATAAGGAGAGTTCCTTTCTTTCTTTTCCAATTTATTGCCCTTCCCCCAGCATTGTTCCTAATCACTGAGCAGCTGTTCCCCTTTATCTTCCTGTCCCCTAATCCTTACCTGTCTATCTTGTTTCCTGTCAGTAGGTATTTCTCAACAGCTGTCATTATTGATTCACCACAAAAAACAGATCTTTCTTGCCAGTTGCATCTTAATCCTTCTTTTGGTTCCTTTTGACCTACATTTCCTCAGCCTGCCTTACCATATTTTGCCAGTTCTTCACTTTTCTCTATCAATCCGTGTTTGACAAATTTGATATAATGGAATTAGTGCTGATGCTGAAGTTAGAGACTGATTTCAAGACTCCCTCCCATCCCCAGCACTTCCTGCTGTCTGTGTGCCTGTGGGCAAGTCAAGTCTCCTTGAATTTTAGTTTGTTCATGTATAAAATGAGTACATTGGATGGAACAGCCTCTGAGGTCCTTTCCCACTCTGCAGTGGTGACCCTATGGCCCAGGGGACTAAGCTTCATGGGAAAAAGAAGATCATATATCAGGTTTATTTATTCAGAATTATTTAGACCAGGGACAACATTCATATCTAGGTTCCTTAGCATTCACATAATAAAAGAAATAGAATGTGGTTCTACCAATAAGGACTGAATACTTCAAATACTTAAGTACTTGATACCTCTGTTGCAAATGAGAATAAATTCTCCAACATTAATTTCTATTGGGTTATTTCTTTGCTTATATTAATCATTTCCCCCTGGAGTACTAGAATTTGTCAAATGTTTATAAAACCTTATGAATAATGTATTGTTGAATTTTATCCTTATATGTAGTTTCTACTATTTGACTAAATTATTATTTCCCAATTATGTTTTTTTCAGAATTTATAGTTAAGATTATCATAATAATATAGCTTTGCTTGCCTGCTTGCTGACAAAATGCTGATAAAATGTCTAAGAAACTTTGTCAACAGCTTTTATAACTAAGAAGAGATGGCCCATCCAAACTCATGACAAATTTACATATAGGGAATTTGATGATATACCTAAAATTGCCATGCATAAGGAAGAATATTTCTCATCTGATCCCAGTGATTCTTAGTCTATCATTGAAATTCCTTTTATAGCTGATAATCTAAAAGGTAATAAACAATAAAATACATGTAAGCCTCAAATTCATGATAAAAGAGATGAAGAGCCAAAATAACCGAAAGATAAATCAGCTGCTTCTCATGCAGTAGGAGGCCTATTGAAACAGCTTTATATCATTACATTTTCATCTGGTCCTACTGAATATTCTATGACCTGTGTCATCAAGACAAGTTTCCTTTCTTTAGTTCTAATTTTATTTAGTGAATCAATGCTTCAGAAATCAATGCAATCATTAATGCACAAATGTTTATGACCAGTGAGTAATAGGCAATAAATAGCCATTTACATTAGAGGAATTAGAAAAATTCATTGTTTTTTGTTTTTCATGGCATTATTGATGGAAGAAATTTTTTTTTCTTTTTTTTTCCTAGTAAATTTATTTTTAATATACCTTGCTTTATGAATCATGTTGGGAGAGAAAAATCAGAGCAAAAGGGGAAAACCATGGAAGAGATAAAAAAAACAAAAAAGAAGTGAACATAGCATGTGTTGATTTACATTCAGAATCCTTAGTTCTTTTTCTGGATGTAGATGAGATTTTCTGTCCAAAATCTATTGGAATTGCTTTGGATAACTGAACCACTGAGAAGAATCTGGTCTTTCATAGTTGATTATCGCACATTCTTGATGTTATTATGTACAATGTATTCCTGGTTCTGATGCTCAGCATCAGTTCATGTGAATCTTTCCAGACCTCTCTAAAATCAGCTTATTATGGAACAATAATATTCCATTATCTTCATAAACCACAACATGTTCAACCATTACCCAATTGATGAGCATCTACTCATTTTCCAGTTCTTTGCTACCATGGTGGAAAAAATTTAACTATAAAATAGTATGTGGAATAGCTCCTGAAGCACTGTCCTTTATTCCATAAAACTAAGCCATATAATTAATTCTTAGATATAATGAGATACCTTCACTTTGACCTGAAATATGAAAGGAGTGAAATCTGTTTCTGGACAAGTTTTATCTAGCATTCTCATTATGGGATTCTTTCATTGAAAATTGTCAGAATACATTCATTCCTGATGTATATATAACAGTTGATGAGCAATTGCTGCCTTGTGAGACACACTGTAAATTTATTCAGTTAATGTCAAACAAATCGGATAGATTTGGCCTGAAATTTTGATTGGCAATAGACACCAAAAACAAATACTTGTTCAGTAGGTTCTTTCACTTGGAAAAAGACAGTACTAAGAAGTGATGATAGCAGTGATGTTGAAGGATGTGAAGTTACTATTTTAAAAATGTGTAACTATAGCAATTATTTTATATCCCTCCATGTACATTTCCCTGAGCTGTATAAAGCAAAAGTGACACATAGTTGGGACTACTTTTCAGAACCAGAGAGAACTTAGAAGTAATGGAGTCACGTAGGCCGCTCCATGAAACTGGTTTTGAAATCTACAGAAAAGCCTAGAGTGACCCTGACTGGGTGCCAGTGTTAGAGATCCAGATTTGTAACTATCCTGAGCACCCTTCATCCATATATTCAGAGTCTTTCAGAGAACAAACCAAAACAAAAGTCAAATACTCTCTTGTTTGCCAAAAAAATGTCAAGGTGTTGCTTAGCGAAAGCTGTACACTATCTGAGAAGGCCATACAGGAGATCAGCCAAGTGGTAAATAAAAACTTAGAGCTACCATGAAAGCATGAGTTTTTCTCCAGTCACGGTGCCCTAGTTATAACCCTACGAAGTACAATAGCTTTGCAAAAAGAAGACAAAAGCCTATTTCTGGCAAATGCACAATGAAAAAGTATGTAAAAATAATTTTTAAATAGTTACAAAGGAATATATTTGATACTAAATATTTCTTCCTCTTATCTGTGCAGACCCATTTTAAATACAAATAATTAAAAGCAGATATATTACTTGGAAATAAAATTTTTCATACTATTCTTTATTTTGTTTTGACATGCAAATAAAAAAAATTGACACACTGTCAATTGATACAGCTTGGTCCTTTGAGGTATTCTTAAATTCTGGTCCTTTTAGTGCTACAGTTTTCACCTTGACATAGTTGCTTTAAAATGAGCATTGTTTTATGGCTATTTCACAATCTGAAGTTGAATTCTAGAAAAAATGCATTATTTTTCCTATAGCTATCTGATGGGATTGAGGTCATGCCACCTCATGCATGGAACTAATTATTTCCTGCTCTCTCTTTCCTGTACAGAGCCTTTCATCCTACTATAAAGGAGGATTTGAGCAGAAAATGAGTAGGCGAGAAGCTAGTCTTATTTTAGGCATAAGGTAGGTGTATTGCATAAGTATTGTTTTTCTTCTGTGACCAAGTTTGCCCTTTGAAAACAGGAGAAGAAAATGTATCTTATATTTCAAAATTGGAGGGATAGGAGATGTTTTGAATGTTTATATTTTGAAATATCAAATCCAGGCGTCTACTTATAGCAGGAAATATAAACAATCATAAAATCTGGCTTCGTGCCTTAAGGACAAAAATCTGCAGCTGTTGAAATAAACCTTCAGAAATAGGCAAAATTTCACTTACTCTGGTACTTTAAATGCTTACTGAGTTCACTATTAGACTTTGAGATATGATATATCACAGTTTGCATTGTGGAATCTTGCTAAAAAAATTCCTAGCCTCCTTTAATATGTAACATATTTTCATTGCATCTATTTCATCTTAGTTCTCATTTGTTGTTTATAAAAGAGAGAAAACAAGAATAATTTCATAGTGGTTTTTACATTATGATGGGGCAATTTTATGAAGTCTTAAAATAAATGTTGTTCCTGGTTGTCTTTGGATTTAAAATTTCAAGTAGACTTTGATCTTTCTCCAGGATTAAATCTTGTTCTTCTTGACATATCTCTTAACTTTCTTGTCTCTATCTAGCCCAAGGGTTTTCCTCCATTTTTGTGTCAAGAATCCCTTTGGCAATTTGGTGAAGCCTTTGGACTTTTCAGAATCATGTTCTTAAATTCGTAAAATAAAACACATAGAATCATGAAGGAAAACAATTATATTGAAATATATATCAAAATTTTTTAAAAAAAATTTCATGGATCCACATTTAAGGATGCTGCTCTAGCAGGAAAAACAAAACAAAACAAAAAAAAAACAACAACAAATCTAACCCCAAACTTCATATTGTTCGTCTGATAACAATCTGTACTTGCAGAGCTTCTTATATATCTTACTTGTTATGTTTTTGGTTGTTTTGTTTTTGTTGGTTGGTTTTTTGTTTTTGTTTTTTAATATCATTCTTCTCTCATTTCTTTTCTCGATTCCTCTCTTCTGTGTTTCCTTGAATATAAAATTTTCTAGTCCCTAATTTAAACTTTTTATTTTCAAAGTACATGCAAAGACAGTTTTCAACATTTACCTCTGCAAACACCATGTGCACAGCAAGCAATCCAATATATGTCAAATGTGCAATTCTTCTATACATATTTCCACAATTATACTTGCACAAGAAAAATCAGATCCAAAAGGGAAAAAAAAAGGCAAGCAAACAACAAAAGGTGAAAATAAGTATGCTTTAATCCATATTCAGTCTCCATAATTCTCTCTCTGGATATAGATGGCTTTTTCCATCCCAAGTCTATTGTTAGTACCTTGAATCACTTTTGTGGAAAAGAGCCATGTCCATCATTGATCATCACATAATCTTGTTGCTGTGTACAATGTTCTCTTGGTTCTGCTCTCTTAGCTTCAGTTCATGTAAGTCTCTCCATAGTCCCTACTTTTTAGGACTCTTTTTGCCATGCTTTAGACATACTTTCCTGTAGTAGTTTGACTTTTTTATTTATAGGTAAAGAAATGGAGGAACAGAGCTTAAGCAGCAATGACCTTTAAGTACAATGACCTTTTCTCCATCCTCCTTCTCTTTGATTTCTTTGTAGCATTTAACACTGTTGATCATCCTCTTCTTGATATTCTCTTCTCTCCAGACTTTGGGAATTCTACTCCCTCTGGTTCTCTTCCCTGTCTGCTACTCCTTTCCTGTCTCCTTGGCTGGATCCTCCTCCAGGTCATGCCCTCTGACCCTGGGGATCTCTTGGGCCTAGAACCTGCCCCCCCCCTTTTGTTCTTCAATCCCAAGGAGGGCCCATAATGCCTTGTCATGTGAGTGAGTTGGACCTGAGTGAGGCAGAGTTGGGCAAGGTCACTGGCCTCATTCTCTCTGTGGAGTCATGTAGATCCAGTGACCAGATGCAGATCAGGAGACTAAAAGTGGCCTGGATGCAGTGGGAGACCTCGGCCTTTTTAAGCTCTGGTCTTTCCTGGTCGCAGTTTGACTAGAACAAAGGCTCATTGCTAAGGAAAGAGACAGAGAATGACTTCTTTTGCTTAGTCAAAAAAAAGTCCTCGGGGTTTCTTGCCAGAATAGAAACAATTGCTATTTACATTTGCTCTGAGCTGATTGAGACCCAAAAAAGGACCAACTGGGGCCTGCCTGGAGCCTATTGTTGGCCAATCTATGAGAGCCAGAGTGATTTAGAGTTAAGGTTGATCTTAGCCCTATTGCAAGTTCCTCCTAGTTTCTCAGGCTCAACCTAGAGCCTGGGACTCCTTACTATCTCTCACCTTCTGTATTCAAGTTGTTGCCAAGGCCTGCTGCTTTCACCTTTGCAACATCTCTCAAATATGCTCTTCTCTCCTCTAACAATGCTCTACTCTGGTGCACACTTAGCTATCGCCTGTCAACTGGACTGTTGTAATAACCACTGGTATATCTGTCTGCCCCAAGTCTGTCTTTACTCCAGTCTATTCTCCATTCAGCAATACATTTAAATGATTTTCCTAAAATGTAGGATCAATTATGCCAACCTCTACTCAGTAAAATCCAGTGTGATTTCCTGTCCCTTTCAGGATCAAATATAGAACCCTCTGTATGGCTTTCAAAGCCTTTTAATAATGTAGCTTTGTCTTAACTTTCTAGTCTTCTTGTACTTTATTCCTTCCTGCTATTACTGTAATTACACTGGCCTTCTAGCTATTTTATGAAAAAAAGACATTCACTCTATTTCTTGGCTTTAGTCATTTCCCTATGCCTCTAATGGTCTCCCTCTTCATCAATATTGCCTGATTTTCTTGGCTTCCTTTAATTTTAACTAAAATCCTATCTTCTCCAGGTTTTCCTCTTCCAACCTCTCTTAATTCAAGTGCTTCTGCTCAGTTAATTATTTCTCATTTATCCTGTATATAGCATGTTTTGTATCTGTTTGCATATTGTTTCCCCATTAGATTGTAAATTCCTTGAGGGTAAGAACTGCCTTTTGCATCTTTTTGTACTCTTAGAATTTTGTACAATGTCTGGTGCATGATCCATGCTTAATAAATGTTGATTGATTCATTGATTGATCTGTTGTGTGCCGCAGTTGGAATGAGTTCTTTAAATATGGGGACTGTCTCACATTTTCTCTCTGTACCCCAGTACTTAGCAAAGTTCTTAGTAGAGGTTGTAGCACATAGTGTGCACTTAATATTTATTGATTGATTAAACATCATGTGGGAAGCATCAGAGCCAGGACTAGGACCTAGCATTCCCTCTGAATTTCATAGTGTCATGGGATTAGAGCTGAAAGGGTTATAAGATCATGGATCTAGAGATGGAAAGGACTTCGGGTCATATAGTACAGTCTCATTTTACAAATGAGGAAGCAGATAACCAGAGATAGTAAATGGTCATAGCAAATATCAGTCAAGTCAAGCTCAAAGCTTCTGACTTCAAGTGACCCTGCATTCAACTTATTAACTGTCAAAATGTTGTTTCTAGCCTTGATAGATTTATGTTAGGTGAAAGAAAAGTACTCCTGTTGCTGGAATTGTGAACTGATCTAACCAACACACACACACAGTTTGTCAAAACTCTTTTTTGTGGTGGCAAAGAATGGGAAATTGAGGGGATATTCATTAATTGGTGAATGACTGAATAGTTCTGGTATATGATTGTGATGATATACTGTTGTACTATAAGAAATGATGAGCAGGATGCTTTTAGAAAAACCTGGGAAGACAATATGAACTGATGGAAAGTGAAATGAACAGAACCAAGAGAACATTATACACAGTAATATTTTACAATGATCAACTTTGATAAACTTAGCTATTGATAAGTCTGTTTGATAGACTTAGCAATAAAATGATCTAAGACAATTCTGAAGGACTTTGGTTGAAAAATGCTGTCCACTGGGGGCAGCTAGGTGGCGCAATGTCTAGAGCACCAACCCTGAAGTCAGGAGGACCTGAGTTCAAATTTGGTCTCAGACACTTAACACTTTCTAGCTGTGTGACCCTGGGCAAGTCACTTAACCCCAGTTGCCTCAGCAAGAAAAAAAAAAAAAGAAAAATGCAGTCCACTTCCAGAGAAAAAGCTGATGGAGTCTGAATGCAAATCAAAGCATACTTTTTACAACTTTGTTTTTCTTATTTTGTTTTGTTTTGTTTTTTTGGTCCATGTTTTATTTTGCAACATGGCTAAAATAGAAATGTCTTGAATGACTGCACGTGTATAATTTATATAAAATTGCTTGCTTTCTTAAGACGGGAAAGAGAGAATTTAGAACTCAAAATTAAAAAAAATAAGTGTTAAAGTTTTCTTTATACATGTAATTGAGAAAAAATAAAACTCAATTGCTATTTCCCCAAAAAAGTACTCATCCTTTTTAATAACACTGAGCCTAGATCGTTAATTGTTCAAATTCATATAGCACCATTATATATTTTACATAGCAATTTACATAGATTACTTCTTTTGATTATCAGAAGACCCCTGGATGAGCTCAGATGATATTGCTGTTTTAAAAAAGAGGTTTGTCTTTGCCCAAGGTAACACAGTGAGGTTGCAGGGCTGCAGTCTAAATCCAGGGCTTCTAACAAAACCCAGTGTTCTCTTCACTAAACCATAGCAGTAGGATTTTTACAGAGTTTTCCTAAATATATTAAGCACATAATACTGCACTAAAAAAGAACTGCTAAGTTCTTACTATATATACAATACTGTTGAATCAAGGGGGGAAAAAGCAATGGTGCTGATTCATATGAGATAATCTCTTTCCTCTGGGAGACACAAAGTTTTGAGAGAGATTGAGAAAAAAAAGTACCATCCCTTCAAGACAACATCTTGTATTTTTAAGGCTCTTTTTTTTTTTTTTTTTTTTTTTTTATTAAAGCTTTTTATTTGTATAACATATGTATGGGTAGTTCCCCAGTGTTGATCTTTACAAAGCTTTCCATTACAAATTTTACCCCCAGTCCCCTCCCCTCCCCTAGGTGGCAGGAAGTCCACTACATGTTAATAATGTTGAAATGCTTGAGAAGTTATGCAAGAAAAATCCTATCTACAAAAAAAAATAAAATAAAATAAAATAAAGAATCAGAGAAAGGCAACACAATGCAAGCAAATGTCAACAGAGATCATGAAAATGTTACGTTGTGGTCCATATTTCATATCCCTCTCTCTGGGTGTATATGGTTTTCTTCAGGGAACAATTGGAACTGGTTTGAGACAATTCTTTGTTGCAGAGAGCCATGTCCATCAGAATTGATCATCATGTAACACTGTTGTTGCTGTGTATGATGATCTCCTGGTTCTGCTTGTTTCACTCAGCATCAGTTCATGCAAGTCCCTCCAGGCCTCTCTGAAATCGTCCTGCTGGTTGTTTCTTACAGAGCAATAATATTCCATAACATTCATATACCACAATTTATTCAGCCACTCTCCAATTGATGGGCATCCATTCAGTTTCTAGTTTCTAGCCACTACAAAAAGGGCTGCCACAAACATTCTTGCACATGTGGGGCCCTTTCCCTCCTCTAAGATCTCTTTGGGATATAGGCCCAGTAGAAACACTGCTGGGTCAAAGGGTATGCACAGTTTGACAACTTTTTGAGCATAGCTCCAAATTGCTCTCCAGAATGGCTGGATCCGTTCACAGTTCCACCAACAATGTATTAGTGTTCCAGTTTTCCCACATCCCCTCCAACATTCATCGTTATCTTTTCCTGTCATTTTAGCCAATCTGACAGGTGTGTAGTGGTACCTCAGAGTTGTCTTAATTTGCATTTCTCTGATCAATAATGATTTGGAGCAACTTTTCATATGACTAGAGATGGTTTTAATTTCATCATCTGAAAATTGTCTGTTCATATCCCTTGACCACTTATCTATTGAAGAGTGGCTTGAATTCTTATATATATGAGACAATTCTCTATATATTTTAGAAATGAGGCCTTTATCAGAACCATTAAATGTAAAGATGATTTCCCAATTTGATGCTTCCCTCCTAATCTTGTCTGCATTTGTTTTGTTTGTACAGAAATTTTTAACTTAATATAATCAAAATTATCCATCTGGTGTTCAATTAGGAGTTCCAGGTCTTCTTTAGACATAAATTTATTCCATCTCCACAGGTCTGAGAGGTAAACTATATTACGTTCCTCTAACTTGCTTAGAAAGTCCCTCTTTATATCTAGATCGTGAACCCATTTAGATCTTATCTTGGTATGTGGTGTTAGGTATGGGTCAAGCCCTAATTTCTTCCACACTAGTTTCCAATTTTCCCAGCAGTTTTTGCCAAATAGAAAGTATTTATCCCAAAAGCTGGGGTCTTTGGGTTTATCGAACACTAGATTGTTAAGTTTAATGCCTAGATTGTCCTGATAACCTATCCTGTGCCACTGATCGACTGCTCTATTTCTTAGCCAGTACCAAACGGTTTTGATGACCGTTGCTTCATAATATAGTTTTAGATCTGGTACAGCAAGGCCACCTTCATCAGCCTTTTTTTCATTAATTCCCTTGAAATTCTTGACCTTTTGTTCTTCCAAATGAACTTTGCTGCTATTTTTTCTAGATCTATAAAATAATTTCTTGGGAGTTTGATTGGCATGGCATTAAATAAGTAGATTAGTTTGGGTAGTATTGTCATTTTTATTATGTTCGCTCTGCCTACCCATGAGCACTTAATATTTTTCCAATTGATTAGGTCTGATTTTATTTGTGTGGAAAGTGTTTTGTAATTTAGTTCGTATAGTTTCTGACTTTTCCTTGGAAGATAGATTCCCAAATATTTTATCGTATCATGTACTATTTGGAATGGAATTTCTTTTTGTATCTCTTGCTGCTGAACTTTGTTGGTAATATATAAAAATGCTGATGATTTATGTGGATTAATTTTGAATCCTGCCACTTTGCTAAAGTTCTGAATTGTTTCTAGTAGTTTTTTAGTTGAGTGTCTAGGGTTCTCTAAGTATACCATCATGTCATCTGTAAAGAGTGATAATTTGGTTTCTTCATTACCTACTCTGATTCCTTTTATCTCTTTTTCTTCTCTTATTGCTAAAGCTAACATTTCTAATACAATATTAAATAGTAATGGTGATAGTGGGCAGCCTTGTTTCACTCCTGATCTTATTGGGAATGGTTTTAGTTTGTCTCCATTACATATGATGCTTGCTGATGGTTTTAAATAGATGCTACTGATCATTTTAAGGAAAAGCCCATTTATTCCTATACTCTCTAGTGTTTTTAATAGGAAAGGGTATTGGATTTAACAAAGGCTTTTTCTGCATCTGTTGAGATAATCATATGGTTTTTGTTAATTTGGTTATTAATATAATTAATTATGCTGATAGTTTTCCTAATATTGAACCAGCCCTGCATCCCTGGTATAAATCCTACTTGGTCATAGTGTACTATCCTGGGGATGACTTTCTATAATCTCATTGCTAATATCTTATTTAAAATTTTTGCATCAATATTCATTAGGGAAATTGGTCTATAATTTTCTTTTTCTGTTTTCACCCTACCTGGTTTAGCTATCAGCACCATATCGGTCTCATAGAAGGATTCTGGCGGTATACCTTCTGTCCCTATTTTCTCAAATAGTTTGTGTAGTATTGGAATTAATTGTTCTTTGAATGTTCGGTGGAATTCACATGTAAATCCATTTGGCCCTGGAGATTTTTTCTTAGGGAGTTGGTTAATAGCTTGTTCCATTTCTTTTTCTGATATGGGGCTATTTAAATAATTTATATCCTCTTCTGTTAACCTGGGCAATCTATATTTTTGTAGATATTCCTCCATTTCATTTAGATTATCAAACTTACTGGCATAAAGTTGGGCAAAGTAACTCCTAATTATTGCTCTAATTTCCTCTTCATTGGAGGAAAGTTCTCCCTTATCATTCTTGAGACTAACAATTTGATTTTCCTCTTTCCTTTTTCTTATCAAATTAACTAAAGGCTTATCTATTTTGTTAGTTTTTTCATAGAACCAACTCTTAGTTTTATTTATTAACTCAATAATTTTCTTATTTTCAATTTTATTAATTTCTCCTTTTACTTTTAGAATTTCCAATTTGGTATTTAATTCAGGGTTTTTAATTTGTTCTTTTTCTAGTTTTTTTTAATAATAAACCCAATTCGTTGATCTTTTCTTTCTCTATTTTATGCAAGTAAGCATCTAGAGATATAAAATTGCCTCATAACCGCTTTGGCCGTATCCCACAAATTTTGGTATGTTGTCTCCTTATTGTCATTCTCCTGGATGAAATTATTGATTGTGTCTATGATTTGCTCTTTCACCCATTCATTCTTCAGGATTAGATTATTTAATTTCCAATTAACTTTTGGTTTCTTTTCTCCTGGCCTTATATTGCATGTGATTTTTATTGCATCATGATCTGAAAAGGATGCATTTACTATTTCTGCCTTTCTGCATTTGATTTTGAGGTTTTTATGCCCTAACACATGGTCAATTTTTGTATAGGTTCCATGGACTGCTGAGAAAAAAGTAAACTCCCTACTGTCTCCATTCAACTTTCTCCATAGATCTATCATACCTAACTTTTCTAACAATTGGTTTATCTCCCTAGTTTCTTTCTTGTTTATTTTGTAGTTTGATTTATCTAATTCTGAGAGAGCAAGGTTGAGATCCCCCACTAGTATCATTTGGCTGTCTATTTCTTCTTGCATCTCTCTTAATTTCTCCCCTAGGAATTTTTGTGCTCTTGTACTTGGTGCATATACATTTAGTATAGATATTGCTACATTATCTATGGTACCCTTTAATAAAATATAGTTTCCTTCCTTATCTCTTTTGATTAGATCTATTTTGGCTTTTACTTGATCTGAGATAAGGATCGCTACCCCTGCTTTTTTTTGTTCACCTGAAGCATAATATTTTCTGCTCCAGCCGTTTACCTTCATCCTATATGTTATCACTATGTTTTAGATGTGTTTCTTGTAGACAACATATTGTGGGATTCTGGTTTTTAATCCAGTCTGCTATCCGCTTCCGCTTTATGGGAGAGTTCATCCCATTCACATTCACAGTTAGAATAACTAATTCTTTATTTCCTGCCATCTTATTTACCCAAGTTATGTTTTCCCCTTTCTTTTCCCCTTTCTCCCTTCCCCCCTCCTCAGTACTTTGCTTTTGATGACCCCCTCCCCCAAACAATACTCCACCCTTTAGATCCCTTCCCCCTGTTTTTACTCCTTTTCCCTGATTCTTCTATTTTCCCTTCTATTAGTTTGTCCCTTACTTTTCCTCCTTTCCCTCCCACTTCCCTCTAGCAACAGACAAGTTTCTATGTGAAATCAAATGTCTGATATATACTTTTAAAGCCCAACCTGATGAGAGTAAGATTTACACAATGCTAATGTCCCTCCCCTCTTTCTCTCAATTATTATAGGTTTTCTTTGCCTCTTCAGGTGATTTTATCTTGTTTTTACCTCCTTTTTTTAGATCTTATTTTACCACTTTTTCCCTCTTTTCCCCAGTATGACAACCTTTTCCCCTCTAGTTCTCTTTTTCATATTATCAGAGTAATATCTAATTAATTATACCCCCAAACTTTAAGTATCCCCTAGTAAAAATAATGTTCTCAAGGGTCCTTTCCTTTTTACTTTTTTATGCTTCTCTTGAGTTCTGTGTTTGGGTGTCAAATTTTTTGTTCAGATCCGGTGTTTTCATTAGAAATAGGTGAAATTCACCTATATCATTGAATGACCATCTTCTTCCCTGGAGGATAATGCTCATTCTAGCTGGATAAGTTATTCTTGGTTGTAATCCAAGTTCCTTTGCCCTTTGGAATATTCGGTTCCAGGCCCTTCTATCGTTTAGTGTGGAGGCTGACAGATCCTGTGTGATTCTAATTATTTTTTTTTTTTAATTTTTATTTTATTGGCATAAAGTTGGGCAAAGAAACTCCTAATTATTACTCTAATTTCCTCTTCATTGGAGGAAAGTTCTCCCTTACCATTTTTGAGACTAATAATTTGATTTTCCTCTTTTCTTTTTCTAATCAAATTAACTAAAGGCTTATCTATTTTGTTGGTTTTTTCATAAAACCAACTCTTACTTTTATTTATTAATTCAATAGTTTTCTTATTTTCAATTTTATTGATCTCCCCTTTAATTTTCAGAATTTCCAATTTGGTATTTAATTGAGGGTTTTTAATTTGGTCTTTTTCTAGCTTTTTTAATTGTAAGCCCAGTTCATTAATCTTCTCCTTCTCTGTTTTACGCAAGTAAGCATCTAGAGATATAAAATTACCCCTTATAACCGCTTTAGCCGAGTCCCACAAATTTTGGTATGTTGTCTCATTGTTGTCATTCTCCTGGATGAAATTTTCGA